>CM029017.1:34633756-34711816 GCA_016801055.1 Panax notoginseng
CAAAATTGGTTTCTTTTTTCTAACACAATTATAGTTGATTTATGAATATTACTCTTGAGATTAAAACTATATGTTGAATCATATTATTTTTTTATCATATATAACATTTTAATAACCCTAATGATGATATTTCTCTTTGACTTGGAGTGTAAAGATGGGTTAGATATTGTTATGATCATGACTAGGGTTCTCTTTGGTCCTGTAGTGAAAAGTTGAATTGTGACTGGTATGATCATGACCATTGAATTTATATTGAATATCTTTAGCTTAAGTGCAAAGGTGAATGATCAACATGGTTATAATTATTGGTTTATATAAATTCTGAAATGATTATATATTTCTTTGAGATTATAATATATTTGGCCTGTAGTGCAAATATGAACTATTGATGAATATCTTTGGCATGTAGTGCAAAGATGAGTTGTTGATGAATATCTTTGGCCCGTAGTGCAAAGATGACTTGTTGTTGAATATCTTTGGCATGTAGTGTAAGATGGAAGTTGGATGAATATCTTTGGCCCGTGATGCAAAGATGAATTTATTTGTATGATTATGAACAGGAACTGTGATTTGGTATACCATGATCTTTGATGTTTCAGGTAAAGACAGGTGATGAAAATTATCTTCGTCTTGGATGCGCGAAATTTAGAATCACAATTATGATTATGAATTATTCATATGATTGTGGAAAGGAACTATTGATTGATGTTACAGGTATAAAACATTGTTGGTAAATTTTAACGTGGAGAAGATAATAGACTTTTATAGTCTATTTGACTTTTCTAATGATTGCTCGTTCCTGCTGCCTCTATGGTTGAAAAGTTTTTATCATGACCATATGTTCTAAATATCTGATTTATTTACTGTTGAAGTCGATTGAATAATTTATTCTTTAGTCATGATATTCTTTACTGGAGCTGTTGTGCACCCCTTTTACTTCACAATTCCTTTCAGGTAATAAAAGTGTAGCTGGGTCTGAGCGAAGGGATAACAAGGGAATAGACACGGTGGTCTATAGATATTTTGGGGTCTCACTTTTGGGTCAACCAAGGATAATTCTGTGGCCATATGATATCTATCATAACCTAGAAGCAGGCCTCCCATGTACGAGGGTTTCCTTGAGCATTTCCCAAAGATTCTAATTTCTAAAACAGTTTTTGACTATACCTTTATGTAATGTGTCATTGGACGTGCTTTTCCAAGGTTGGACATGAGTCACAGTTGGTATATATTTATACCCAAACTCATAGCATATGTGTTGTTGTATTTTGCACGACAATTGTTGTAATAAAGTTATAGTTGTTATCTGTACCATGTATTTGGCGATCAGAATGAGTTGGATGGAATGGACTGTAAGACCCCGAATTTTATGAAATAAAAGTATTCAATTTTTCTTATAATTACTATTCAGTAAATGGTTAAATTGATAAAAGTTTAAAGTTATTTTTGAAATGTGCAAAATTTTCAAAATAAGCAAGTGGTTATAAAATAATCATTGTTGTCGGGGAATATTCGTTTGGTCGTGGAATATTCTTTCTGTCGGGGAATATTCGTACGACGGCGCAGCTATTTGTGGGCCCCATAACGAATAACTGTCGGGTGAAGAAAACGACAAATTTGAGTTTTTACAAATAACGGCGTAGTTGTTACCGTTAACACTGTTGGAATACCCGGTGGTTAAAATACAGTAATACGCGTTATTGCACAGTAGCACACGGTATTGCATAGTATTTTTGAAATTATTGATTCTTACGTAAGAAGGCACTACTCAATAATTGTTACAGTAATTACTGTTCAATATTTTATTTTATTGATTCAATAATTGCTACGTTGAAATTTTATATTATTGTTGTTCAATAATTGTTGCTGCACAGTATTTCCATTATCAGATCAATAATTCATATTATTTGAATAATATTATTAGATAACATTATTGGCAATGTCTAGAAAGTTCTGTCTAAGGAGAGGTTTGGTCATCTAATTGCGCGCCAGTAAGGAGAAATTCTTATTGGAAAGCCCCCTCTTTCCTGGGAACGGCCTGGTTGTCATAAATGTGATTCTGTAATATTATTTGTGAATAATTAATTATTGATTCATATGATAAGGAAAATATTTATTTTATGTGGATATAAATGAGGGATATATTTTTGTGGTTAAAAATGAAGGAGTTAATGTTGAGGTTTTTATCAGTATTTTTGTCGGAATGGAGGTATTAAAAATCAGGGTTTTTGAGATATTTTGCGGGGGTTATAATTTTTAATCCGACCGTTGGATCGTGGTAATTTTTGGATATGTTATACATATATAAGTTGAGTATATGTCCACAAATTTTGAACCGTTAAAAATGAACGTATGATTTGTTATGAATTTTACGAGGTGACTGGTTCAGAAATCAGGTTTTAATCATTTTGGTGGAAAATTCTAGAATTGGTGGGCCCCACTTGTGGTTGGTGAAGAAATGTGCTGAATTATATTTCAAATGTGGTGGGTGGGAATAGTAGCAGGTAAAGCCATCAGGTTGCAGGTCAAACCTACCAAAATTTTCCTATAAATAGAGGGCTAAGTTAGAATTGAAAATCACACCAGAAACATAAGCTTTCTCTCTTTCTCTCTCTATATTATGAAGCATATTTTGTGAGATTTTAGATACTTGGTGAGTTGCTATTCATCAGTGCAAGTTTCCTTCAGCATCATATCCGATATCCAGTCAGAAGTACTGCTCTTTTGAGGTAAGGGATATATAAGGGATTTTAAGGGTTGTTATGATTTTCAGTTTCGTAATTTTTCTGATCTTCAAAAATTCTGGAAAAATTTGAAATGATATTTTGATGAGTTTTCTTGATTGTGTCCAAAAATGGTGATTTTTGGATGTATAGATTGAGAGTTATGAATTTTATGAGAAAAGACTATTTTAAAAGTAACAGCTTATAATTCCTTGTGGTTAACTCCAAAATTGATAAAATTTTTATTGGGAGTACATGTATATGATAGAAGTATACTCTGTAAATTTCAGAATTTTTGGACAAAAGTACAATTTTTGATAAATGTCTAAATATTCGGCTATTTTGGCCATATGAAAAATAGTAAATGACTTTTAAAAATTCTGAGAAAAATATATGTTCACTATGGGACTATATTATGCTAAATCCCAGAAAAGAAATATTTTTGGAACTGATTTGGTATTTTTCATAAAAATAGTCTAGTTATGAGTAAATGAATTAAATATGTTTTGTGAAGAAAGAAAATTGGAAAATAGGATTTTATGGCTTGAGAATCCTATATGAGGTATATGCAGATTTTTGATGAGGGTTTTGGTTATTGATGATGAAATTGTAAGAGTTGGCATTTTATGATGATTAAATGCATTAATTAGTAAAGTGTAAACAATTAAAATAAATTGTTTATAAATTTAAGTAATGTTATTCTTTCAATATCATTATACCGAAATATTGGTATGGATTTTATTGTAAATTTCTATCTTTTGTGTCGGGGTTACTATTCATGAGTTACTATTCACGATTTACTATTCATGAGTTACGAATATTACTCTTGAGATTAAAACTATATGTTGATCATATTATTTTTATCATCATATATAACATTTTTATAACCCTGATGTTGAAATTCTCTTTCACTGGAGTGTAAAGATGGGTAGATTATTGGTATGATCATGACTAGGGTTCTCTTTGGCCTGTAGTGCAAAGTTGAATTGTGACTGGTATGATCATGACCATTGAATTTATAATTGAATATCTTTAGCTTAAGTGCAAAGGTGAATTGATCAACATGGTTATAATTATTGTTTATATAAATTCTGAAATGATTATATATTTCTTTGAGATATGAATATATTTGGCCTGTAGTGCAAATATGAAATATTGATGAATATCTTTGGCCTGTAGTGCAAAGATGAATTGTTGATGAATATCTTTGGCCCGTAGTGCAAAGATGACATGTTGTTGAATATCTTTGGCCCGTAGTGCAAAGATGAACAGATGTTGAGATTGAAACTGGTGATACAAATGAATATCTTTGGCCGTAGTGCAAAGATGAAGTTATTAGTATGATTATGAACAGGAAATGTGATTTGGTATAACCATGATCTTTGATGTTTCAGGTAAAGACAGGTGATGAAAATTATCTTCGTCCTGGATGAGAAGAGGAATTTAGAACTACAATTATGATTATGAGTTATTCATATGATTGTGGACCAGAATTGTTGATTGATGTTACAGGGATAAAACATTGTTGGTGGATTTTTAACATGGAGAAGATAATAGACTTTATAGTCTATTTGACTCTTCTAATGGATTGCTCGTTCCGCTGCAACTATGGTTGAAATTTTTATCATTTACCATATGTTCTAAATCTCTGATTTATTGTTGATGAAGGCTATTGATAATTGAATTATCTTTAGTCATGATATTCTTTACTGAGCTAGTTGTGCTCACCCTTTTGCTTCACAATTCCTTTCAGGTAATAAGAGTGTAGCTGGGTCGAGCGGGGGTAACAAGGGAATAGAACGGTGGTCATCATTTAGTAGTTATATTTGGTGAAGAAAATAGGGTGAGGCGAACCCAACGTTGGAAGGGTGTTTTGTCACTATCATACAAGATGTCTAATGACATACAACCTCGTGTCATCATAAGACAGGGTTGTGCTCATCCACTTGCTGAGTATATCTATGGGCACTACCTATATAATCTTGGTGTTTGTTTGAAGTATAATTCTCAATTAGAGACAGTGGAGATAATGATAAGTCAAGAGAAGACTCACCATTGGGAAGAATATGATAGTAATCTTCTCGTTTTTCTTTGGGGTCTATTGGGTCAACCAAGGATAATTCTGTGGCCATATGATATCTATCATAACCTAGACGCGTGGCCTCCCATGTACGAAGGTTTCCTTGAGCACTTCCCAAAGATTCTAATTTCTAAAACAGTTTTTGACTATACCTTTATGTAAGGTGTTATTGTGAGGTGATGTCCACGGTTGGAACATGAGTCACATTTGGTATATATTTGTATCCAAACTCACAGCATATGTGTTGTTGTATTTTGCACGACAATTGTTGTAATAAAGTTGTAGTTGTTTTCTGTACCATGTATTTGGCGACTCAGAATAGGTTGGATGGAATGGACCTATTTTGGGGTCGTCACAGGTGGTATCAGAGCCATAAGTAAAGAGCCCCGAGCCTCTATCTGGTGACATCCTGTTGATGGGGATGCACCGAAGCCAGACTCTCGTAGGGGACGCCGTTCTGCGGTGGCAACTGATAGGTACCTTTGTGAGGTGCTGACACATGATGGTGTCCAATGTCACAGGTGGTATCAGAGCTTAGGGATATGGTCTCTGGCGGAGATCGGGGAATAAAACTAGGAGGGGAGAGATGAGTAAATCCTTCGCTAGTGTGTCCTACCTAAGCTTATTTATTGGTCAGTCATAATATCGGGATATTATGTGATATGTTAATTTGTTCAATTAACCCTTGTTTTGAAGCTGTATTCTAGAATGATATTTGAAATACAGGAGATGAGCAATGGAGAAATTATGATGACAGAAAAGATGGAATCTGAAATGAAAAGAAGGTATTCTCAACTCTTTGAAATACCAGGTACGTAAATTTCGGGGACGAAATTTCATAAGGAGGGGAGATTGTAAGACCCCGAATTTTATGAAATAAAAGTATTCAATTTTTCTTATAATTACTATTCAGTAAATGGTTAAATTGATAAAAGTTTAAAGTTATGGGTGAAATATGAAAATTTTTCAAAATAAGCAAGTGGTTATAAAATAATCATTGTTGTCGGGGAATATTCGTTTGGTCGTGGAATATTCTTTCTGTCGGGGAATATTCGTACGACGGCGCAGCTATTTGTGGGCCCCATAACGAATAACTGTCGGGTGAAGAAAACGACAAATTTGAGTTTTTACAAATAACGGCGTAGTTGTTACCGTTAACACTGTTGGAATACCCGGTGATTAAAATACAGTAATACGCGTTATTGCACAGTAGCACACGGTATTGCATAGTATTTTTGAAATTATTGATTCTTACGTAAGAAGGCACTACTCAATAATTGTTACAGTAATTACTGTTCAATATTTTATTTTATTGATTCAATAATTGCTACGTTGAAA
This sequence comes from Panax notoginseng, assembly GCA_016801055.1. Lineage (NCBI taxonomy): Eukaryota > Viridiplantae > Streptophyta > Magnoliopsida > Apiales > Araliaceae > Panax > Panax notoginseng. The sequence continues at coordinate 34,639,898 of CM029017.1, forward strand.
TTTTATATTATTGTTGTTCAATAATTGTTGCTGCACAGTATTTCCATTATCAGATCAATAATTCATATTATTTGAATAATATTATTAGATAGCATTATTGGCAATGTCTAGAAAGTTCTGTCTAAGGAGAGGTTTGGTCATCTAATTGCGCGCCAGTAAGGAGAAATTCTTATTGGAAAGCCCCCTCTTTCCTGGGAACGGCCTGGTTGTCATAAATGTGATTCTGTAATATTATTTGTGAATAATTAATTATTGATTCATATGATAAGGAAATATTTATTTTATGTGGATATAAATGAGGGATATATTTTTGTGGTTAAAAATGAAGGAGTTAATGTTGAGGTTTTTATCAGTATTTTTGTCGGAATGGAGGTATTAAAAATCAGGGTTTTTGAGATATTTTGCGGGGGTTATAATTTTTAATCCGACCGTTGGATCGTGGTAATTTTTGGATATGTTATACATATATAAGTTGAGTATATGTCCACAAATTTTGAACCGTTAAAAATGAACGTATGATTTGTTATGAATTTTACGAGGTGACTGATTCAGAAATTCAGGTTATAAATCATTTTTGGTGGAAAATTCTAGAATTGGTGGGCCCCACTTGTGGTTGGTGAAGAAATGTGCTGAATTATATTTCAAATGTGGTGGGTGGGAATAGTAGCAGGTAAAGCCATCAGGTTGCAGGTCAAACCTACCAAAATTTTCCTATAAATAGAGGGCTAAGTTAGAATTGAAAATCACACCAGAAACATAAGCTTTCTCTCTTTCTCTCTCTATATTATGAAGCATATTTTGTGAGATTTAGATACTTGGTGAGTTGCTATTCATCAGTGCAAGTTTCCTTCAGCATCATATCCGATATCCAGTCAGAAGTACTGCTCTTTTGAGGTAAGGGATATTAAGGGATTTTAAGGGTTGTTATGATTTTCAGTTTCGTAATTTTTCTGATCTTCAAAAATTCTGGAAAAATTTGAAATGATATTTTGATGAGTTTTCTTGATTGTGTCCAAAAATGGTGATTTTTGGATGTATAGATTGAGAGTTATGAATTTTATGAGAAAAGACTATTTTAAAAGTAACAGCTTATAATTCCTTGTGGTTAACTCCAAAATTGATGAAATTTTTATTGGGAGTACATGTATATGATAGAAGTATACTCTGTAAATTTCAGAATTTTTGGACAAAAGTACAATTTTTGATAAATGTCTAAATATTCGGCTATTTTGGCCATATGAAAAATAGTAAATGACTTTTAAAAATTCTGAGAAAAATATATGTTCACTATGGGACTATATTATGCTAAATCCCAGAAAAGAAATATTTTTGGAACTGATTTGGTATTTTTCATGAAAATAGTCTAGTTATGAGTAAATGAATTAAATATGTTTTGTGAAGAAAGAAAATTGGAAAATAGGATTTTATGGCTTGAGAATCCTATATGAGGTATATGCAGATTTTTGATGAGGGTTTTGGTTATTGATGATGAAATTGTAAGAGTTGGCATTTTATGATGATTAAATGCATTAATTAGTAAAGTGTAAACAATTAAAATAAATTGTTTATAAATTTAAGTAATGTTATTCTTTCAATATCATTATACCGAAATATTGGTATGGATTTTATTGTGAAATTTCTATCTTTTGTGTCGGGGTTACTATTCATGAGTTACTATTCACGATTTACTATTCATGAGTTACGAATATTACTCTTGAGATTAAAACTATATGTTGATCATATTATTTTTATCATCATATATAACATTTTTATAACCCTGATGTTGAAATTCTCTTTCACTGGAGTGTAAAGATGGGTAGATTATTGGTATGATCATGACTAGGGTTCTCTTTGGCCTGTAGTGCAAAGTTGAATTGTGACTGGTATGATCATGACCATTGAATTTATAATTGAATATCTTTAGCTTAAGTGCAAAGGTGAATTGATCAACATGGTTATAATTATTGTTTATATAAATTCTGAAATGATTATATATTTCTTTGAGATATGAATATATTTGGCCTGTAGTGCAAATATGAATTGTTGATGAATATCTTTGGCCTGTAGTGCAAAGATGAATTGTTGATGAATATCTTTGGCCCGTAGTGCAAAGATGACATGTTGTTGAATATCTTTGGCCAGTAGTGCAAAGATGAACAGATGTTGAGATAAACATGACCAACTGGTGATACAAATGAATATCTTTGGCCGTAGTGCAAAGATGAAGTTATTAGTATGATTATGAACAGGAACTGTGATTTGGTATAACCATGATCTTTGATGTTTCAGGTAAAGACAGGTGATGAAAATATCTTCGTCCTGGATGAGAAGAGGAATTTAGAACTACAATTATGATTATGAGTTATTCATATGATTGTGGAAAGAATTGTTGATTGATGTTACAGGGATAAAACATTGTTGGTGGATTTTTAACATGGAGAAGATAATAGACTTTATAGTCTATTTGACTCTTCTAATGGATTGCTCGTTCCGCTGCAACTATGGTTGAAATTTTTATCATTTACCATATGTTCTAAATCTCTGATTTATTGTTGATGAAGGCTATTGATAATTGAATTATCTTTAGTCATGATATTCTTTACTGAGCTAGTTGTGCTCACCCTTTTGCTTCACAATTCCTTTCAGGTAATAAGAGTGTAGCTGGGTCGAGCGGGGGTAACAAGGGAATAGAACGGTGGTCATCATTTAGTAGTTATATTTGGTGAAGAAAATAGGGTGAGGCGAACCCAACGTTGGAAGGGTGTTTTGTCACTATCATACAAGATGTCTAATGACATACAACCTCGTGTCATCATAAGACAGGGTTGTGCTCATCCACTTGCTGAGTATATCTATGGGCACTACCTATATAATCTTGGTGTTTGTTTGAAGTATAATTCTCAATTAGAGACAGTGGAGATAATGATAAGTCAAGAGAAGACTCACCATTGGGAAGAATATGATAGTAATCTTCTCGTTTTTCTTTGGGGTCTATTGGGTCAACCAAGGATAATTCTGTGGCCATATGATATCTATCATAACCTAGACGCGTGGCCTCCCATGTACGAAGGTTTCCTTGAGCACTTCCCAAAGATTCTAATTTCTAAAACAGTTTTTGACTATACCTTTATGTAAGGTGTTATTGTGAGGTGATGTCCACGGTTGGAACATGAGTCACATTTGGTATATATTTGTATCCAAACTCACAGCATATGTGTTGTTGTATTTTGCACGACAATTGTTGTAATAAAGTTGTAGTTGTTTTCTGTACCATGTATTTGGCGACTCAGAATAGGTTGGATGGAATGGACCTATTTTGGGGTCGTCACAGGTGGTATCAGAGCATAAGTAAAGAGCCCCGAGCCTCTCTGGTGACTTCCTGTTGATGGGGATGCACCGAAGCCAGACTCTCCGTAGGGGACGCCGTTCTGCGGTGGCAAACTGATAGGTACCTTTGTGAGGTGCTGACATGATGGTGTCCAATGTCACAGGTGGTATCAGAGCTTAGGGATATGATCTCTGGCGGAGATCGGGGAATAAAACTAGGAGGGGAGAGATGAGTAAATCCTTCGCTAGTGTGTCCTACCTAAGCTTATTTGTTGGTCAGTCATAATATCGGGATATTATGTGATATGTTAATTTGTTAAATTAACCCTTGTTTTGAAGCTGTATTCTAGAATGATATTTGAAATACAGGAGATGAGCAATGGAGAAATTATGATGACAGAAAGATGGAATCTGAAATGAAAGGAAGGTATTCTCAACTCTTTGAAATACCAGGTACGTAAATTTCGGGGACGAAATTTCATAAGGAGGGGAGATTGTAAGACCCCGAATTTTATGAAATAAAAGTATTCAATTTTTCTTATAATTACTATTCAGTAAATGGTTAAATTGATAAAAGTTTAAAGTTATGGGTGAAATATGAATTTTTTCAAAATAAGCAAGTGGTTATAAAATAATCATTGTTGTCGGGGAATATTCGTTTGGTCGTGGAATATTCTTTCTGTCGGGGAATATTCGTACGACGGCGCAGCTATTTGTGGGCCCCATAACAGAATAACTGTCGGGTGAAGAAAACGACAAATTTGAGTTTTTACAAATAACGGCGTAGTTGTTACCGTTAACACTGTTGGAATACCCGGTGGTTAAAATACAGTAATACGCGTTATTGCACAGTAGCACACGGTATTGCATAGTATTTTTGAAATTATTGATTCTTACGTAAGAAGGCACTACTCAATAATTGTTACAGTAATTACTGTTCAATATTTTATTTTATTGATTCAATAATTGCTACGTTGAAATTTTATATTATTGTTGTTCAATAATTGTTGCTGCACAGTATTTCCCATTATCAGATCAATAATTCATATTATTTGAATAATATTATTAGATAGCATTATTGGCAATGTCTAGAAAGTTCTGTCTAAGGAGAGGTTTGGTCATCTAATTGCGCGCCAGTAAGGAGAAATTCTTATTGGAAAGCCCCCTCTTTCCTGGGAACGGCCTGGTTGTCATAAATGTGATTCTGTAATATTATTTGTGAATAATTAATTATTGATTCATATGATAAGGAAATATTTATTTTATGTGGATATAAATGAGGGATATATTTTTGTGGTTAAAAATGAAGGAGTTAATGTTGAGGTTTTTATCAGTATTTTTGTCGGAATGGAGGTATTAAAAATCAGGGTTTTTGAGATATTTTGCGGGGGTTATAATTTTTAATCCGACCGTTGGATCGTGGTAATTTTTGGATATGTTATACATATATAAGTTGAGTATATGTCCACAAATTTTGAACCGTTAAAAATGAACGTATGATTTGTTATGAATTTTAAGAGATGACTGATTCGGAAATCAGGTTTATAAATCATTTTTGGTGGAAAATTCTAGAATTGGTGGGCCCCACTTGTGGTTGGTGAAGAAATGTGCTGAATTATATTTCAAATGTGGTGGGTGGGAATAGTAGCAGGTAAAGCCATCAGGTTGCAGGTCAAACCTACCAAAATTTTCCTATAAATAGAGGGCTAAGTTAGAATTGAAAATCACACCAGAAACATAAGCTTTCTCTCTTTCTCTCTCTATATTATGAAGCATATTTTGTGAGATTTAGATACTTGGTGAGTTGCTATTCATCAGTGCAAGTTTCCTTCAGCATCATATCCGATATCCAGTCAGAAGTACTGCTCTTTTGAGGTAAGGGATATTAAGGGATTTTAAGGGTTGTTATGATTTTCAGTTTCGTAATTTTTCTGATCTTCAAAAATTCTGGAAAAATTTGAAATGATATTTTGATGAGTTTTCTTGATTGTGTCCAAAAATGGTGATTTTTGGATGTATAGATTGAGAGTTATGAATTTTATGAGAAAAGACTATTTTAAAAGTAACAGCTTATAATTCCTTGTGGTTAACTCCAAAATTGATGAAATTTTTATTGGGAGTACATGTATATGATAGAAGTATACTCTGTAAATTTCAGAATTTTTGGACAAAAGTACAATTTTTGATAAATGTCTAAATATTCGGTGGTTTTGGCCATATGAAAAATAGTAAATGACTTTTAAAAATTCTGAGAAAAATATATGTTCACTATGGGACTATATTATGCTAAATCCCAGAAAAGAAATATTTTTGGAACTGATTTGGTATTTTTCATGAAAATAGTCTAGTTATGAGTAAATGAATTAAATATGTTTTGTGAAGAAAAAAAATTGGAAAATAGGATTTTATGGCTTGAGAATCCTATATGAGGTATATGCAGATTTTTGATGAGGGTTTTGGTTATTGATGATGAAATTGTAAGAGTTGGCATTTTATGATGATTAAATGCATTAATTAGTAAAGTGTAAACAATTAAAATAAATTGTTTATAAATTTAAGTAATGTTATTCTTTCAATATCATTATACCGAAATATTGGTATGGATTTTATTGTGAAATTTCTATCTTTTGTGTCGGGGTTACTATTCATGAGTTACTATTCACGATTTACTATTCATGAGTTACGAATATTACTCTTGAGATTAAAACTATATGTTGATCATATTATTTTTATCATCATATATAACATTTTTATAACCCTGATGTTGAAATTCTCTTTCACTGGAGTGTAAAGATGGGTAGATTATTGGTATGATCATGACTAGGGTTCTCTTTGGCCTGTAGTGCAAAGTTGAATTGTGACTGGTATGATCATGACCATTGAATTTATAATTGAATATCTTTAGCTTAAGTGCAAAGGTGAATTGATCAACATGGTTATAATTATTGTTTATATAAATTCTGAAATGATTATATATTTCTTTGAGATATTAATATCTTTGGCCTGTAGTGCAAATATGAAATGTTGATGAATATCTTTGGCCTGTAGTGCAAAGATGAATTGTTGATGAATATCTTTGGCCCGTAGTGCAAAGATGACATGTTGTTGAATATCTTTGGCCAGTAGTGCAAAGATGAACAGATGTTGAGATAAACATGACCAACTGGTGATACAAATGAATATCTTTGGCCGTAGTGCAAAGATGAAGTTATTAGTATGATTATGAACAGGAAATGTGATTTGGTATAACCATGATCTTTGATGTTTCAGGTAAAGACAGGTGATGAAAATTATCTTCGTCCTGGATGAGAAGAGGAATTTAGAACTACAGTTATGATTATGAGTTATTCATATGATTGTGGACCAGAATTGTTGATTGATGTTACAGGGATAAAACATTGTTGGTGGATTTTTAACATGGAGAAGATAATAGACTTTATAGTCTATTTGACTCTTCTAATGGATTGCTCGTTCCGCTGCAACTATGGTTGAATTTTTTATCATTTACCATATGTTCTAAATCTCTGATTTATTGTTGATGAAGGCTATTGATAATTGAATTATCTTTAGTCATGATATTCTTTACTGAGCTAGTTGTGCTCACCCTTTTGCTTCACAATTCCTTTCAGGTAATAAGAGTGTAGCTGGGTCGAGCGGGGGTAACAAGGGAATAGAACGGTGGTCATCATTTAGTAGTTATATTTGGTGAAGAAAATAGGGTGAGGCGAACCCAACGTTGGAAGGGTGTTTTGTCACTATCATACAAGATGTCTAATGACATACAACCTCGTGTCATCATAAGACAGGGTTGTGCTCATCCACTTGCTGAGTATATCTATGGGCACTACCTATATAATCTTGGTGTTTGTTTGAAGTATAATTCTCAATTAGAGACAGTGGAGATAATGATAAGTCAAGAGAAGACTCACCATTGGGAAGAATATGATAGTAATCTTCTCGTTTTTCTTTGGGGTCTATTGGGTCAACCAAGGATAATTCTGTGGCCATATGATATCTATCATAACCTAGACGCGTGGCCTCCCATGTACGAAGGTTTCCTTGAGCACTTCCCAAAGATTCTAATTTCTAAAACAGTTTTTGACTATACCTTTATGTAAGGTGTCATTGTGAGGTGATGTCCACGGTTGGAACATGAGTCACATTTGGTATATATTTGTATCCAAACTCACAGCATATGTGTTGTTGTATTTTGCACGACAATTGTTGTAATAAAGTTGTAGTTGTTTTCTGTACCATGTATTTGGCGACTCAGAATAGGTTGGATGGAATGGACCTATTTTGGGGTCGTCACAGGTGGTATCAGAGCCATAAGTAAAGAGCCCCGAGCCTCTATCTGGTGACATCCTGTTGATGGAGAATGCACCGAAGCCAGACTCTCCGTAGGGGACGCCGTTCTGCGGTGGCAAGCTGATAGGTACCTTTGTGAGGTGCTGACACATGATGGTGTCCAATGTCACAGGTGGTATCAGAGCTTAGGGATATGGTCTCTGGCGGAGATCGGGGAATAAAACTAGGAGGGGAGAGATGAGTAAATCCTTCGCTAGTGTGTCCTACCTAAGCTTATTTATTGGTCATTCATAATATCGGGATATTATGTGATATGTTAATTTGTTCAATTAACCCTTGTTTTGAAGCTGTATTCTAGAATGATATTTGAAATACAGGAGATGAGCAATGGAAAAATTATGATGACAGGAAAGATGGAATCTGAAATGAAAGGAAGGTATTCTCAACTCTTTGAAATACCAGGTACGTAAATTTCGGGGACGAAATTTCATAAGGAGGGGAGATTGTAAGACCCCGAATTTTATGAAATAAAAGTATTCAATTTTTCTTATAATTACTATTCAGTAAATGGTTAAATTGATAAAGTTTAAAGTTATGGGTGAAATATGAAATTTTTCAAAATAAGCAAGTGGTTATAAAATAATCATTGTTGTCGGGGAATATTCGTTTGGTCGTGGAATATTCTTTCTGTCGGGGAATATTCGTACGACGGCGCAGCCATTTGTGGGCCCCATAACAGAATAACTGTCGGGTGAAGAAAACGACAAATTTGAGTTTTTACAAATAACGGCGTAGTTGTTACCGTTAACACTGTTGGAATACCCGGTGGTTAAAATACAGTAATACGCGTTATTGCACAGTAGCACACGGTATTGCATAGTATTTTTGAAATTATTGATTCTTACGTAAGAAGGCACTACTCAATAATTGTTACAGTAATTACTGTTCAATATTTTATTTTATTGATTCAATAATTGCTGCGTTGATATTTTATATTATTGTTGTTTCAATAATTGTTGCTGCACAGTATTTTCTATTATCAGATCAATAATTCATATTATTTGAATAATATTATTAGATAGCATTATTGGCAATGTCTAGAAAGTTCTGTCTAAGGAGAGGTTTGGTCATCTAATTGCGCGCCAGTAAGGAGAAATTCTTATTGGAAAGCCCCCTCTTTCCTGGGAACGGCCTGGTTGTCATAAATGTGATTCTGTAATATTATTTGTGAATAATTAATTATTGATTCATATGATAAGGAAATATTTATTTATGTGGATATAAATGAGGGATATATTTTTGTGGTTAAAAATGAAGGAGTTAATGTTGAGGTTTTTATCAGTATTTTTGTCGGAATGGAGGTATTAAAAATCAGGGTTTTTGAGATATTTTGCGGGGGTTATAATTTTTAATCCGACCGTTGGATCGTGGTAATTTTTGGATATGTTATACATATATAAGTTGAGTATATGTCCACAAATTTTGAACCGTTAAAAATGAACGTATGATTTGTTATGAATTTTAAGAGATGGCTGATTCGGAAATCAGGTTATAAATCATTTTTGGTGGAAAATTCTAGAATTGGTGGGCCCCACTTGTGGTTGGTGAAGAAATGTGCTGAATTATATTTCAAATGTGGTGGGTGGGAATAGTAGCAGGTAAAGCCATCAGGTTGCAGGTCAAACCTACCAAAATTTTCCTATAAATAGAGGGCTAAGTTAGAATTGAAAATCACACCAGAAACATAAGCTTTCTCTCTTTCTCTCTCTATATTATGAAGCATATTTTGTGAGATTTTAGATACTTGGTGAGTTGCTATTCATCAGTGCAAGTTTCCTTCAGCATCATATCCGATATCCAGTCAGAAGTACTGCTCTTTTGAGGTAAGGGATATTAAGGGATTTTAAGGGTTGTTATGATTTTCAGTTTCGTAATTTTTCTGATCTTCAAAAATTCTGGAAAAATTTGAAATGATATTTTGATGAGTTTTCTTGATTGTGTCCAAAAATGGTGATTTTTGGATGTATAGATTGAGAGTTATGAATTTTATGAGAAAAGACTATTTTAAAAGTAACAGCTTATAATTCCTTGTGGTTAACTCCAAAATTGATGAAATTTTTATTGGGAGTACATGTATATGATAGAAGTATACTCTGTAAATTTCAGAATTTTTGGACAAAAGTACAATTTTTGATAAATGTCTAAATATTCGGCTATTTTGGCCATATGAAAAATAGTAAATGACTTTTAAAAATTCTGAGAAAAATATATGTTCACTATGGGACTATATTATGCTAAATCCCAGAAAAGAAATATTTTTGGAACTGATTTGGTATTTTTCATAAAAATAGTCTAGTTATGAGTAAATGAATTAAATATGTTTTGTGAAGAAAGAAAATTGGAAAATAGGATTTTATGGCTTGAGAATCTTATATGAGGTATATGCAGATTTTTGATGAGGGTTTTGGTTATTGATGATGAAATTGTAAGAGTTGGCATTTTATGATGATTAAATGCATTAATTAGTAAAGTGTAAACAATTAAAATAAATTGTTTATAAATTTAAGTAATGTTATTCTTTCAATATCATTATACCGAAATATTGGTATGGATTTTATTATGAAATTTCTATCTTTTGTGTCGGGGTTACTATTCATGAGTTACTATTCACGATTTACTATTCATTAGTTACGAATATTACTCTTGAGATTAAAACTATATGTTGATCATATTATTTTTATCATCATATATAACATTTTTATAACCCTGATGTTGAAATTCTCTTTCACTGGAGTGTAAAGATGGGTAGATTATTGGTATGATCATGACTAGGGTTCTCTTTGGCCTGTAGTGCAAAGTTGAATTGTGACTGGTATGATCATGACCATTGAATTTATAATTGAATATCTTTAGCTTAAGTGCAAAGGTGAATTGATCAACATGGTTATAATTATTGTTTATATAAATTCTGAAATGATTATATATTTCTTTGAGATATTAATATCTTTGGCCTGTAGTGCAAATATGAAATATTGATGAATATCTTTGGCCTGTAGTGCAAAGATGAATTATTGATGAATATCTTTGGCCCGTAGTGCAAAGATGACATGTTGTTGAATATCTTTGGCCAGTAGTGCAAAGATGAACAGATGTTGAGATAAACATGGCCAACTGGTGATACAAATGAATATCTTTGGCCGTAGTGCAAAGATGAAGTTATTAGTATGATTATGAACAGGAAATGTGATTTGGTATAACCATGATCTTTGATGTTTCAGGTAAAGATAGGTGATGAAAATTATCTTCGTCCTGGATGAGAAGAGGAATTTAGAACTACAGTTATGATTATGAGTTATTCATATGATTGTGGACCAGAATTGTTGATTGATGTTACAGGGATAAAATATTGTTGGTGGATTTTTTAACATGGAAAAGATAATAGACTTTATAGTCTATTTGACTCTTCTAATGGATTGCTCGTTCCGCTGCAACTATGGTTGAAATTTTTATCATTTACCATATGTTCTAAATCTCTGATTTATTGTTGATGAAGGCTATTGATAATTGAATTATCTTTAGTCATGATATTCTTTACTGAGCTAGTTGTGCTCACCCTTTTGCTTCACAATTCCTTTCAGGTAATAAGAGTGTAGCTGGGTCGAGCGGGGGTAACAAGGGAATAGAACGGTGATCATCATTTAGTAGTTATATTTGGTGAAGAAAATAGGGTGAGGCGAACCCAACGTTGGAAGGGTGTTTTGTCACTATCATACAAGATGTCTAATGACATACAACCTCGTGTCATCATAAGACAGGGTTGTGCTCATCCACTTGCTGAGTATATCTATGGGCACTACCTATATAATCTTGGTGTTTGTTTGAAGTATAATTCTCAATTAGAGACAGTGGAGATAATGATAAGTCAAGAGAAGACTCACCATTGGGAAGAATATGATAGTAATCTTCTCGTTTTTCTTTGGGGTCTATTGGGTCAACCAAGGATAATTCTGTGGCCATATGATATCTATCATAACCTAGACGCGTGGCCTCCCATGTACGAAGGTTTTCTTGAGCACTTCCCAAAGATTCTAATTTCTAAAACAGTTTTTGACTATACCTTTATGTAAGGTGTCATTGTGAGGTGATGTCCACGGTTGGAACATGAGTCACATTTGGTATATATTTGTATCTAAACTTATAGCATAGGTGTTGTTGTATTTTGCACGACAATTGTTGTAATAAAGTTGTAGTTGTTTTCTGTACCATGTATTTGGCGACTCAGAATAGGTTGGATGGAATGGACCTATTTTGGGGTCGTCACATGGACCTATTTTGGGGGCGTCACATTTGGTATCAGAGCTTAGGGATATGATCTCTGGCGGAGATCGGGGAATAGGACTAGGAGGAGAGAGACGAGTAAATTCTTCGCGAGTGTGTCCTACCTAAGCTTATTTGTTGGTCAGTCATAATATCGGAATTTTATGTGATATGTTAATTTGTTCAATTAACTTTTGTTTTGAAGCTGTATTCTAGAATGATATCTGAAATACAGGAGATGAGCAATGAAGAAATTATGATAACAGGAAAGATGGAATCTGAAATGAAAGCAAGGTATTCTCAACTCTTTGAAATACCAGGTACGTAAATTTCGAGGACGAAATTTCATAAGGAGCGGAGATTGTAAGACCCCGAATTTTATGAAATAAAAGTATTCAATTTTTCTTATAATTACTATTTAGTAAATGGTTAAATTGATAAATGTTAAAGTTAAGGGTGATATATGAAATTTTTTCGAAATACACAAGTGGTTATAAAATATTCATTGTTGTCGGGGAATATTCGCTTGGTTGTAGAATATTCTTACTGTCGGAGAATATTCGTACGACGGCGCAGTCTTTTGTGGGCCCCATAACGGAAAGCGATTGGATGAAGAAAACGACAAGAGTAAGTTGTTTATAAATAACGGCGTAGTTGTTACCGTTAACACTGTTGGAATACCCGGTTGTTAAAACACAGTAATACGCGTTGTTGCACAGTAGCACACGGTATTGCACCAATTATTGATTTTTACGTAAGAAGGCATTACTCAATAATTGTTACAGTAATTACTCTTCAGTATTTTATTTTATTAATTCAATAATTGTTGCGTTGATATTTTATTTTACTGTTATTTTAATAATTGTCACTACACAGTATTTTCTATTATCGGAGTAATAATTCATATTATCTGAATAATATTATTAGATAACATTATTGGCAATGTCTAGAAAGTTCTGTCTAAGGAGAGGTTTGGTCATCTAATTGCGCGCCAGTAAGGAAGAGATCCTTATTGGAAAGCCCCCTCTTTCCTGGGAACGGCCTGGTTGCCAGTACTGTGATTCTGTAATATTATTTGTGTATAATTAATTATTAATTTATATGATGAGGAAAATATTGATTTTATGTGGATATAGATGGAGAAAATTTTTAATGTGACAATTGTTGAAAATTAATATTTTATCTTTTTCTGATAAAATAATTCATTTAAATATATTATTTTAATAATATATTGATGGTGATATTTTTACAATGAATGTGGAATATATGAGTATATGAGGAGGAAGAGTATTTTTGTGGCATTAAATGATTAACACATGTTTTGTGTGTCGGTGGACCACAATTCTTGACCGAAAATTTATTATAGACTGTAAAATCGTCCGTTTGTAGATTTCGGTCAATTTCTGTTTAGAATTTGGAAAAACTTTCTTCTGCAAAGTTGTAGAGAATTGAATTTCCTATAAAAATTTGTGAGATTCGAATTTTCTGATAAAAGGGCTATTTATTATGAATTATTGAAGTTCTAAAGTTCTGAAATAATTAATTTTTGGAAGTTTTAATTATTATTTTAAATAAAAATGTTTTTTGGCATTTAAGTGGGCTAACATGTGTTATGAATGAGCTGAAATCAGATTCCTTGGTGATGGGCTTGAATATTTGGTAAATATTAATATTTTATTAAATTTTCTGCTTTGGTGTTCTAAGCAATTTCCTATAAATAGGGTGCTTAGGTTAGAATTGAAAATCACACCAGAAACTGAAGTTTTCTCTCTATTTCTCTCTCTATATTATCGAGTGTATTCTTGTGAGTATTTTGATATCTTGAATGTTGCTATACGGAGCAAGTTCGTTCAGCGTTATTCCAGTCATGAGTACTGCTCTTTTGAAGTAAGGGATTGTAAGGGATAGTAAGGGATGTTATTTTTTTTATCAATGATATTATTTCTTTCAATATCATTATGCTGGAATATTGGTAAGATTTTTCTTGTAAAATTCTTATCTTTTCATGTCGGGGTTACTATTCATGAGTTACTATTCACGAGTTACTATTCACGAGTTACTATTCAGGAGTTACTATTCATGAGTTACTATTCACGAGTTACTATTCATGAATTACTATTCACGAGTTACTATTCACGAGTTACTATTCATGAGTTACTATTCACGAGTTACTATTCATGACAAAATTGGTTTCTTTTTCTAACCAAATTATAGTTGATTTATGAATATTACTCTTGAGATTAAAACTATATGTTGATCATATTATTTTTTTATCATATATAACATTTTAATAACCCTAATGATGATATTTCTCTTTGACTTGGGTGTAAAGATGGGTAGATTATTGGTATGATCATGACTAGGGTTCTCTTTGTCCAGTAGTGAAAAGTTGAATTGTGACTGGTATGATCATGACCATTGAATTTATAATTGAATATCTTTAGCTTAAGTGCAAAGGTGAAATGATTAACATGGTTATAATTATTGGTTATATAAATTCTGAAATGATTATATATTTCTTTGAGATAATAATATATTTGGCCTGTAGTGCAAATATGAACTATTGAGGAATATATGTTCCTTGGGTTAAGATACTCTTTCCAAATCATTCATGGAGGAATATTTAGACAACTTTATCTTTACTGATTGTAGCATTGGTACGTTATTCCTTATCCGTAGTATATCAATATATAATAGTAGGAATATCACGACGCTCCTACTGACCCTTTTGTACACACTAGGTTCATTCTTTTTTGTGATAAAATCAAACTCTTTTGATTTGTTTCATCAAAATGAATGTTCAATTTTTGAGAAGCTTGCTTCAATCCATTTCTTTGAGTGTCTACAACTTTTACCTCATCGTATGTAACTAGATCATCATCATCATCATCTATGATGAATCCATACCTCCTAGGTATCTTCGGTACTATTCCAGATTTACGATTCGGTTGTGGTACAATAGGTCTATTTATAGATTCCTCTTATTTGACTTATAGTATTTTGTGGTTCTTTAACTCTTCAAGATCTATTATCCTCCCACTAGCCCCTTCAATGATAAACACCTTTATCTTAGAAGGCAACGTGTTTCACAATAAACACCTTTTGCTAAGTAGGATTATAGAATATATACCCTAAACTTACTTTAGGATATCCTATAAATCTATACTTGTCAAATTTTGTCCCAAGCTTATCCTTTGAAACCTTTTTCACATAAGCTGGACAACCCCTTATCTTAACATACTTAAGATTATGAATCCTCCTTGTCTATAACTTTTATGGAGTCTTGGGCTGGATTTTGAAGTTACCTTTTCGTAGATATGCAACCATTTCTAGTGCATTATCCCAGAGGAATACTGAAATATCGGTAAAATCATTATGGACCCCTTATCTTTGAATGATCATCTCCTTTTCTTTGAATGATCATCTCCTTTTCTTATACTAGTTTGTTCAATTTGTAAAATATATTTTTATGTAAGTTAAGTACACTAAATCCATTAAGTAATATTTCAGTTCTATAAAAATATTATTATTATAAATAGAACAACAATTGTTCCTAATTATAATACCAAAATTTTTTATTGTCCAACAATGAAATGGAAATAATATTTCTAACAAGAACTGGAATACAATAACAACTTATTGACTTAATAGATTTGCCCGTAGGCATTTCTAAACTATAAGTTGCTATGGCTAATGTGGCAACCTTTGCTTCATTTTCCACACATAGGACTACTTATATTTGTTTAGCTTTCTACTTCTGCTTGGTTCCTTCATAAATTTATATTTATGATAACCAATGTCGGTATCCAATACCCAAGTAGAACCTTGACTTAAAGAAAAATTTATTTCAATCATGAGCAAAATAATATTTGTAATCAAAATATCACTAAGCTTCTTCTGGTTATCCTCTGCAAGATGCTTCTTGCAGTTTCTTTCCAGTGTCCAGGCTTATTACAGTGGAAGCAAACTCCTTTGCTATCCGTATTAGTTTTATTCTTATTATCCTTTATTTTTGCCTTTCTATTTACCTTCTTTGAATCGTTCTTCTTTTCAGAAGATCCTTTGGCCCCTACCAGTAAGACATGTTCTTTCTTGGTTGGAAAGTAACTCTCAACATTTTTTAACACGCTAAGCAAATCAGCGATGCTGATATCTAGCTTGTTCATATGAAAAATTCACAACAATTGTGAAAGGATTCCGAGAGTGAGTGCAAGATCAAATCTTGGCTCAACTATCAATCCATGACAAAACCCGTTGTCCTAATTGATCAATCAAATTAATTATGTTAAGGACTGTTATCTGTACTGTAGTGTCATCGGTCATTCTAGATCGGAAGAGCTCTTTAGATATCTGATATCTATCAGTCCTACTTTTCTCACCATCAACTACTTGATGTGTAGGAATATAGTAGGAGCATCCATAGTTTCATGCTGACGCTAAAACACATTACTCATGGATGCGAGCATGATGTATTGAGCCAACTGTGAATCATCTTGCCACTTTCTAAAAGTAGCAATCTTTCCTCAGAGGCATTGTCTGCAATCATTGCAGGGATAGGCGTATTAAGGACATAAGATAGCTTTTCAGTCATGAGAACTATTCTAAAATTTCTTAACCAATCCGAATAATTCGGTCCGATTAATTTAGCATATAATATGCTTCGCAGTTATAGTAATTTAGAAATTGTAAAATTCTGTAAATGAATTAATTAACAATATTTTAGCATACACTCTTTTATTAATTACCAAAATAAATTAGGTCTTGTATTAAATTGGTATCTCCCACTATTTTCTTCAAACTATATTACTCTCACTTATATAGTTCGGTAAAATCTAATTAAAGATATGCTAGTGAGAATAAGGATCCCATTTTAAATGTATATAGCCTTGTGGTGACACAACAAACTATATATAAATAAATAGGTAGACAACTCTTGTCAATTACATCAACTATGTAACTCCTTGTATTTTGCCTCTTAAATCATAATGGTTAAGTGTGTGCATATTCGAACTAAAATGATTTAAGTTAAGTCCAACCTAGCACTCCATATATTCAAAAAAGAAAAATATTATCCTTGTGGTGACACAACAAAACAATATTGTTCAATTTTCTTTATAAGCATCAAATGTGATAAAATTAACATCTCAAAGAATTAAGATAAGCCTTTTGGTGACACAATAAACTTATAATAATTAATTGATACTCTATTATTTTTATCATGCTAGAAGGCGACGTTCGATATTCCAAATATCTTTGAACGCTTAGGACTTAATATAAAAAATTTGGGGGGTTTGCATGTAATTAATTTGTCTCATCTTGTTTAGCGCGCATGCACATATATATATATATATATTAAATACATGTCATATTAATGAACATACGAAGCATGTTTGCATAATATACAATATATATAGTATACGCATGCATATATAGAATACTATATTCTACCTGCATTGATTATGGACTTTTATTCTAGTTTGGTTCACTAGAGCCACTAAGTGAACCAAAAGGCCAAACCCTAGGGGTGCAAGAATTAATATTTAAATATAACTATTGGCTCCATTACAAACGGATCTTCATGTGCTCCTTGCTCCTTGATCTCTAATTCTTTAAAATTAATTCTAACTATTCCTATTACAAAACTATTTAAAATAAATAGAAACCGTGATCAGCAGTCAAGGGGAAATACATAGAAGGGAGTTAGAATTTATATTAAGAAAATTTTAGAAAAGACGAGGTACGCAGACCCCATTTAATAAAACTCATACATTCATGCATCCAACTAAAATAAAATCTAATCACATTGGTCAATAGTCCATAATCAATCCCATTTACTATCATACACATCACCATATGCATCAATAAATAACATTCATCTCATGAATAATAAACATTCAATATATATATATTGATATCATTTAATGGGCAAATTTAGTTAGTATAAAATTTAATTTTGAATCAAAATAAACTCTTTTATTTTAATCCAAATTTAAATAAAAATAAACCTCTTTTATTTTAATTTATCCAATTTTGAATAGAATAAACTATTTTATTTTAATCAAAATCTTTAATCAAAATAAACTCCTTTATTTTAATTAATTATGGAATCCAATTCCAAGTAAAAAAAAAACTCCTTTATTAAAGGAAACACGGATTCTCTTTCCTATTCACAAATAAACTCTTTTATTTTGGATAATATTGAATCTTATTCCATATCTAAATAAACTCCTTTATTTAAGGAAATACGGATTCTCTTTCATATTCACAAATAAACTCTTTTATTTTGAATAACATGAAATCTTATTTCATATCTAAATAAACTCCTTTATTTAAGGAAACATGGAATCTAATTTTAACTTCAATTAGTTATCATGGAGTTCAATTCCAACTCTAATTAGTTAGCATAAAATTTAATTTCAAAATTAAAATAAACCTTTTTATTTTAATATCAAAATAAACTATTTATTTTAAAATTAAAATAAAATTTTTATTTTAATTATAAAATTATTAAGATTAAAATTTATATATATATATATATATATATATATATATATATATATATATATATATATATATATATATAGTTATAATCACCTTTATCCTTGCATCCTGTAACTTTAAAAAAAAAAGGATCCCTGCTTGATAAGAATAATCATTATATATATTAATAGATAAGAAACCTGATAAGTGATATCTTATATATATAATTTACATATAACGTAACTTATGCAATGATTCACGTGATATATATCACTGAATCACCCAAATTATGTAGCATGCTTTTGAGTAATCAAACCAATTAACGCGAATCACAAGCATATGATTAACGTTTTGAAGAAGAAAAAAAAACACGAATTTCGCGAATAACCCCTTTTTCTTTCTTTTTTTAAGATAAATTTTATACAACAAAATTATGCCCAATTAAATTGTTTTAAACACATATCAATATACATATCAAATTAAAATAATTAATAATTTGCATAAAAGTTTAGCACTGATGCCGCTGTTAGGTTTGTAATATTCATGAACGCAATTAAATTGCACAAAATAAGCGAAACGTGTAAAAATCAGAGTTTAAAATTTTACAAACCATATACCCGGATCATCCTTTATGCACAATTATTAATTAAATAAAAAGACAAAGAATAAAATTATACCCTTGAAGATTCGAGCTTCCTCAAGTACAAGTTCACCTCCAAATCCTTCAACTTGAATCCACCGGATTTGGTTCCTTCCTTTGATCAACGTTAGCCACCCAAGTGTTTGGCCTCTAGAGGTGATCCACTAAAGAAGAAGAAGGATTCAAGAAAGTGAGTATTTGGCAAAATCCTTATTTTTCTATCTCTCATAGAAAGGGTGTACTCTCCCAACTATTAGAATTATGTATTCTATGAAAATGTCAACAACCCCTTCTCCTATAATAAGACTCTTCTTATTTACAGATGTAGGCAACCCTCCTTAACAATTAAGGAATTGAGTTTATTTTAATTAATTAAATTCTTTTAATTAATTAGGCTCCTAATTTTATTAGAAATAATTAATTAAAATCTTTTAATTAATTTACCTCCTAATCTTATTAGGAATATATGAGAGTACTTTTATTAATTAATTCCCAAACTCCTTCAGGAATTAAATAATAATAATAGTAATAATAATAATAAAACTCCTCTTATTAATTTATATTTAATATTTCTAAAATATTAAATAATAAATATTAATCTATTTAATTTATTCTATCACCATAGATTAAATTAAATATACTTAACTTATTATTACGATTATGCCATTAACTTTTTAAATAATTATTCTTCCTTTTATGGTGTGACCCTTTAGGTTCTCCATATTAAACGGGTTGTGAATAAATCAATTAGAACAATTCTAATCTTATTTAAATAAATAAATTAAATTATTAATTTATTTAAATAAATAATATTTATTCTACAATAGAGATAAGCCTCCCTAGCGATTAACGACTTTTCGGATAATATAGATTTCAACATTAATCATAAAAGAACCTTTGAGTAAATAATTACCGTACAATTCAATCCTTCCGCCATACAATATTCCAATTAAATATAAGACATGGAATTACTGTCAAGTCTTATTTTATTTAATTATATATTTTTTGACTCTTAAATGAACAAATCTAAATAATGCAAATTAGAAACTCCTTTCTAATTTCATTCTGCCTTGGCCAAGGACTACTAGGTTGTCATTTATCAAATCACATAGGACATTTTTCTTCTTTTACTAGAAGTGGTAGATTCTTTATTGATCATATATTATCTCCATGTATAACTTATTATACCCAAGCATACCCTTTGATATACCCTAAGGGTCTTAAGGAATAAGTCAAAGTATAACTCATCATACACAATATACTATGATGATCTCAAGTCCAAGGATCACTTGTACTACTATCACTATAGGAATTCCTATTGACAGGTAAGTAAAACTCCATTAGGTATTCCTTAGCGAGCCACGTTCAGTGAACTTATTCTCTAATAAGCACCTACATACTTGCTTTAGTGTCTCCACACAAATGATCATGAGATTAATCATCCTCATCCAATGGGCAAGCAGCGGATGTACCAATCTATTCGAATTCACTAATCCCCAATTTAGTAATCCAACGATTGGGAACTATTTTAGTTTTAAGCTTTCTAAGAATTTAGATCTCATTAGAATGATCATCATCATCATTATTCTAAAAGCATTGCTTAAAACTATGGGTTTATCACATATTATAAAATAGCATCACGTAGATAATTAAAAGCCTTTAATAAATTAATACTTTTTATTAATAAATGAATAAGATTGTTACAAAGTATATGCTTTATCATCAAACATGATTGGCTTGTGTGCATACTACTTTCAATCTCCCACTTGCACTAAAGTCAATCGTCATGGTATCTCATACTCTTTCTTCTCTAAGTGACGATTATCCTGCTTTGGATAAGCTTCAGTATATGGATATGTAATGTTGTTCTTGAGAGTCCACTATCTCTATAGTGATTTCTCATCTTTCAATGATTCCATAATCAAATGAAAGTGCCACAACACATGTTTAGATCCAAGATGAGACTTAGTAACGATTCTTAGTTCTGTAAGAAACTTTTCATCCAAACAATCAACTTGTAACTTCATTTATAGTTATATACTTTGTCTTTATCACTAAAGCAACAACTCTTTGCTGTTTGGAACCTCTCCAATTCACTGCACCACCGTTCAAGGTAACGCTTTACCTTAATGTGTATTTTCTGTCGTCTTGGTCTGTCTGAAAAAAAACTCGAGTTTGTTAAGCCCTCTAGTTTTAATTCAGACCCACCATGAATATGATCACATTCTTAGTGTCGGTTAAGTACTATATGATGCTTTTCACTAACTCATAGTGAACTTCTCCAAAATATGACTGATCATCATCAGGTCTCGTATATTTCATTACATACATGATTGTCACTCATGCGATCTCTCTTTTCAGGACTCTATGGGGACTATTTAGAGAGATACACTCCATGGCTCATCAACATGAGACATTTCTTGGAGTTTGCCATGCTAAACGACTTTAGCATCAAATGAATATATATTTCTTGGGTTAAGATACTCTTTCCAAATCATTCATGGAGGAATATTTAGACAACTTTATCTTTACTGATTGTAGCATTGGTATGTTATTCCTTATCCGTAGTATATCAATATATAATAGTAGGAATATCACGACGCTCTATCATCTGCTACAAACGATAAGTGGATAATTTCAATGGAAGAAGAGATGGATTCCATGAGGACTAATCAAGTTTGGAACTTTGTTAACCTTCCACCAGGGCGAAAGGCTATTGAGAAAAAATGGGTTCTTAAAGTCAAACGCAATGCGGATGGTTCTGTGATAACCCAAAAATTTATGAGACTTGTCTCGGATTAATAAATAAAGGCTTAAAGAATAAAACCTAGATTAGAAGTAAAAGAATGATTAAAATTTTTAAGAAAAACTTATATGGTTTAATATATCTGAAAGAATGTAAAGAGAATTGATGCTGAATGATAGAAATATTTAAAGAATTGATACCTGAGAATAAGCAGGTAGTTAAGAGCCGAAGAAAGGCAGATGAGACTTGGCTAAGAATAGATGTTGTCCATGAATTGGATGGAATAATAATAATAAAGGAAAGAGGTGGTAAAGTAATACCTATGTTAAGATAATTCGATAAAGTTAATCGATGAGAGAACTTTTATAAGAGTTTAGTAGTGAACTAAACTAGAACATTATAGGAATAGTGATTCCGGCATGAGATCCTTGTAAGAGAGAAAGAGTGTAATAACTAAGGGATGAAAAGATAAGCTAATATGATCAATTGAGTTAAGGACATAAAAATAAAGATATATAAAACTATGTTATGAATTAACATAGCTCGAATGTTGGTCTTGAATGAAAAATGAAATGAATAATAATCAATAAATGATTAGCTAATATAATTAATAATAAAAGGAAGTAAGTTAAAACTCAAAATTTGAGCTAGAGATAGAATTTTGAAATATGGATTGCTCGGCTTTGTCCGGAATGTCAAGTTTAGTCACAAAAGACTATAAACACCAAATGTGTCAGGGTTGACTTTTTGGTCAAAGTCAACAATTGACTTTTATGGAGAAAAAGTCAAACTTAGAGTTAGGAGTGAAATCTTGGGACACGGATTGGATATTTGAATTCAAAACGTCGAAATTATTAAGAATGGACTATAAATACAAAATGTGTCAATGTTGAATTTTTGGTCAAAGTCAACAGTTAACTTTTATGGAAAAAAGTCAAACTTAAAATTCAAAAATGAATTTGAAGAAACGGATATGGTCACGACGTTGGGAGTGTTGACTTTAGTAGGAACCGACTATAAAATTGAAAATTTGATTTTTCAGGTTGGAAAGTCAAAGATGGGATTAAACACGCAAAACGAGAAAATAAAAACGATTGTTGGGAACTTGTGACTCATAATAAAGAAGTTACTGGAAAAGGGCTAGTGCGGAGCGAAGCGACGCACTAGCCTTTCAGGGTTGCACTGAACGTCTCGGGGGGGTGCGGGGGGGGGCTTTGCCCCCCCGCGGTATGGTACTGCCTTAGTGGCGCGGAGCGCGCTGGTGATAGTAGACAGGTCGCGCGAAGCACGCTGCCTCGACAGGAGGTGTCTGGGCAAGTGGCGCGGAGCGCGCTGTGGAAGCCTTTGGCGCGGCGCGGTCCGCGCTGCGTCGGCAACTCAGTTGGCTGATTATTAATTGGATTGGGTATTATGGGTAATTGACCATAATATGAAGTAGGGATTAGTAGGTATATATACTAACTATTGTAAAGCCCTATGTAACCATGGAATCATCAATAAACAATTAGCCGCCGCCTGTGGAGTACCCAAATTGGGGAACCACGTAAATCTCTTGTGTTCTTCTTAATTCTCTATCGTTTGTGTGCGTGTGTGATCTTATTATTCTAACAAATTGGTATCAGAGCATAGGTGTAACACGTGGTAACGATGTCATCAAATTCTTCGGTAACAAAGTTTGATGTGATGAAGTTTGATGGGACTGGGAATTTTGGGCTATGGCAACAGAGGGTAAAGGATCTGTTGGTGCAACAAGGATTGGTAAAGGCGTTAAAGAAGAAACCAGATTCTATGATGACGGATGACTGGGATGAACTCCAAGCGAAGGCGGTAAGTATAATTCGTTTGTGTCTAGCAGACGAGGTTATGTATCACGTGATCGGTGATGAATCGCCATCGGGTGTATGGAGTAAATTGGAATCCAGGTATATGTCAAAGTCGTTGACGAATAAATTGTTTCTGAAACAAAAGCTGTTTGGGCTGAAGATGATTGAAGGTTCGGAGCTTATTCAACATATTCACACGTTCAATCAAACAATTAGTGACTTGCTAAGGATTGAAGTGAAATTCGAGGAAGAAGACTAGGCGTTGATGTTATTGTGTTCTCTACCGGGCTCCATGGAGAATCTTGTGACGACCCTCTTATGGGGAAAACAAACTCTGAAATTGGAAGAAGTCACTTCTGCTCTACTAATGTTTAACCAGCGAAAACAACAATCCGAGGGTATTTCGGGTGAAGGGTTGATGGTAAAAGGTAGAGAGCAACGTGGCAGAAAATCGGATAGAGGGAAACCAGGAACGCAGTGGAAATCTAAGTCGAGGGGCAAGACTCCTAGGCCAAAGGAGGGTAAGTGTTTTAGATGTCGCGAGACAGGGCACTTCAAAAGGGATTGTCCATATAAGAATAAGGGTGAAGGAACAGGGAAACAAACTGAATCTACAAAATCGGCAAACGTCGTGGAGGAATCATCGGATGATGGAGATATGTTGTCAGTGTCAACGAACACGGACGTGACAGACTCATGGATTTTGGATTCAGCATGTTCGTTTCACATGTCACCTAACAGGGAGTGGTTTGACACCTACAAGTCGGTCAACTGTGGGACAGTTCTAATGGGTAACAATGCTTCGTGCAACGTCATTGGGATAGGCACAGTGAAGATAAGGATGTTCGATGGTGTTGTAAGGACTCTGGCTGAGGTGAGGCATATTCCAGGTTGAAGGAAGAATTTGATTTCATTGGGAACTCTAGACTCTAATGTAAGACCCCAAATTTTATGAAATAAAAGTATTCAATTTTTCTTATAATTACTATTCAGTAAATGGTTAAATTGATAAAAGTTTAAAGTTATGAGTGAAATATGATTTTTTTTTTCAAAATAAGCAAGTGGTTATAAAATAATCATTGTTGTCGGGGAATATTCGTTTGGTCGTGGAATATTCTTTCTGTCGGGGAATATTCGTACGACGGCGCAGCCATTTGTGGGCCCCATAACAGAATAACTGTTGGGTGAAGAAAACGACAAATTTAAGTTTTTACAAATAACGGCGTAGTTGTTACCGTTAACACTGTTGGAATACCCGGTGGTTAAAATACAGTAATACGCGTTATTACACAGTAGCACACGGTATTGCATAGTATTTTTGAAATTATTGATTCTTACGTAAGAAGGCACTACTCAATAATTGTTACAGTAATTACTATTCAATATTTTATTTTATTGATTCAATAATTACTGCGTTGATATTTTATATTATTGTTGTTTCAATAATTGTTGCTGCACAATATTTTCTATTATCAGATCAATAATTCATATTATTTGAATAATATTATTAGATAGCATTATTGGCAATGTCTAGAAAGTTCTGTCTAAGGAGAGGTTTGGTCATCTAATTGCGCGCTAGTAAGGAGAAATCCTTATTGGAAAGCCCCCTCTTTCCTGGGAACGGCCTGGTTGTCATAAATGTGATTCTGTAATATTATTTGTAAATAATTCATTATTGATTCATATGATAAGGAAATATTTATTTTATGTGGATATAAACGAGGGATATATTTTTGTGGTTAAAAATGAAGGAGTTAATGTTGAGATTTTTATCCGTATTTTTGTCGGAATGGAGGTATTAAAAATCAGGGTTTTTGAGATATTTTGCGGGGGTTATAATTTTTAATCCGACCGTTGGATCGTGGTAATTTTTGGATATGTTATACATATATAAGTTGAGTATATGTCCATAAATTTTGAACCGTTAAAAATGAACGTATGATTTGTTATGAATTTTAAGAGGTGGCTGATTCAGAAATCAGGTTATAAATCCTTTTTGGTGGAAAATTCTAGAATTGGTGGGCCCCACTTGTGGTTGGTGAAGAAATGTGCTGAATTATATTTCAAATGTGGTGGGTGGAAATAGTAGCAGGTAAAGCCATCAGGTTGCAGGTCAAACCTACCAAAATTTTCCTATAAATAGAGGGCTAAGTTAGAATTGAAAATCACACCAAAAACATAAGCTTTCTCTCTTTCTCTCTCTATATTATGAAGCATATTTTGTGAGTTTTTAGATACTTGGTGAGTTGCTATTCATCAGTGCAAGTTTCCTTCAGCATCATATCCGATATCCAGTCAGAAGTACTGCTCTTTTGAGGTAAGGGATATTAAGGGATTTTAAGGGTTGTTATGATTTTCAGTTTCGTAATTTTTCTGATCTTCAAAAATTCTGGAAAAATTTGAAATGATATTTTGATGAGTTTTCTTGATTGTGTCCAAAAATGGTGATTTTTGGATGTATAGATTGAGAGTTATGAATTTTATGAGAAAAGACTATTTTAGAAGTAACAGCTTATAATTCCTTGTGGTTAACTCCAAAATTGATGAAATTTTTATTGGGAGTACATGTATATGATAGAAGTATACTCTGTAAATTTCAGAATTTTTGGACAAAAGTACAATTTATGATAAATGTCTAAATATTCGGCGGTTTTGGCCATATGAAAAATAGTAAATGAGTTTTAAAAATTCTGAGGAAAATATATGTTCAATATGAGACTATATTCTGCTAAATCCCAGAAAAGAAATATTTTTAGAACTGATTTGGTATTTTTCATGAAAATGGACTAGTTATGAGTAAATGAATTAAATATGTTATGTGAAGTAAGAAAATTGGAAAATAGGATTTTATGACTTGAGAATCCTATATAAGGTATATGCAGATTTTTGATGAGGGTTTTGATTATTAGTGATAAAATCTTATGAGTTTGGTATTTTAGAATGATTAAATGCATTAATTAGTAAAGTGTAAACAATTTAAATAAATTGTTTATAAGCTTAAGAAATATTATTCTTTCAATATCATTATACCGAAATACTGGTATGGATTTTATTGTGGAATTTTTACCTCTTTGTGTCGGGTTTACTATTTATGAGTTACTATTCACGAGTTACTATTCATGAGTTACTATTCACGAGTTACTATTCACGACAAAATTGGTTTCTTTTTCTAACCAAATTATAGTTGATTTATGAATATTACTCTTGAGATTAAATCTATATGTTGATTATATTGATTCTATTATCATATATAACATTTTTATAACCCTAATGATGATATTTCTCTTTGACTTGAGTGTAAAGATGGGTAGATTTTTGGTATAATCATGACTATGGGTTCTCTTTGGCCAGTAGTACAAAGTTGAATTGTTGACTGGTATGATCATGACCATTGAATTTATAATTGAATATCTTTAGCTTAAGTGCAAAGGTGAAATGATCAACATGGTTATAATTATTGTTTATATAAATTCTGAAATGATTATATATTTCTTTGAGATATTAATATCTTTGGCCTGTAGTGCAAAGATGAAATATTGATGAATATCTTTGGCCTGTAGTGCAAAGATGAAATATTGATGAATATCTTTGGCCTGTAGTGCAAAGATGAATTGTTGATGAATATCTTTGGCCCGTAGTGCAAAGATGACATGTTGTTGAATATCTTTGGCCAGTAGTGCAAAGATGAACAGATGTTGAGATAAACATGACCAACTGGTGATACAAATGAATATCTTTGGACGTAGTGTAAAGATGAAGTTATTAGTATGATTATGAACAGGAAATGTGATTTGGTGTAACCATGATCTTTGATGTTTCAGGTAAAGATAGGTGATGAAAATTATCATCGTCCTGGATGAGAAGAGGAATTTAGAACTACAGTTATGATTATGAGTTATTCATATGATTGTGGACCAGAATTGTTGATTGATGTTACAGGGATAAAACATTGTTGGTGGATTTTTAACATGGAGAAGATAATAGACTTTATAGTCTATTTGACTCTTCTAATGGATTGCTCGTTCCGCTGCAACTATGGTTGAAATTTTTATCATTTACCATATGTTCTAAATCTCTGATTTATTGTTGATGAAGGCTATTGATAATTGAATTATCTTTAGTCATGATATTCTTTACTGAGCTAGTTGTGCTCACCCTTTTGCTTCACAATTCCTTTCAGGTAATAAGAGTGTAGCTGGGTCGAGCGGGGGTAACAAGGGAATAGAACGGTGGTCATCATTTAGTAGTTATATTTAGTGAAGAAAATAGGGTGAGGCAAACCCAACGTTGGAAGGGTATTTTGCCACTATCATACAAGATGTCTAACGACATACAACCTCGTGTCATCATAAGGCAGGGATGTGCTCATCCACTTGCTGAGTATATATACGAGCACTACCTATATAATCTTGGTGTTTGTTTGAAGTATAATTCTTAATTAGAGACAGTAGAGATAATGATATGTCAAGAGAAGACTCACCATTGGGAAGAATATGATAGTAATCTTCTCGTTTTTCTTTGGGGTCTATTGGGTCAACCAAGAATAATTCTGTGGCCATATGATATCTATCATAACCTAGACGCATGGCCTCCCATGTACAAAGGTTTCCTTGAGCACTTCCCAAAGATTCTAATTTCTAAAACAGTTTTTGACTATACCTTTATGTAAGGTGTCATTGTGAGGTGATGTCCATGGTTGGAACATGAGTCACATTTGGTATATATTTGTATCCAAACTCACAGCATATGTGTTGTTGTATTTTGCACGACAATTGTTGTAATAAAGTTACAGTTGTTTTCTGTACCATGTATTTGGCGACTCAAAATATGTTGGATGGAATGGACCTATTTTGGGGTTGTCACAGGTGGTATCAGAGCCATAAGTAAAGAGCCCCGAGCCTCTCGCTGGTGACTTCCTGTTGATGGGGGATGCACCGAAGCCAGACTCTCCGTAGGGGACGCCGTTCTGCGGTGGCAAACTGATAGGTACCACTGTGAGGTGCTGTCCACTGATGGGACATTTGTCACAGGTGGTATCAGAGCTTAGGGATATGATCTCTGGCGGAGATCGGGGAATACAACTAGGAGGGGAGAGATGAGTAAATCTTTCGCTAGTGTGTCCTACCTAAGCTTATTTGTTGGTCAGTCATAATATTGGGATATTATGTGATATGTTAATTTATTTAATTAACCCTTGTTTTATGGCAGTATTTTAGAATGGCAGCTGAGAATGCTAATAATGGAGTGAATGAGACTGTGGGGATACCTCTAATCACTAACCGTGATAATGTGATGTCAGACGAAGAAGGAATTAGAGATATCCATGTGGTGAGTGAAGAATTGATAGTTACACCCGAGATAGTCGCATAGGTAACAGCTGAGACTGAGGAAGAAGAGGAAGAAGAAGTACTAGAGGAGAGTTTATTAGAGGTATTATATGATCAAAATGTAGAATTTCAAAATCGTATTCATGAGTTAGAAGAGCAGGCAGAAGAACGACAGGCGGTCGTGGAACAAAAGGATGCAACAATTCAAGCTTGTGTTACCCGATATGTGATGCTTGAACAGAAGCATTCTTTGGCAGAGTATAAGATGATAAAAATAGAATCTGAGCTGAGAGAAGAAAAAACTGAACGAGTGAGAATAAGTGATGCATGGGCAAAAGCCACACGACACGTGGATATTATGGAAAGAGATGTTCGATCTAAGAAGGCTAAAATAGATGATATGAATTTCTCTTTTTGGAAAGCAATTGGGAGAACCCAACATCGAGTTTTGAATTACCCTGTACATAGCGGTCAACCTGAATCCGATATGGATCGAAGATTGATGATTCAGATCATGAATGAGGAGTACGAAGAGGCAGTTGAGGGAGGAATATGTCCTATAGAAAGGTATATTCCAACGGTAATGATGACGCCAAATGCTACTCCAGACAAGTCAAAGCCGAGTAGTTCGAGGGATGGCGGTTGTCATGACTTCCCAACAAATGAGGAACCCAAATGAAGTTATCATGGGAGATGAGCAATGGAGAAATCATGATGATCTGAGAGATAGAATCTGAAATAGAAGCAAGGTATTCTCAACTCTTCGAAATACCAGGTACGTAAATTTCGGGGACGAAATTTCATAAGGAGGGGAGATTGTAAGACCCCAAATTTTATGAAATAAAAGTATTCAATTTTTCTTATAATTACTATTCAGTAAATGGTTAAATTGATAAAAGTTTAAAGTTATGAGTGAAATATAATTTTTTTTTCAAAATAAGCAAGTGGTTATAAAATAATCATTGTTGTCGGGGAATATTCGTTTGGTCGTGGAATATTCTTTCTGTCGGGGAATATTCGTACGACGGCGCAGCCATTTGTGGACCCCATAACAGAATAACTGTCGGGTGAAGAAAACGACAAATTTAAGTTTTTATAAATAACGGCGTAGTTGTTACCGTTAACACTGTTAGAATACCCGGTGGTTAAAATACAGTAATACGCGTTATTGCACAGTAGCACACGGTATTGCATAGTATTTTTGAAATTATTGATTCTTACGTAAGAAGGCACTACTCAATAATTGTTACAGTAATTACTATTCAATATTTTATTTTATTGATTCAATAATTGCTGCGTTGATATTTTATATTATTGTTGTTTCAATAATTGTTGCTGCACAATATTTTCTATTATCAGATCAATAATTCATATTATTTGAATAATATTATTAGATAGCATTATTGGCAATGTCTAGAAAGTTCTGTCTAAGGAGAGATTTGGTCATCTAATTGCGCGCTAGTAAGGAGAAATCCTTATTGGAAAGCCCCCTCTTTCCTGGGAACGGCCTGGTTGTCATAAATGTGATTCTGTAATATTATTTGTAAATAATTAATTATTGATTCATATGATAAGGAAATATTTATTTTATGTGGATATAAACGAGGGATATATTTTTGTGGTTAAAAATGAAGGAGTTAATGTTGAGATTTTTATCCGTATTTTTGTCGGAATGGAGGTATTAAAAATTAGGGTTTTTGAGATATTTTACGGGGGTTATAATTTTTAATCCGACCGTTGGATCGTGGTAATTTTTGGATATGTTATACATATATAAGTTGAGTATATGTCCATAAATTTTGAACCGTTAAAAATGAACGTATGATTTGTTATGAATTTTAAGAGGTGGCTGATTCAGAAATCAGGTTATAAATTATTTTTGGTGGAAAATTCTAGAATTGGTGGGCCCCACTTGTGGTTGGTGAAGAAATGTGCTGAATTATATTTCAAATGTGGTGGGTGGGAATAGTAGCAGGTAAAGCCATCAGGTTGCAGGTCAAACCTACCAAAATTTTCCTATAAATAGAGGGCTAAGTTAGAATTGAAAATCACACCAAAAATATAAGCTTTCTCTCTTTCTCTCTCTATATTATGAAGCATATTTTGTGAGTTTTTAGATACTTGGTGAGTTGCTATTCATCAGTGCAAGTTTCCTTCAGCATCATATCCGATATCCAGTCAGAAGTACTGCTCTTTTGAGGTAAGGGATATTAAGGGATTTTAAGGGTTGTTATGATTTTCAGTTTCGTAATTTTTCTGATCTTCAAAAATTCTGAAAAAATTTGAAATGATATTTTGATGAGTTTTCTTGATTGTGTCCAAAAATGGTGATTTTTGGATGTATAGATTGAGAGTTATGAATTTTATGAGAAAAGACTATTTTAGAAGTAACAGCTTATAATTCCTTGTGGTTAACTCCAAAATTGATGAAATTTTTATTGGGAGTACATGTATATGATAGATGTATACTCTGTAAATTTTAGAATTTTTGGACAAAAGTACAATTTATGATAAATGTCTAAATATTCGGCGGTTTTGGCCATATGAAAAATAGTAAATGAGTTTTAAAAATTCTGAGGAAAATATATGTTCAATATGGGACTATATTCTGCTAAATCCCAGAAAAGAAATATTTTTAGAACTGATTTGGTATTTTTCATAAAAATGGACTAGTTATGAGTAAATGAATTAAATATGTTATGTGAAGTAAGAAAATTGGAAAATAGGATTTTATGACTTGAGAATCCTATATAAGGTATATGCAGATTTTTGATGAGGGTTTTGATTATTGGTGATAAAATCTTATGAGTTTGGTATTTTAGAATGATTAAATGCATTAATTAGTAAAGTGTAAACAATTTAAATAAATTGTTTATAGGCTTAAGAAATATTATTCTTTCAATATCATTATACCGAAATACTGGTATGGATTTTATTGTAGAATTTTTACCTTTTTGTGTCGGGTTTACTATTTATGAGTTACTATTCACGAGTTACTATTCATGAGTTACTATTCACGAGTTACTATTCACGACAAAATTAGTTTCTTTTTCTAACCAAATTATAGTTGATTTATGAATATTACTCTTGAGATTAAATCTATATGTTGATTATATTGATTTTATTATCATATATAACATTTTTATAACCCTAATGATGATATTTCTCTTTGACTTGAGTGTAAAGATGGGTAGATTTTTGGTATGATCATGACTATGGGTTCTCTTTGGCCAGTAGTACAAAGTTGAATTGTTGACTGGTATGATCATGACCATTGAATTTATAATTGAATATCTTTAGCTTAAGTACAAATGTGAAATGATCAACATGGTTATAATTATTGTTTATATAAATTCTGAAATGATTATATATTTCTTTGAGATATTAATATCTTTGGCCTGTAGTGCAAAGATGAAATATTGATGAATATCTTTGGCCTGTAGTGCAAAGATGAAATATTGATGAATATCTTTGGCCTGTAGTGCAAAGATGAATTGTTGATGAATATCTTTGGCCCGTAGTGCAAAGATGACATGTTGTTGAATATCTTTGGCCAGTAGTGCAAAGATGAACAGATGTTGAGATAAACATGACCAACTGGTGATACAAATGAATATCTTTGGACGTAGTGTAAAGATGAAGTTATTAGTATGATTATGAACAGGAAATGTGATTTGGTGTAACCATGATCTTTGATGTTTCAGGTAAAGATAGGTGATGAAAATTATCATCGTCCTGGATGAGAAGAGGAATTTAGAACTACAGTTATGATTATGAGTTATTCATATGATTGTGGACCAGAATTGTTGATTGATGTTACAGGGATAAAACATTGTTGGTGGATTTTTAACATGGAGAAGATAATAGACTTTATAGTCTATTTGACTCTTCTAATGGATTGCTCGTTCCGCTGCAACTATGGTTGAAATTTTTATCATTTACCATATGTTCTAAATCTCTGATTTATTATTGATGAAGGCTATTGATAATTGAATTATCTTTAGTCATGACATTCTTTACTGAGCTAGTTGTGCTCACCCTTTTGCTTCACAATTCCTTTCAGGTAATAAGAGTGTAGCTGGGTCGAGCGGGGGTAACAAGGGAATAGAACGGTGGTCATCATTTAGTAGTTATATTTGGTGAAGAAAATAGGGTGAGGCAAACCCAACGTTGGAAGGGTATTTTGCCACTATCATACAAGATGTCTAACGACATACAACCTCGTGTCATCATAAGACAGGGATGTGCTCATCCACTTGCTGAGTATATATACGAGCACTACCTATATAATCTTGGTGTTTGTTTGAAGTATAATTCTCAATTAGAGACAGTAGAGATAATGATATGTCAAGAGAAGACTCACCATTGGGAAGAATATGATAGTAATCTTCTCGTTTTTCTTTGGGGTCTATTGGGTCAACCAAGAATAATTCTGTGGCCATATGATATCTATCATAACCTAGACGCATGGCCTCCCATGTACAAAGGTTTCCTTGAGCACTTCCCAAAGATTCTAATTTCTAAAACAGTTTTTGACTATACCTTTATGTAAGGTGTCATTGTGAGGTGATGTCCATGGTTGGAACATGAGTCACATTTGGTATATATTTGTATCCAAACTCACAGCATATGTGTTGTTGTATTTTGCACGACAATTGTTGTAATAAAGTTACAGTTGTTTTCTGTACCATGTATTTGGCGACTCAAAATATGTTGGATGGAATGGACCTATTTTGGGGTTGTCACATCTAATGGCTGCGAGTTCAAAACTGGTGGTGGAGCCATGAGAGTGACAAAGGGTGCCCTGGTAATAATGAAAGGTTCTAAGGTTAACGGGAATATCTATCGGATGATAGGGAGTACAGTTGTAGGTGGAGCTGCTACCACTACAGCAGAAGATATTGATGATACTACACTATGGCATATGCGATTAGGGCATATGGGAGAACGTGGGATGCTGAAATTACATAGGAGAAATCTGCTGAAAGGGATAAAGTCGTGCAAGCTAGACTTCTGCAAATTCTGTGTCTTGGGAAAACAGTGTAAGGTAAAGTTTAAGAGTGCGGTGAACAAAACTAATGGGAAACTTGACTATGTGCATTCTGACGTATGGGGGCCAGTGAGAGTAGCTTCGAAAGCGGGATCGCTGTATTTCTTGACTTTCATCGATGATTTTTCGAGAAAGGTTTGGGTGTACTTCATGCGACACAAGTCTGAGGTCTTCAATAAGTTCAGGGTGTGGAAAGCTAAAGTGGAAAATCAAACAGGGAAAAGAATTAAGTGCCTCAGGACAGATAATGGGACAGAGTACAAGTACGAGCCATTTGTGAAGTTTTGTGAAGAGCACGGGATACAACGTCACTGGACTGTCAGGAAAACTCCACAGCAAAACGGAGTGGTAGAAAGAATGAACAGAACTATTGCAGAGCGGGCACGGTGCATGAGACTAAATGCGGGGATTTCGAAGGATTTCTGGGCAGAGGCAGTGAGTATGGAAGTTTATTTGATAAACAGGTCACCGAGTACTGCTCTGGGTAATAAAACAACACAAGAGGTGTGGACAGGTAAGGAGATAGACTACTCGGATATGAGAATCTTCGGATGTCCAGCCTACGTTCACGTTCCGGGAGATGAGAGATCAAAGCTTGATGCCAAGTCCAAACAGTGTATCTTTCTTGGGTATAAGAAAGGTGTAAAGGGATACAAGCTATGGGATCCGAATTCAAAGAAGGTAGTAATCAGTAGGGATGTGGTTTTTGATGAGGCTTCCATGGTTAAGACACAACAGGAAGGTCAGAAAACCGAGGCTGGTAGTGTAATCAGAAATCTGCAGCAGAAAGTTCAAATTGAACTGGAAAGCAATGACACTGGAAATTTACCACCAGTGGAACAGGAAAATCAGGAGCAGCAGGACGAAAGCATTACCGCAAGGAGACCCAAACGCACTATCAAACCACTGGAGAGGTACAGGTTTGATGATATGGTTGCATATGCTTTATCTACTACTAGTGGGGATCCGTCAACGTTTCAGGAAGCTATTGGTAGTTCTGAAAGGGACAGCTGGATGGAGGCCATGGTGGAGGAGATGGAGTCATTGAAGAAAAATAAAACTTAGGAATTATCAGAATTGCCTGAGGGAAAGAAACCAGTGGGGTGCAAATGGGTGTACAAGAAAAAGGAAGCTGTATCCGAAAAGGAAAAGGAACGGTTTGAGGCTCGATTGGTAGCAAAGGGATACTCGCAGAGGAAGGGGATTGACTATGATGAGGTGTTTTCTCCGGTGGTGAGACATACCTCAATCAGGATTATTTTGGCATTGGTGGCTAGCTATGATCTGGAGTTAGAGCAGCTGGATGTGAAGACAGCTTTTCTTCATGGTGATTTGGAGGAAGTAATATTATAGGAGCAGCCTGAGGGGTTCAAGCAGCCGGAGACTGAGCACATGGTATGCAGGTTGAAGAAGTCACTGTATGGGCTGAAATAGTCTCCAAGACAATGGTACAAGAAGTTCGATTCCTTCATGATCCGGATTGGGTTCACTCGATGTGAGTATGATTGTTGTGTTTATGTGAAAAGCCTTGAGGATGGTTCCTATATTTTTCTGTTACTGTATGTGGATGACATGCTTATTGCTGCAAAGAGTATGATTGACGTAAACAGGTTAAAAAACTTGTTGGGAAAGGAGTTTGACATGAAGGACTTGGGTGCCGCTAGGAAAATACTTGGGATAGAGATTCGCAGGGATAGAGCAGTTGGAAAGCTGTGGTTGACATAAAAGAATTATGTGGAGAAAGTGTTGGAGAGGTTTAGTATGGCTAATGCTAAACAGGTCAGCACTTCATTGGCTAGTCATTTCAGGCTATCTACAGCACAGTGTCCGAAATCGACGGAAGAAATTCAGGATATGTCAAATGTGCCCTATGCGAGCGCAGTTGGTTGTTTGATGTATGCGATGGTGTGTACGAGACCCGATTTGGCACATGCAGTCAGCACAGTGAGCAAATACATGGCCAATCCAGGTAGGGAGCACTGGAAAGCTGTTAAGTGGGTGTTCAGATATCTGAGAGGAACGGCAACACATGGGATTATGTTTGCGAAGCAACAGACTCATATTTCAGTTATAGGGTATGTGGATGCGGATTATGCTGGAAGGTTGGATGATTTGAGATCTACAACAGGGTATGTGTTTACTTTGGCAGGTGGACCGATTTGTTGGAGATCCATGGTACAATCTCTAGTAGCTCTATCTACTACTGAATCTGAGTACATGGCATTGGGTGAGGCTGGCAAAGAAGCATTGTGGTTAAAGGGTTTTGTGAATGAGTTGGGCATAGATCAAGGTGGAGTACAGCTGTATTGTGATAGTCAGAGCGCCATTTACTTGGCAAAGCATCAAGTGTATCACGCAAGGACCAAGCATATTAGCGTAAGGTATCACAAGGTGAGGGAGCTGATAGCTACTGGGGATGTGATATTGGAAAAGGTGCATACTTCTGAAAATGCAGCTGACATGTTGACAAAGACTGTGACCGCGGACAAGTTCAAGCATTGCTTGGACTTGATCAATATCTTCAAATGTTAGTTTGGAGGATTACCCCGAGACAGGATAGGACAAGTGACGTATCTTCTAAAGGGACGAGGTTATTCGTCAAGGTGGAGATTTGTTGGGAACTTGTGACTCATAATAAAGAAGTCACTGGAAAAGGGCTAGTGCAGAGCGAAGCGACGCACTAGCCTTTCAGGGTTGCATCGAACGTCTCGGGGGGGTGCGGGGGGGAGGGGGGGCTTTGCTCCCCCACGGTATGGTACTGCCTTAGTGGCGCGGAGCGCGCTGGTGATAGTAGACAGGTCGCGCGGAGCGCGCTGCCTCGGCAGGAGGTGTCTGGGCAAGTGGCGCGGAGCGCGCTGCGGAAGCCTTTGGCGCGGCGCGGTCCGCGCTGCGTCGGCAACTCAGTTGGCTGATTGTTAATTAGATTGGGTATTATGGGTAATTGACCATAATATGAAGTAGGGTTGGAATAGGATTAGTAGGAACGAAACGGGGCGGGGTGGAGCAGTCCAACATGCTTATTGGGCCCGTTTACACAGTGCGCGCTGCATGGTGATGAATTGATGTGGGATGGATCGTACAATTCCGCTACAAAATGGTATCAGAGCTCATGGTTCGACGTGCCCAAGAACAAACTCCAAGGTGCGAGGGGAGCGCGAAGGTACAATTCGCAGACCTCGTGGGTGGAGTAAATAGAGTT
The DNA here is from genome assembly GCA_016801055.1 of Panax notoginseng. Taxonomy (NCBI): domain Eukaryota; kingdom Viridiplantae; phylum Streptophyta; class Magnoliopsida; order Apiales; family Araliaceae; genus Panax; species Panax notoginseng. The sequence goes on from CM029017.1 coordinate 34,677,115, forward strand.
GAATCAGGTGGAGCACGGGATGATTTGAGTCGGGTGGAGCAGGCTTAGGATGGCTCTAGGGAAGTTACTGAGACACGTTTGCCCCGGGCGTGGTGGAGTAATATTAGAGTTAAGCAAAGCTCTTGAAGGGACTCAAAGGCGAAGTATTTGAATAGGGTGGAGCAGGGCTCAGGATGGCTCTAGGAAACTGCTGAGACACGTTTGCGGCTGGCGTGGTGTAGTATTAGAGTCGAGCAAAGCTCTTGAAGGATTCAAAGAAGGTGTGCTTAAAAAATGGTGAATAAACATGCTTATTGGGCCCGTCTACAGAGGTGTGCGCTGCTAGGTGGTGAATTGATGTGGGATGGATCGTACAATTCCGCTACAAAATGGTATCAGAGCCCATGGTTCGATGGGCCCAAGTAATAACTCCAAGGTGCGAGGGGAGTGCGAGGATAAAAAATTCGCAGGCCTCGTGGGAGAGTCCAAGTATCAACTCCAAGGTGCGAGGGGAGTGCGCGAAGGTACAATTCGCAGGCCTCGTGGGTGGAGTCAATAGAGTTGAATCAGGTGGAGCACTGAATGATTTGAGTCGGGTGGGGAGCGGGCTTAGGAAGGCTCTAGGGAAAATTACTAAGACACGTTTGGCCCAGGCGTGATGGGAGTAATATTAGAGTTAAGCAAAGCTCTTGAAGGACTCAAAGGTGGAGTATTTGAATCGGGTGGAGCAGGGCTCGGATGGCTCTAGGAAAACTGCTGAGACACGTTTGCTGTCGGCGTGATGGAGTAGTATTAGAGTCGAGCAGAGAGCTCTTGAAGGATTCAAAGAATGTGTGCTTAATGATGAGAATACTCAAGTATGATACTTGTGATGGGTATTCAAGTGAAAGGTGGAGATTGTTGGGATATTTCACATGAATCCCACATCGGATAAATTCAAGAGTGTAGATGGGTTAATAAGTATGTTAGAGCCTCAACCTAATAGGTTAACCTTTTAGGTAAGGAGGTGGTCCAACATGCTTATTGGGCCCGTTTACACAGGTGTGCGCTGTATGGTGATGAATTGATGTGGGATGGATCGTACAATTCCGCTACAGACCCACATGACCCAAATCAGGTGAGATTTCACTACATGGGCAGCCACCAACTCTCCCCCACCAACTCTCACTAACTCCTACCTAATCCTAACCACTCCTTCTCTCTCCTAAATGATATATTACTTAGTTAAAGGAAAAAGGAAACAAAAAAGAAATCTATCTCTCCTTGTCACCACTCCACACCCGACCATGAGAAGAGAGGAAGAGAGAGAGTGGGCTGCCATGGATTGAGGGAAGAAGAGAAGAGAAGAAAAAGAAATCAAGAGGAAGAAAGCAAAAAGGTATAAAACACTAACCCTTAAACTATGTTTAATCTTGTTTTTATGGGAGTTTGATAAAATAAATCATGGATCATGGTAGATCCATGAGTATAAGAGGTATTAGGATGTATTAAGATGTATTATGTTGGTTAATGTTTGATTAATCAAGAGATCATGGAAGATTTCTTACAAATCATAAAGGTGAGAAAAATTGTGATTTTAGAATGTTTGGACAAAAGGATAATTTATGATAAATGTTGTCATTTTGGACTATTTTAGCCTATTTAAAAATAGGAAACGAAATTGAAAAATTACAGGAAAATTATTTTATACTAAGATATCATATACTGATATTTCCCAGAAGATAAAAAAAAATAAGTTATTTTAGTATTTTTCATGTAAATGATTGAGTTATGAATAAATGGATAAAATAAGTAATGTGATATTATAATGTGTAAAAATGTAATTTATTTTTTACAAAAGACCCTTAATATGATGTAATCGAAATTTTGAAGGGTATTTTGGTCACTTTTGTTAAAATATTATATTTATGGCATTTTAGGTTTATTAAATAAATGAATTAGTAAAGGATAAACAATTAAAATTAGTTGTTTAATAGATGATTAAAATATTATTAAAAGATTAATAATATTATATTAAAATATTATTAAGTAAATAATAATATTTAGAATTAAAATATTATTAAATGAGTAATAATATTATATCAAAGTTAAATTAAAATATTTTAAATGATTAATAATGTTAGATTAAAGTTAAATTAAAATATTATTAAATGATTAATAATATTGGTGAGTGACAAAAATATTTTTAAAGGATTAATAATATTTGAGAGTAATTAAAATATTATTAAATAATTAATAATATTAGAAGGCTATTAAAATATTTTTAAATAATTAATAATATTTGTAAATGATTAAGATATTATTAAATGATCAAGGTGATTAAAATATTATTAAATGATCAATAATATTTGTAAATGAATGAAATATTATTAAATGATTAATGATATTTGTAAATGAATAAAATATTATTAATTAATTAGTAATATTAGAAGAGAGTTTAAGATGAATGATAAAGCGGTTAAGAATGCTTAATAAATGTATTAGGCTTTCATCGAAATAAAAATAATTATAAATTGATGAGTCGAGAAATAGATAAAGCAAGTTATATCGACTAAAGTAACTCAACTTATGACGTATTTGACTATGAAAAGTTTCATCACATATTTTTATGCGAATATTATAAAAATAATGTGAAGGGATGTATACTTTGGTATAAGTTGAAAAGACAACTACTAGATTAAGTTACGAGATAATGATTAATTACTTAATCAAATGGATGCTCATCAATGCTGTGAGTTATCATTTGGAGCAAATTATGAATGAGGATGAAGTAAATAATAAAACGCCGGTGCGCGCGAGTTTTTCAGAACTTAAGTTATATGTTAAGTGTAAAGAAAGAGAAAATGTAATAAGACGTAAAATGAAGTTTAAAGTAATAACCGAATGGTTAATAAAGTGTCCTAGAAAGATTTAATTACACGATCGAGCATTGTGTATCAATTTTAAAAATGAAGAATGATAAGATGTAAAGTAGAGCTAACATAAGTGACTAATAAACGTCATTATGCGGCTAACTGTGGTTTTATATACACTTAATCGTGTAGGACAATGGAAGGACGAATTCTCCGAACCGCACAAGGAACGCTTTGAGGCAAGTTCTTCAGTAACTTGTTTTTATGTGATAATCTGCATTAAACCATGCGTTTATGGTAGTTAATGAAATATGTTGCTTTATGTGAACTAGTTAGCTATATGAATGTTATGTGATTAAGTGCAAAGTATGAAAGTTATGAAGTATATGTTAGCTATACAACATGAAGTTTATAAGTGTTGTATGATAAGTATGATGCATATAGAAATGCATATCATGAGTTGTGTTAAGCATAAGTGGATGCATTGGCTAAAACTTATGATGCATGAATATATGAAATTTGTATGCTATGTGAAGCATGAAATGTGTAGACTGTTGGACTTGTTGAGCCGTCGTGCTCAACCCTACAAACCAATTTTTGTAGATAAAGGTCGATACAAATAAAAGACCATAGTGTCAAAGACTTCAGAATAGACGAAGGTTCACAAGAACAAATTGTGATGGAAGATATTTGGTGTTTTAATATCAACAAGCACAATGGTGTAATCCTGTTAGAGTAATTATACAAGGCAAAATGTTAAACGCTAGAACACTTATATGCGTAGTCTCTAATTATGTTGATGATCATTATTATTATATTGTAGATGTTGAGTTGAAGAACACTGCGCATAAGAATATTTAAATTTGAACTGAGAGTTAATGAATACTCCCAAATTAATGAATGAAACATATTGTTTATAGTTTAAGAAGATGTATAGGTAGATCATAAACGATCTACAAATATAATAACCGATTATAAAGATTATAGATTCTAGAACAGAAGGGAAAAATGTATTGATTGGTATAAAAGTCAGGTTGTGTTCAGTTATTTATGAATAAAGGTTGTACATATTGAGATGAAGGTAGTAATGTGACGTACCAGGTCCGAGGTTCAAGGGACCCAAATTTGGGGGTGTTACAGGTTGGTATCAAAGCTGATAGGTTATAAACCTTAGGTAGGAATACCTTAGGCTATAACCGTAGAAATAATGATAAGGGTGATGAGAAATAAACTTGGATAAAGTTTAATTGCTAAGAGATGAATTTGGAAAATTTATTATTAAGTAAAGAAGAAGATAAAGAAGATTCAAATAAGAATTTTGAAGAGGTAAGAATCCAGAGCTTTCCTGACTCCAGTAATATAGATGAAAAGTGTAACTAAAAATCATAATATAATATGATTAAAGAGAAGAATAAGAAGATCGTAGAATAAAATGATCATAAAATAAGACCACGGCGTGATCTGATTGAATTGTTGAATAACATATGATATGTTAAACTATTAAGAGGTTATAGCCTGACGCTATAAAGAGAATGTACTATGAAATTATACGATGTAAACTTAAGAAAGAGTGGTAAATGCTAAGATACAGATTAAAGAAAATTCACAGTGAGCAAAAAGAAAGTTAAATTATGTGAGATTTTAATTGATGACTTATGTGATAGCTGATTTGTACAAGTCTTTGTATGGGTAGGAGTTTTGTGCTTGGTTTAACAACCACTTAGTTTATCACATTGATAATCATTGATATGTTTGTGTCGCGTTATCGAAATACATATGGCGAGAAGGTGATTCTTTTCTCATATTTATATTTGATAGTTAAAGAATATTAAGATTAGGTGCGAGTTCTTAAAATTCATGCTTATGGTAAGTTTGTGACTCATAATCTTATGGCATGTTTGTAACGACCCCAAAATTCATACAATTAAATTCTCGATTTCAGTCGTTAATAATACATTCAACCTCAAAATTTACATCATTAAATGGTAATACAACCATTGAAAATTTGTGGAATAATTAAAATTTTCTATTACAAACTATCCTTATTCCCAAAACCTTTAACCTTTACATCTAAATATCTCAGAATCAATTTAATACTACAATAGTTTACACGCGAAACGATATTACAATTCAACATTAATACATCATTCGGAACCTTAAACATGGCTCAAATAATACTAACACAACCAAAGTGTATAAATCTTCAAGTATCACATCTGATTCATGTCTTTCAAGTAACACATAACTTTACCTCGAAATCTTGACCTGCAAAAATGGTTATTTGCAAGGTTGAGCTCGACAGCCCAGCAAAATCTAACAGTTTTCATGCATCACGTAGCATATAATAACATGCTCAACATACATCTCTTAAAACATTGAACTATCATAACATACAGACTACAGTTCACATAACAAGTATAAAGATTGAGTTCCTAACTCAATTAACATGCTTTACTCAATCAACGTAGTCATAAGTTGACTTTAACGTTTCACGCTTTCAACATAAATATAACACATCATGTTATTTGCAATAAAGACTTAAAACAGTTAATCATCAAGTTCACGTAACAAATAAGAACTGAAAGACTTGCCTGATTCGTAGTTTATGAACTACGACTTAACTGCTTATCGCTTATCTATACTTTGTGTATTCCTACACAGTTATACCATTATTCACATTAACTATTAGTTCTATAGTAACGCATAGTAGTTATAATGCAAACTTTACTCTACATCTCATAACCTTTCTTATTAATCAATACACAATGTACTAACATCCTTTTTCCAACATAACACTCATTTTTAGTTAAACTTGTTATTTCGGTACAAGTCTTACATTACCATTTACATTTCAGAAATTCCAAGTGTTGACTTCACAACACTTGTCTAACATTCATTGTGTATACTAAGTTATCACATAACGCGTTTGTAACTTACTAATCATTCTCATAACTTTGAATTTATCAATTATATATCACGGTTCTGTTTTAACCTTCATACTACATGTGTGACACATTAACATAACTTTAGACCAAGTGGTAATGCTACTCAAAATCTGCAGCAACAGCAGAAGTCTCTGCCTCAGATCAGTGTATGGCGCAGCTGCGCCACACACAGCGCAGCTGCACAGTTTTTAGCCTTGGCACCAGCGCAGCTGTGCTGGTGCACAGACAGAGACATAGTCGACTATGAACAACAGCCGACTTTAGCCCAATAAACACGAATTTCACCCACAAAACAGTAAAATTAACATATATAATAAATATAAAACTGTCATAAACATGATTGCTAACATATTCATCAACATAGAACAATTTAACAACACTTTTAACTATTTTAATTTCTCAAATTTCTCATTTTCATATAAATCTCAATTTTTTTGACATTCTTCCCAAAAATCAACATTGTGATTCCAATTCTTCACCAAATCACTTCGTTCAAGTTACATTATCTTCTTTTCTTAATGAACTAGCATAAACAAGCTTCAATTTATAGTTTATCATGCTAATTGACCACTACCATTGGTACTTTCACAAGCCATATGAAAATATTCATAAAAACACACTATTAATTATCTTTCCTACTTTTAACTGTAATTAGCATACAATTTCTTGTCTATATACAAACTAAAACCTCACCAACATGAATAATCACCACAATACCTTTTGTATAGCACAATTCAAAAATATGGAATTCACAGAGCATAGAAAATACATGACGTAAAACATATTAGAATATATATGTTTATGTAATACTAAAATTATGAAATTACCTTCAATTAGCTTGAACAATCTTTGTTAACCAACTAAAATTGTTGTGAAAATTCTTAGACTCCTCTCCAATTCTCTCTCGATTCTCTGTAAACCTTCCTCTCAGACATAGCAAAACTAGAATACGCATAACCCACTCATAGTCAAGTATGCGTAATAACAAAAAAAAACTGATATGGCCATAATAAGCCTAATCAGTTACAACATATAACGTATATATTATAAATATACTATATTTATTACTTAATTTATTTTATTTAGATAAAAAAAAAATTTAAAAACAACCAAAAGCCATAAGGCTTTGTTTGGCAAAACCCTTTAAATATTAAAGACTTAATATTTTAAGCTTTATTTGGCAAAACTAAATTAAACTCCTTTAATTTATTTTAATAAACAATTTAGTTTATAATTTATAATAACATATTATTTATTTGGATTTCCATATCCAATAATAATCAAATAAATTAATTACACATACTATATTTAAAATAAATATTCTACTTAAACAAATATCACAAAATTATAATCTCAATATAATTTTTATTTAATAACTTATCATACCATCTTGAATTATTAAATTAAAACAACAATATAACATCTCATATTATTTTACAACTCTCTAAATTATAAATTAATTTAATTTAGAATATTATCTAGTCATAAATATTTACTAATAATAACCAAATCAATAAAATATTTATTTCATTTAATAAATATTTTAAATTACAATTACTAAAATATTGGATTGTCGCATTCTTCCCTCTTTACAAAGATTCTGTCCCCAGAATCGAAAATACAGATTAAACAAATAACTCGGGGTACTATTAAACCTCACTTTCCCAATATTAAACCTCACTTTCCCAATATATGAATATATTTCAAAATATCACACCATATCACATATTTCAAAATATACAGCTCATACATATACATACCCAAATTCAAAACATCTCATAATAAGAATTTTAATTATTAAATTCTTATTTTAATAATTTCTAAAAATTCGGGTTGTCACATCCTTCTCCCCTTATAAGGATTCAGTCCTCGAAATCACCGAAATCCTATCTTACTCAGGTTTTCATCAAATCTCTTCATTGAATAACTTCAACACTTTACCTTAATATAGGTTTTATATTTCCTACCCCCACCATTCTTGATAAAAATTATAGTGATTTTTATTTCATAACCTTTTACTTAGACTCAATTTTATTTTGAGTATTTTATATTCTTTAACCCATTAATTTTCTTTTTTAAGGATCGATATCACAAACACTTGAGATATTATATTCACCCACTCTTCTGAGAATTTCGTCCTCGAAATTTTATTTATTAATCATCATTCATTCAATCTATCAAAATAGATTTTACGTTAATACTTTATTCATTCATTGGGTTCTATAATCACTTCTTCCCACAAAGATCTTTCTACAATTATTAAACTTTTCTATTAAAAGTTGTACATTATTCTTTGATAACTCATCTCCTTCTCATTTCAAAATTTCTTTTCTCACTTATTTAATATATTTATCATTCCGTGTCGCATTCTACGACTTACTTCTTTCTAAGGAATATCATCCTTACCACATTCGCCTTTTAGAATAGCAAGAATCTTCCACAATTGTTCAATAATTAGAAAACAGTATGAATAACTCTGGAATTTAAAAGATACCAAATCATGCTGAGTGGTCACAAGACCGTGAACTCTATTCTCGGTTTACTAGTGCTTCAACTCAATCCTTCACACTGTAAACCAGAGTGTTTATCAATCATAAAGATTAAAAGCACCCTCCACACGTATACTTGGTGGCCAGCCTATTGTACCACTACGTTGGGCGGCAACGTAGTGTTTTATAATGACAATATACATTACGCTCGGAACCATTGTCCCCGAAAACATGTCCCCCTTATAGGGTTGTTCACCTCAGCTTTTTAACATCTGAATCCACACCAAAACAATTTGATTTGGCATAACTTTTCAATAAACGCTTGAATTTCATGAACATCTTTCAATAATCGTCTAGCTGAATCAAATAGTATAGACTTCTACAATAATTCGGACATCAATCGAAATATACACACACACACACACACACACACACACACACACACACACACACATATATATATATATATATATATATATATATATATATATATATTCTCATATCTTAAAGAAGCCTTAAAAATCTTTTTATGACGTCATGATACCACACTGTATTTATAGTCTGTTTGAGGATACCGCCATTTGGTGATTTAATCATACTACATCATACCATAGTGGGTTGACGATCATTAGATCACATCCAATACTAAGTAATACTGCATTGATGACTCCATCATTTTATCATCTCTGCACCAGGTTCCATGATACATTGATAATATATAAAAAAATATATTTTGATATATTTTAAATCATTTTTGTCTAGCCAAAACAATTAGCATAGACATACGAATAACGGTATTATTTTTTAAAACTCATTAGTTTCATCATTTGATCCAATGTTTTTCAAGAAAATAGAAGTGCAAACATCAGCACGAAGTCAATAAATTTTTAAAGTCTAGCATAGCTAGTAGATTTAGAAAACCTATGTCTCCACTATCAACTCCACTTTCTATAATGATCCATTGCTTAATCAGTCTATTTATTCCTATCATCCTCAATACTTCATTCATACTTATCTATACCCCAGTTCATCAAACTTATCACACTTTGGAAGTTCAGGACTTACCACAATAATATGAGTTTAAGAACTTATCATAGTCAGACCATAGGCGTTCATTCGCTGAGGGGTTCAAAACATACCATATTATTATGAGTCACGAACATACCATATGCATTAGTTTTAAGAACCGCACCTTATCCTAATATTATCTGACTAATCTTAATAGTTTCTAACTATCAAACATACACATGAGAAAAGAATCACCTTTTCACCACATATACATTGATAGCGCGACACCAACATTCCAATGATTATCAATCTGATAAACTGAGTGCAAGCACAAAACCCTCACCCATACAAAGATTTATATAACTCAGCCATCACATGGATCCTCAATTGAAATCCCACCTAACTCTATCTTACTCTTAACTTGCTCTTTGCTCGATACGAGTTCCTCGTATCACATCATTTATAACTCCTCACGAGTTTATCTCGTACTATTTCATAGTACAACATCTTCATAGCATCAAACCATAATTATTCAAATATTACAGACCATCTTTCTTTTATAACTTAAACAGATCACGTTGTGATCTAATTCTACAATCATCTCCCTTGAAATTCTTTTCTTAACGTGTGATCTTTTTGTTTTACGATCCCCTTTCTTTCCTTTCATTTACGACATTATTCGTTATCTTGGCTATTGGAGTTAGGTAACTCCCATTTCTTACCTTTATATCACTTCAAGATTCTTCTTTGAATTTTCTTGTTTATATAACAATTCCTGCTTTAAGAATTTCCAACTTCATTTATATTGTTCAACATTTCATTCAAGTTCTACATTTTCATCATACGTATTCATTTACTAGACTTGGTACACATCGAGTCTCTACCAGTTTCAATATGGTACGCTGAGTGGTTTCCCACAAATAACCAACAAACTAGGTTTCGAGTTGCTAGTTCGTATATACCTCCGCTCTATGAAGGAATCGTTTAGCCCAGATACCATACCTCAACTACTAAAGAGTACAACTGTACCATACTTAACTATAACTTTTTATTCTTAACTTCCTTACCAATCTCTTCTTATAGACATTGTCTATTTATTATAACCTTACATCCTTATTGTTGGAGTTGGGTAACCCTACATTCATATTCCTTATAACTCTGCGAGATTCTTCTTTGGTAAGTTTGATGAACTATACTAGGGAAATAGAAAGGTTTTAAAGTGTGAACTTAGAATTTTCAATATGTTTAGAATTAGTGATAATAGAATTAGATAGAATTATTAAGTAATGGAGCGTGGAGAAAATTGGAGTTGATGAAGGAAGCATAAGTATTCCAAATCTTCTAGCTATGCTAGATTTCGAATTTGTTGACATTGTGTTGATAAGTGCACATTTGTGTTTTCGAAAAATATGTTGGATCTATGTTTTTACCAATAAGTTTTAAAAAGTTCTATTATTCATATGCCTATGCTAATTGTTTCAACTAGACAAAATGATTTGAAATTATCAAAAATGTATTTTATATAGATGATAAATGATGGAGTTATCAATGCAGTCTTACCTAGTGTTGGATGTGATCTAAGGATTGTCAGCCCATTATGGTACGTTGTAGTATGACAAAGTCACAAAATGACAGAATCATCAACGGACTGTATAAAAAGTGCGATATCATGACGTTATAAAATGATTTTTAGAATTTTAAAGATAAGTTAATGCCAATTGAATTGGCCAGACAAATATTTCAATTGATGTTTAAATTATCGGTATATGTCTAAGCTATTTGATTCAGTTAGAAAACTGTTGAAGTATTTTATGAAATTCAAGTATTCTTTGATAATTTATGCTAAACCAAATTATTTTGGTGCGGAATCTTGTGTTAAATCTGAGGTGAACAACCCCAAAAAATGGGGATATACTAATTGGATATAATATTTCAATCTAAGAACGCATATAGCCATTCCAAAATCTAAGGTGCAATAGGCTGATCACCTAATGTACTCGATTAAGTAGTTTACCTTCTTCGTGATTGTAAATAATACATAGTAGAGAATGTTTACAGTATGAATTATCGTGGTAAAATACCGTTAATCTTTTCAGAGGTAGAGTACCTTTTTCGTAATTAAAAGAGGTAGCAGGTATTAATACCTCTAAACCTCAAAAGTTAATAGTCTTTATGACTCCTCGGGTCGATATGAAAAGTTTTTTGAATAAATTTTTTTAGATTATTTATACTGCTTCACAGTTATTGAACGATTGTGGAGACTCCTGAATGTTTAAAAGGATTGAACTCCTTAGAGAGAAGTCATTACGAAATGTGATAGAAGAGAAATCCTCAGAGGAGGAAAATGTAAAGGTTAGGTTGAAAACCTAGTTTTGATTAATAGAATGAGCAGAGAATAGTATGCTATAATTTCAAGGACGAAATTCTTAGAAGAAGGAGTAAATGTAATAACCCAAAAATTTATGAGACTTGTCTCGAATAAATAAATAAAGGTTTAAAGAATAAAATCTAGATTGGAAGTAAAGGAATGATTAAAATTTTTAAGAAAAACTTATATGGTTTAATATCTGAAAGAATGTAAAGAGAATTGATGGTGAATGATAGAAATATTTAAGGAATTGATACCTGAGAATAAGCAGGTAGTTAAGAGTCGAAGAAAAGCAAATGAGACTTGGGCTAAGAATAGATGTTGTCCATGAATTAGATGGAATAATAATAATAATAATAATAATAATAATAATAATAATAATAATAATAATAATAAATGAAAGAGGTTGTAAAGTAATACATATGTTAAGATAATTTGATAAAGTTAATCGATGAGAGAAATTGTATAAGAGTTTAATAGTGAACTAAACTAGAACGTTTCAAGAATAGTGATTCCGGCATATGAGATCCTTGTAAGAGAGAAAAAATGTAATAACTAAGGGATGAAAAGATAAGCTAATATGATCAATTGAGTTAAGGACATAAGAATCGAGATAAAACTATGTTATCAATTAACATAACTCGAATGTTGGCCTTGAATGACAAATGAAATGAATAATAATCAATAAATGATTAGCTAATATGATTAATAATAAAAGGAAGTAAGTTAAAACTCAAAATTTGAGTTAGAGATAGAATTTTGAAACACAGACTACTCGGTTTCGTCCGGAACGTCAAGTTTAGTCAGAAAAGATTGTAAAAACCAAATGTGTCGGGGTTGACTTTTTGGTCAAAGTCAATAGTTTACTTTTAAGGAGAAAAAGTCAAACTTAGAGTTAGGAGTGGAATCTTGGGACGCGGATTGTATATTTGAATCCAGAACGTCGAAATTACTAAGAATAGACTGTAAACACAAAATGTGTTGGGGTTAACTTTTTGGTCAAAGTCAATAGTTGACTTTTACGGAGAAAGGTCAAACTTGAAATTCGGAAATGAATTTGATGAAACGGATATGTCCACGATGTTGGGAGGGTCGACTTTAGTAGAAATCGACTATAAACTTGAAAATTTGATTTTTCGGGTCCGAAAGTCAAAAGACGGGATTAAATACGCAAAATAAGAAAATAAAAATGGGACCCACATGACCCAATCAGCTGATATTTCTGCACATGGGCAGCCACCAACTCCCCCACCAACTCTCACTAACTCCTACCTAATCCTAACCACTCCCTCTCTCTCCTAAATGAAATATTACATAACTAAAGGAAAAAGGAAACAAAAAAGAAATCTTTCTCTCCTTTTCACCACTCCACACCCGACCATGAGAAGAGAGGAAGAGAGAGAGTGGGATGCCTTGGATGAAGGGAAGGAGAGAAGAGAAAAAAAAGAAATCAAGAGGAAGAAAGCAAAAAGGTATAAAACACTAACCCTTAAACTATGTTTAATCTTGTTTTTATGGGAGTTTGATGAAATAAACCATGGATCATGGTAGATCCATGAGTATAAGAGGTACTGGAATGTATTATGTTGGTTAATGTTTGATTAATCAAGAGATAATGGAAGATTTCTTACAAAGCATAAAGGTGAGAAAAAGAGTGATTTTTTAAAAAACAGAACATGAAATTCAAACAATCATATCTCTCATTCTATGTCAAATTTTTGAGTGTTGTCAAGTTCTTGAGTTAGATCTATGAGTCTTCTAACTTCTCCAAGTGGAATAACCAAAAAAGATGTTGTAGATTTTTGTATGGACTATTTTTGTATGGACTATTTTTGTTAAAGTATGAAAAATCTGGGAAAAAAAGCCCTAAATATCTACCACTTTGATGTACTACCATTTGAAACCTACAAATTATTTTTGATATCTGTCAAAGAGGGGTGTTAGATACGTGAGTTATCTGTTAAACTCAAGTGATAGCACTCAAAAATGTTAAACCAATCAACTGTAGCATCATTTTTCCCAAAACACTCTCAGCTGGGCAAAAATATAGAAAATCAGACAACTTTCCTGGCCAGTTTTTAGTGAAGGCTGTTTCTGCGACTTTAAAAGCTCTAAACATTTTGGGCTTTTGCGGCATGTTAGTATAACAAGTTAAATAGATGCTGTCCAAAGATGGAAATTTGTGGATGTCCAGAAGTGGAGTTATGGTCTTTACAAGAAAATATGATTTTAAAAGTAGACTATAATAACTCCCAAGTCACAACTCAGAAAATTGTGAAATTTTAATTGCAGTTAGTATATGGTATTGTGAGTCTACCGTATACATTTCGGAATGTTTGGACAAAAGGATAGTTTATGATAAATGTTGCCATTTTGCACTGTTTTAGCCTATTTAAAAATAGGAAACGAAATTGAAAAATTACAAGAAAATTATTTTATCACTAAGATATCATATAATGATATTTCCTAGAAGATAAAAAAATAATAAATTATTTTGGTATTTTTCATGTAAATGATCGAGTTATGAATAAATGGATAAAATAAGTAATGTGATATTATAAAGTGTAAAAATGTAATTTATTTTTTACAAAAGACCCTTAATATGATGTAATCAAAATTTTGGAGGGTATTTTGGTCACTTTTGTTAAAATGTTATATTTATAACATATTAGAAGGTGATTAAAATATTTTTAAATGATTAATAATGTTTGTAAATGATTAAGATATTATTAAAAGATCAAGGTGATTAAAATATTATTAAATGATTAATAATATTTATAAATGAATGAAATATTATTCAATGATTAATGATATTCGTAAAGGAATAAAATATTATTAAATAATTAATAATATTAGAAGAGAGTTTAAGATGAATGATAAAGCGGTTAAGAAGGCTTAATAAAGGTATTAGGCTTTCATCGAAAAAAAAATAATTATAAATTGACGAGTAGGGAAATCGTCAAAGCAAGTTATACCTGTAAGACCTCAACTTTTATGAATAAAGATTTAATTTTTTTCTAAATATTATTTTGAATAATAAGGTGTGGATTTGATATAATGTTATAGTTGTGGGTAATATTTACAAATTTTACAAAGTAAGCAAGTTGTTATAAAATATTCGTTTGGTCGGGAAATATTTATTTTATCAGGGAATATTCGTATGACGGCACAATCATTGGTGGACCCCACAATAGAATTACTGTCTGTAAAATCCCAAATTTTACGAATAAGATTTAATTTTCTCATAATAAATTTTTTTAATATTATGGTGTGGATTTGATATAATGTTATAGTTCTGGGTAGTATTTATAAATTTTGCAAAGTATGCAAGTGGTCATATTATATTCGATTGGTCGGGGAATATTCATTTTATCAGGAATATTGGTACAACGACACAATCATTAGTGGACCCCGCAACGAAATTATTGTCGGATTGAGAAAACGACAAAAATATTTTATGAAAATAACGGCAGAAGTTTTACCGTTAACTGTTGAAACACTCGATGTTAAAAGTACAGTAATACGCATGGTTGCATAGTAGCACACGGTATTGATTATTGATGCTTAAGTGATAAGTCACTCAGTTCTGTTTTATTGATATTATTAATGTAATAAAACAGAAAATCTTTTTACTTCAAACAAAATACTTTTATAAAGTTATCTGTTTTATTAGACAATAATTAGAATATATTATATTTTATTATGCATAGTATTTACATAGTATCTGCATAGTATTTGTATAGTAAAATCTTTTATAAAGTTATTCGTTTTATTAGATTATAAATAGAATATATTATATTTTATTTAAAATATTTTGCTTTAAATATGGACCGTCAGATTAAAGTAAATCAATCTAGACTGTTCATGAGTTAGTTACTATGCAGTCCATTTTTCTATAAATAGAAGCTCATTCCTTCATTATTTCTTACGAATTCACTGAAACTCTAGAGAGAGAAACTATAGAGAGAAAGAAAAAAAGTGTTCTGCTACTTCACTACTCCTATATCCAGCATTCTTCTTTCTAAGGTAAGGGATATTATTTGTTGTACCCGTAAGGGGCATTATTTCTTTTGTATTCATGAAGAGAACTTCTATTATTTCATTATTTATTATTCTATTGGAATAACCTGTATACGCGGGCTACCCTATACTTGATGAAATTCTTTTGTTATTCTATTATTTATTATTCTGTTGGAATATCCTGTCTGTGCGTTTTACGCCGGACCTGGTTCCGTCTTTATTATTCTGTTGGAATATCCTGTCGGTGCGTTTACGCCGGACCTGGTTCCGTTATTTATTATTCTGTCGGAATATCCTGTCGGTGCGTTTACGCATGACCTGGTTCCATTATTTATTTTTCTGTTAGAATAACCTGTCTGTGCAGTCTATCGCATGCTTGGTGAATTCTTTTGTTGTTCCATTCTTTATTATACTCAGTTGGTTAAAGTTTTGGCTTCTATACTCCATGAATTTAGTGGAATATCCTTGATATTTGCGCTTCATCCAGTATCTCTTCCTGGAAATATTCTTCTGAGCATTCTTGAATTTTACTCTACAAAGAAGTATCTTGTTGACAATTTGGACGTTATTGGTTCCTGGATAAATTAATTCTTGAACTTATTTTATTGAATTATTATGTCATTGTCATCATCCTCATGTTTATATTATGTTGAAAGTCATCTGTGACCTGTAGTGTATAGATGGACTTGGTATGATTATGACCAGGGATTATTCGGTATAATCATGACCGTAATATTATAAATGATGTGGAAAAAGTCCTCATTAGCCCGTAATGCATTGATGGACAGTTTTTGGTATGATTATGGCTATGGATTCTCTTCGACCAAGGGTCCAAAGATGAATTGTTTTATGGCATGATCAGGACCGTTGATAAAAACATGATTATCTTTGGTCCGTAGTGCATGGATAATTCATGGTCGTGATACTAATGAATATCCTTGGCCTGTAGAGCAGGGATGATTTGATGATGTGGATTATTTATTGAGCTGAGTCTCAGCGATAAAAGTGATGAAAAACCTTTTAAACCATATAAGATAGTAGATTTTATTCTCTACTTGACTCTTCTAATGGATTGTTTGTTCCGCTATAGTTAAACTTGACGTTTGCTATATTGTATCAGTTTAACATTGTTGAAGGCTAACGATAATTTATTCTGCATTATCTTAGTCATTGTTCTCTTCAGGAAATAAGAACGTAGCTGGGCTAGTTGGGGAATAGAGTGATGGTCCTAGATGGTGCATTAGTAGTCCTCACTATTCTGTGAAATAGTGTAATAATAAATGTAATGAGTACTCCATTAAGTTTGGATATTTTCTAGATGACAATATTTATATTAAAAATCACAGCATATGTTTTGTTGTATTTTACACGATTGTTGTATAATTAGTTTGTATTTGTATTTTGTACCATGTATCTGGCGACCCAAGATGGGTGATGTATACCTATTTTTGGGGCGTCACAGTTGGTATCAAACCTTAGGGATATGATCCTTGGCTGAGATGTGAGATAAGAACTTGGAGGGGAGAGACGGGGAATTCCTTCGCTAGTATGACCTACCTAAGTTTACTTGTTATTTAATTGGTCGGTCAGAGTATAGAGATAATATGTGATATGCTAATTAACCCTTGTTTTGTGGTAGTATTTGAAAATGGCATCTGAAAATATTGAGATAAGCAATGGAGCACAGGAGACCGTTGAGTTTCCACAGATCAATAATCAGGACAATGTGCAACATGATGGCGATAATCCTTCTGTAAACAACAACACTGATCAATTGACGAACGACGGTACGTTTAGGAGTTTTTTAGAATTCATGCAACATCAGGCGAAGGCGGCTCCTGTTCATAATGTAGGTAAAAATAATGGCAACCCACGGTTGGTCACCGCTAAGTAGTTCAAGGAGCTGGGACCACCGGAGTTTTTGGTAAAGCCAGAACCACTTAAGGCAGAGACATGGTTAAAGCAGATCACCAAGATATTTGATGTCTTAGGATGCTCAGAGGAGAAAAAGGTTCCCTTTGCCACCTATATGTTGCACGAAGAGGCAGATTACTGGTGGGAATCTGTAAAACGTACCCAGCCTAACGAACTCAAGATGTCTTGGGAGAAGTTCCAAGAGCTGTTCAATGACAAGTACTTTTTCGAAAGCATTCGTCACATAAAGGAGGTGGAATTTATCAAGTTGGAGCAAAACAACATGACCGTGTCGCAGTACGAAGCTAAGTTTGCCGAGTTGTCCCGATTTGCGTCCCATTTGGTTGATAATGAGGAGAGAATGACGTGAATGTTTCTAAGAGGTTTGAAACCTGAGATACATCAATATCTTATCTCTCATAAACTGTGTTTGTATTCAGATATTGTTAATAGGGCTCAGTTATTAGAGCGCAATAACGAGTTAACCCAACCAAAAGAGAGCAGCCGACAAAATGATAATACCAGTGATAACAGTCATCAAAGAGGTGACAATAAGTATGGAGGGAATCAACATGTCAGAAATGGTAACCACTTCGGTGGTAATCATGACCAAAATAATAAGAATGAACATTTCAAGAAGAGAAGGTTCAACAATGACGTGAAGACGTCGGCACCAGCACCCGTTTCAAAGGAAGAAGAACGACCATCGGTCGTATGTTTCAAATGCGGATAGGAGGGACACATCCGTCCAAACTGTACGCAGTAATCCAAAATGTGTTTTAATTGTAGAAGAGAAGGTCACCTAGCTCGATTTTGTCGCATGGTAAAGTTAAGTCCAGCTAGGATAGTGATGCCAAAGGATGTCCCAGACAAGCCAAAGCCGGTAGTTTAAGAGAGAGCGTTTTTTTTTCGTGACGAGGAACCTGAATAAAATTATCACGGGTATGTTAATCATAAACTCTTTTGAAGTCTATACCGTGTTAGATACCGGTTCTACTCACTCTTTTATTTCACCTAGTTGTGCTCAATATTTGAACTTAACTCCGGAAAAGTTAGAATTTGATTTATCTGTTAAAATTTCGTTGGGAGAAACCTTCGTTACCTCCACTATTTATAAATCTTGTTTGATTCAAATCAACACTTTCACGTTACCTGTCGTTCATATCTCTTTGAAAATACTTGCCTTTGATGTGATTTTAGGAATCGATTGGTTAACTACTCATCATATTTTTTTATAAGGTTGTTAGCTTTCATACTCCTAACCAACCTGTATACGCGGGCTACCCTATACTTGGTGAAATTCTTCTATTATTACATTCTTTATTATTCTGTTGGAATATTCTGTCTGTGCGTTTTACGTCAGACCTAGTTCCATTAATTATTATTCTGTTAGAATAACCTGCCTGTGCGGTCTATCGCATGCATGGTGATTTTTTTTGTTATTCCATTCTTTATTATACTCAGTTGGTTAAAACTTTAACTTCTATACTCCATGAAATTAGTAGAATATCCTTGATATTTGCGCTTCATCCAGTATCTTTTCATAGAAATATTCTTCTGAGCATTCTTGAATTTTACTCTACAAAGCAGTATCATGTTGACAATTTGGACGTTATCAGTTCCTAGATAAATTAATTCTTGAACTTGTTTTATTGAATTCTTATATCATTGTCATCATCCTCATGATTATATTTTGTTGAAAGTCATCTATGGCCTGTAGTGCATAGATGGACTTGATATGATTATGACCAGGAATTATTCGGTGTAATTATGATCGTAATGTTACAAATGATGTGAAAAAAGTTCTCATTGGCCCGTAGTGCATTGATGGACAGTTTTTGGTGTGATTATGGCTATGGATTCTCTTTGGCCGTAGTGCAAAGATGAATTGTTTTATGGCATATTCAGGACCGTTGATGAAAATATGATTATCTTTAGCCGTAGTGCATGGATAATTCGTGGTCGTGATACTAAAAAATATCCTTGGCCGTAGTGCAGTGGTGATTCGATGATGTGGATTATTTATTAAGCTGAGTCCCAGCGATAAAAGTCATGAAAAACCTTTTAAATCATAAAAGATAGTAGAATTTATTCTCTACTTGACTCTTTTAATGGATTGCTGGTTCCGCTGCAGTTAAACTTGATGTCTATTGTATTTTATCAGTTTAACATTGTTAAAGACTAATGATAATTTATTCGACATTATCTTAGTCATAATATTTCTTATTGGGCTAGTTGAGCTCACCCTTTCTTTCACTGTTCTCTTCAGGAAATGAGAATATAGTTGGGACGAGTCAGAAAACGGAGTGATGGACTAGATGATAGCATTAGTAGTCCTCACAATTATATGTAATAGTGTGATAATATTTGTAATGAGTGTGACGTCCCCAAAATAGGTATACAACACCCATTCTGAGTCACCAAAATACATGGTACAGAAACAACTACATCTTTACTGTTACAACATAAGAACTGTGAGTTTAAATACAAATATTGTCATCTAGACAATATCCACACTCAAATAAGTCCTCATTACAATTATTGATACATTATTTCACAAAAATGGTGAGGACTACTAAAACAACTTCTAGAACCATCATTCCATACCCCGACTAGTACTCGTTACATTTTCGCCTCCTGAGAAAAATGGAACAAAAAGGAAAAGGGTGAGCTCAACTAGCCCAGTAAAGAATATTATTACTAAGATAATATACAACAAATTATCATTAGTATTCAACAGGGAAAAATCTGATAGAATATAATCGACAACAAGTTTTAGATCAACAACTGCAGCGGAAACAGCAAACCATTAGAAGAGTCAAGTAGAGAAAGAATTCTACTATCTTCTAAGATTTAAAAGTCCATCATCAATATTTTATCCCTGTAACATCAATCAATATACATCTTGAATCAAATATTCATCTTTGCACTACAGGCTAAAGATATTCATTTGTAACACCAGTCGGTCATGTTCATCTCAACACCTGTTCATCTTTGCACTACATGCCAAAGATATTCATCAGGTAATCATACATCTTTGCACTACAGGCCAAAAATATTCAGTGATATCATTATTCAGGACTGAGGATGATGAAAAATATCTTAAAGAAAACGAATCTAGTGAGACAGGAGGACAAATAGTATGGATTCATATAACATTTTATCCAAGATCAATAATACTTCATAATAATCAATTGTGAAGCAGAATTCAAAAATAAAGATCAAAACATGGATACAATCAAAGATAGTAACCATAATAGATATCTTGGACAAAAAGAAAAAAATTTATTTTTCGGTGAATAGTGCCGTATACGTGAATAATGCCGTATACGTGAATAGTGCCGTATACGTGAATAGTAACACCGACACAAAAATTTCCAAATTTGATAAAAAAACTCATATCAATATTTCAGCATAATGATATTGAAGAAAATAATATCATTTAAGAAGAAAATAATATCCCTTACCTCAAAATAACCGTACTTCTGGCTGAATATCGGATATGAGGCTGAATGAAACTTGTGTTGAATAGCAACTTTCAAAGTATCTAAATACTCACAAAATACACTCAATAATCTAGAGAGAGAAAGAGAGAAAACTTATGAATTCTGGTGTGATTTTTAATTCTAACTTAGCCCTCTATTTATAGGAAAATGTTAGCACGCCGAAGCAGACTTAACCTGCAACCTGATGGCTTTACCTGCTACTATTCAAGCCTACCATATTTGAATAAAAATCTCAGCACATTTCTTCACCAACCAAGAGTGGGGCCCACCAATTCTAGAATTTTCTACCAAAATGATAAACTCCGAAAATTCAATAATTCCTGAACCAGTTATCTCGTAAAATTCATAATAAATCATACGTTCAATTTTAACGGTTCAAAATTTATGGACATATACTCAACTTATATATGTATAACATATCCAAATATTACCACGATCCAACGGTCGGATTAAAAATTATAACCCTCGCAAAATATCTCAAAAACCCTAATTTGATTTTCAATACCTCCGTTCCGACAAAAATACAGATAAAACACCTCAACATTAACTTCTTCATTTTTAACCACAAAAATATATCTCTCATTTATATCCACATAAAATAAATATTTTCTTATCATATAAATTAATAATTAATTATTCACAAATAATATTACAGAATAACATTTATGACAACCAGGCCGTTCCCAGGAAAGAGGGGGCTTTCCAATAATGATTTCTCCTTATTAGCGCGCAATTAGATGACCAAACCTCTCCTTAGACATAACTTTCTACACATTGCCAATAATGCTATCTAATAATATTATTTAAATAATTTGAATTATTGATCTGATAATGGAAAATACTGTGCAGTAACAATTATTGAAACAACAATAATATAAAATATCAACGCAGTAATTATTGAATCAATAAAATAAAATATTGAACAGTAACTACTGTAACAATTATTGAGTAGTGCCTTCCTTCGTAAGAATCAATAATTCTAAAATACTGTGCAATCCGTGTGCTACTGTGCAACCACGCGTATTACTATATTTTAACCACCGGGTATTACAACAGTGTTAACGGTAACAACTACGCCGTTATTTATAAAAACTCAATTTTTGTCGTTATCTTCATCCAATCGTTTTCGGTTATGGGGCCCACAAATAGCTGCGCCGTCGTACGAATATTCCCCGACAGAAAGAATATTCCACGACCACACAAATATTCACCGACCAAAAATGAATATTTTATAACCACTTGCTTATTTAAAATATTTGCGCATTTTACCCATAACTAACCACATTAATCAAATCAACCCTTTCTATTTCAAAATAATAAATAGAGGAAATTTAATTTCATTTATTAATAAGTTGGAGTCTTACAACCTCCCCTCCTTATGAAATTTCGTCCTCGAAATTGACGTACGTACATGCTGTTTTGAAAAGGTGAGGATACCTCGCTTTCATTTCTGATTCCATCTCCCAAGTCATTTCTTCAATAGCATGATTTCTCCACAAAACCTTAACTTGTGGTATAACCTTCGTACATAGGACATTTTCTTTCCTATCCAATATCTTAACAGGTACCCCCTCGTACGTTAAATCTTCGGCTATCTCGTCTGGTTCTAACGCAATAATATGATTCGGGTCGTCCACATATTTACGTAACATCGATACGTAAAAAAACGTTATGAACATGCGACATACTTAGCGTTAAGGCGAGTCTATAGGCCACAGTTCCTACTCGGTCGAGGATTTCAAATAAATCGAAGGCTTGAGCTCTCTTCTCTTCATCGACTCTTACTTCTAGAATAACACATTCTTACACCTTCTTCTTTATATTCATCAGCTCCAGGTCTGTAGCTTGAGCGACTTTAACGTTATCGATTAAAGTCAATTTTACTTGTATATCATCACGTGGGTCCCTAGAGTTATTAACTCTATCTCTATCATTTATAAATTATACAAAATAGGTCTTTGTGTTCAACAATATCGCACTCGTACTCGCGTACAGTCTTCTACTCAACGCGTCAGCTACCACGTTCGCTTTTTCAGGATGGTATGGTCAGAACAGGTTCCGAATGAGTCGCCTCTTAAGCTATTAGAAAATCTCCTCGCATTCCTCGCTCCATACGAATTTTGTATCTTTCTGAGTCAGCTAAGTTAACGGAGTAGCGATTCGAAAAAATCCTTCCACGAATCTCCGATAGTAACCAGCTAAGCCCAGAAAGCTACGTACTTTGGTCACCGACTTCGGTTGCTCTCAATTGTGATTCATATCCCAATCTTGGATAGCATGTCACAATGGCACCTATTATTTTACCACCACACAAATATAGAGTCCCTTACGGAGAGTCTGGCTTTGGTGCATTCCACAAAGGAAGTCACCAGATAGAGGCTCGGGTACCAACTTCTATAGTTGGGTTTTTAACTCCTGAAGTTCAATAGGAGCTATTCAATATGAGATTTTAGAAATGAATTTTGTATCGGGTTGAAGATCAATACAAAAATTCAATATCACGCTCTGGGTTAGGCCAGGAAATTCTTCAGGAAATACGTCAGGAAATTCACTAACAACAGAAATATCATTCAAATCTGACGTATTTTTGTTCAAGTCTATGACATGGGCTAAGAAAGCTTGACATCCGTTTTTCAATAAACGAATAGCTTTGTGGCTTGATATGACAGTGACTGATTTTAGTGGTTTAGTAGTTTAAATTCGTATGACAGGTTGATTAGGAATATGAAAACGAACATCCTTACGGAAACAATCAATTTTAGCATGATGAGTGGTTAACCAATCAATTCCTAAAATCACATCAAAAGCAAGTATCTTTAAAGAGATAAGATCAACAGGTAATGTGATAGTTCCAACTTGGATTAAGCAAGATTTATAAACTGTAGATATAATGAAAGTTTCTCCTAACGGAGTCTCCACAGATAGGTCAAAGTCTAATTTCTCCGGAGTCAAGTTTAAACGTTGAGCACAAGCAGGAGAGATAAAAGAATGGGTAGAATCGGTATCTAGTAAGGTATAAACTTCGCAAGAATTTATAATTAACTAACCCGTTATACCTTCGTTTGGGTTCCTCGCATTTTGGGCAGTCACGACAAATGCTCTTCCAGAAATCGCCGACTTTATTTTGTCCGTATCCGCCTTTGGTGTCACCGTCCCAGCTGGACTTGGTTTCGCTATAGTACAATCTCGAGCGATATGTCCTTCCTTTCCATAATTATAACATACCTTGAACTGTTGTGGGCAGTTTAGACTTATATGTCCCTCCTCTCCGCATCTGTAACATCAAACTGGCGGTCGTTCTCCTCCCCTAGAATTTGTTCCTGGTGCTGGTGCTGCTGTCGACGTCTTCCTGTCATCGTTAAATCTTCTCTTCTTGAAATTTCCACTTGACTCACCTCTCTTATTATCATGGCCACGATGACCACCCGAGTGGTTACCACTTTGTCTGTATTTTTTCCTCCTCGCTGGTTCTCATCGCTCTGATGACTGCTGTCACCAGTATGACCCTAGTTGTGGTCCCTCGGTTGAACATACTCATTATCTCGCTCTAATAATTGAGCCATGTTTACAACATCTGAATATAAAGAAAATTTATGAGAGATAAGATATTACCGAATCTCGGGTTTTAAACCTCTCAGAAACATCCTTGTCATTCGTTCCTCATTCTCGACCAAATGAGGTGCAAACCTGGATAACTCTGCAAACTTCGCCTCGTACTGGGACACCGTCATGTTATTTTGTTCCAGTCTAATAAACTCTACCTCCTTCATATGACGAATACTTTCAGAAAAGTACTTGTCATTAAACAGTTTCTGAAACGTTTCCAAGGACATGTTGAGTGTGCCAGGCTGGGTACGCTTCACAGACTCCCACCAGTAGTCTGCCTCATCGCGGAACATAAAGGTAGCGAATGGAACCTTCTGTTCCTCCGTGCATCCTAAGATATCGAATATCTTGGTAATTTGCTCGACCCACGTTTTATCCATGATCGGATCCGGCTTTCCCTTAAATTCTGGTGGTCCCAATTCTTTAAACTGCTTGACTGTGACAAACCGCGCGTTGTTATCATTTCCACCCGTATTCTGCATAAGAGTCTCCCTCGTCTGATTTTGCATTAACTGCAAAAAGCTCCTAAACATTCCATCATTCATCGTTTGCTTGGTAACGTTGTTTACAGGAGGAATATTGCCTTCCTGTTGCACGTTCTCCTGGGTGGTGATTAAAGTGTCTCCACAGTCTCATTCACTCCATTGTTAACGTTCTCTGCTGCCATTCTCAAATACTGCCACAAAATAAGGGTTAATTGACATGTCACATATTATCCCTATATCTGACCGACCAATAATTACCAAATAAACTTATTCAGGTCATACCAGCGAAGGAATTTTTTGTCTCTCCCCTCCTAGTTCTTGTCTCACATCTCAGCCAGGGATCATATCCCTAAGCTCTGATACCAACTGTGACGCCCCCACAATAGGTATACAACACCCATTCTGAGTCGCCAAAATACATGGTACAGAAACAACTACATCTTTACTGTTACAACATAAGAATTGTGAGTTTAAATATAAATATTATCATCTAGACAATATCCACACTCAAATAAGTCCTCATTACAATTATTGATACATTATTTCACAAAAATGGTGAGGACTACTAAAATAACTTCTAGAACCATCATTCCATACCCTGACTAGTACTCGCTACATTCTCGCCTCCTGAGAAAAATGGAACAAAAAGGAAAAGGGTGAGTTCAACTAGCCCAGTAAAGAATATTATGACTAAGATAATATACAACAAATTATCATTAGTATTCAACAGGAAAAAATCTGATAGAATATAATTGACAACAAGTTTTAGATCAACAACTGCAGCGGAAACAGCAAACCATTAGAAGAGTCAAGTAGAGAAAGAATTCCACTATCTTCTAAGATTTAAAAGTCCATCATCAATATTTTATCCCTGTAACATCAATCAATATATATCTTGAATCAAATATTCATCTTTGCACTACAGGCTAAAGATATTCATTTGTAACACCAGTCGGTTATGTTCATCTCAACACCTGTTCATCTTTGCACTACATGCCAAAGATATTCATCACGTAATCATACATCTTTGCACTACAGGCCAAAGATATTCAGTGATGTCATCATTCAGGACTGAGGATGATGAAAAATATCTTAAAGAAAACGAATCTAGTGAGACAGGAGGACAAATAGTACGGATTCGTATAACAGTTTATCCAAGATCAATAATACTTCATAATAATCAATTGTGAAGCAGAATTCAAAAATAAAGATAAAAATATGGATACAATCAAAGATAGTAACTATAATAGATATCTTGGACAAAAAGAAAAAATTTTATTTTTCGGTGAATAGTGCCGTATTCGTGAATAGTGCCGTATACGTGAATAGTAACCCCGACACAAAAAGTTTCAAATTTGATAAAAAAAACTCATATCAATATTTCAGCATAATGATATTGAATAAAATAATATCATTTAAGAAGAAAATAATATCCCTTACCTCAAAATAACCGTACTTCTGACTGAATATCGGATATGAGGCTGAATTAAACTTGTGCTGAATATCAACTTTCAAAGTATCTAAATACTCACAAAATACACTCAATAATCTAGATAGAGAAAGAGAGAAAACTTATGAATTCTGGTGTGATTTTCAATTCTAACTTAGCCCTCTATTTATAGGAAAAAGTCAGCACGCCGAAGCAGACTTAACCTGCAACCTGATGGCGTTACCTGCTATTATTCAAGCCTACCACATTTGAATAAAAATCTCAGCACATTTCTTCACCAACCAAGAGTGGGGCCCACAAATTTTAGAATTTTCTACCAAAATGATAAACTCTGAAAATTTAACAAATCCTGAACCAGTCATCTCGTAAAATTCATAATAAATCATTCGTTCATTTTTAACGGTTCAAAATTTGTGGACATATACTCAACTTATATATGTATAACATATCCAAATATTACCACGATCCAACGGTCGGATTAAAAATTATAACCCTCGCAAAATATCTCAAAAACCCTAATTTGATTTTCAATACCTCCGTTCCGACAAAAATACAGATAAAACACCTCAACATTAACTCCTTCATTTTTAACCACAAAGATATATCCCTCATTTATATCCAAATAAAATAAATATTTTCTTATCATATGAATCAATAATTAATTATTCACAAATAATATTACAGAATCACATTTATGACAACCAGGCCGTTCCCAAGAAAGAGGGGGCTTTCCAATAAGGATTTCTCCTTATAGAGCGCAATTAGATGACCAAACCTCTCCTTAGACATAACTTTCTACATATTGCCAATAATGCTATCTAATAATATTATTTAATAATATGAATTATTGATCTGATAATAGAAAATACTGTGCAGTAACAATTATTGAAACAACAATAATATAAAATATCAACGCAGCAATTATTGAATCAATAAAATAAAATATTGAACAGTAACTACTGTAACAATTATTGAGTAGTGCCTTCCTTCGTAAGAATTAATAATTCTAAAATACTATGCAATCCGTGTGCTACTGTGCAACCACGCGTATTACTGTATTTTAACCACCGGGTATTCCAACAGTGTTAACGGTAACAACTACGCTGTTACTTATTAAAACTCAATTTTTGTCGTTATCTTCATCCAATCGTTTTCCGTTATGGGGCCCACAAATAGCTGCGCCGTCGTGCGAATATTCCCCGACATAAAGAATATTCCACGACCACACGAATATTCATCGACCAAAAATGAATATTTTATAACCACTTACTTATTTGAAATATTTGCGCATTTTACCCATAACTAACCACATTAATCAAATCAACCCTTTCTATTTCAAAATAATAAATAGAGGAAATTTAATTTCATTTATTAATAAGTTGGGGTTTTACAATGAGGACTCCTTTTGAGTATGGATACTCTCTAGAAGATAATATTTGTATTCAAACTCACAGTTAGGGGTGCTCATAGGTAAAAAACCGAACTGGTACCGAACAAATCGAACCGGTACCGAACCGAAAAATCTAAAAAACAAGAACCGATACCGGTACCGAATAACCGGTTTCAGTACCGGTTCGGTACAAAGTCGGTACCTTACGGTTTTTTCGGTTCGATTTTCGGTTAAACCGTAATAATTAAATAATTTTTTTTATATTAACAAATTTTTTAAAACTAAGAAATAAGACTAGTAAATATTAAATTAAAATTAAAATTTATGTAATAATACCGAAAATATGCAGCAGTTTACTAAACAAAGGCTAAGAGAAATTAAAAAGAGATCTTTTATGACGGAATCAAAAAGACTTGTAAAATAATATATATACCCAGTATATATATATATATATATATATAATATTATATATCTATATATCAACATTTAGATTATATTAAAATATTATATATAATTTGCTTTTCCATACATGCAATCGTCTTTTTATTGACTAAGAATAAGAAAATGACTAATGGTATCGCTATGCACATACAAAAAAAAAATTCATAGATCAAGAGAGATCAGATCAATAGGTCAGTAGGGCGGGCAAGAAATTCATGACTAATGGTCTTTTATACTTTCAATTTTTTCAAACTTTTCCAATTTTTTTTGGTTTTTCGGTATTTACCGAATTCAAAATTCTCATTACCGCTACCAGTACCGAAAAGTATAAAAAAACTGAAAAATCAAAACCGAAAAAACTGAAACCGAAAAAAACCGGTACCGGTTTCAACTGGTTCGGTAAAAAAATCAAAAAAATGAATTTTTTGAGCACCCCTACTCACAGTTTATGTTTTGTCATATTGTACACGACAGTTGTATTATTAAGTTGTATTTGAATTCTGTACCATGTATCTGGCGACTCAAGATAGGTGATGTATACCTAATTTTGGGGGCGTCACACTGTCGGAGTTAGAAAACGACTAAAATAACTTTTTATAAAAATAACGACAAAAGTGTTACCGTTAACTGTTGAAATATCCGGTGATAAAAATAAAGTAATACGCGTGGTTGCATTGTAGCACACAGTATTGTACAGTATCTTTGATTATTGATGCTTACGTGAGAAGTCACTCAGTTTTATTCAATTATTGCCACATTAGTTGATGCATAATATCTCATATTATTGATTCAATTATTGTCACAGTATCGTCTGC
Organism: Panax notoginseng; assembly: GCA_016801055.1. Lineage (NCBI taxonomy): Eukaryota > Viridiplantae > Streptophyta > Magnoliopsida > Apiales > Araliaceae > Panax > Panax notoginseng. The sequence goes on from CM029017.1 coordinate 34,706,383, forward strand.
ATAATATTTTATATTATCAAATCAATAATTGAGACGACAAAGTTATTCATATTATTATTTGCATTATTGTCAATGTTTAGAAAGTTCTGTCGAGGAAAAGGGTTGGTCACCTAATTGCATGCCAATAAGAAGAAGTCCTTATCGGAAAGCCCCATCTTTTTTGGGAATGATCTGATTGTTAATATTGTGAGTTATAATATTAATGCTGAATAAATATTATTTAAAATGTGTTTAGTGAAGCCATGTGATTTGAGATAAATAGATGATTATTTTTATGAAGTATTTGTTATAAATTTGGCTTATTACATGAACCCCCACTTACCCATTTTTCAAAATCGTCGGTAGAAAATTATCTCAGTTTTGTTTTATTACTTATATATATATATATATATATATATATATATTATAAGTTTTGTTTTTTTATAAAATAGAATATATTATATTTTATTGCATAGTATTTACATAGTATTGCATAGTGTGTGCATAGTGCTCTATAGTAAAATCAAAATTTTTAAATGAATTCGTCCGTGAATTCTCCCGTGAATATTCTCTTGTGCAGTCCGTGATTTTTTCTTTTTAAATAGTACCCTGCCATTCTCCTATAAATAGGATACTTAGTTTAGAATTGAAAATCACACCAAAATCAGAGAATTCTTCTGCTATAATATTGAGCGTTTTTCTTTAGAGTTTAAGGAAGTTTTGAGTGTAAAAATAGTATAAGTTTTCTTCAAGAATATCCCCGCTATACCAGTCAAAAATACTTTCTTTTTTAAGGTAAGAGGTATTATTTATTTTATATTCGCTTACGATATTATTTTTCGTATTCGTAAAGAATTTAATTTTCGTTCAATATTCGTAAGGAATATTATTTTCATTCAATATTCGTAAGGAATATTATTTTCATTCAATATTCGTAAAGAATATTATTTTTGTTCAACAGTAGTAAGGGATATTATTTTTGTTCAATATTCGTAAGAAATAATATTTTCTTTTATACTCTGTAGTATCTAAGTAATATTATTTCATTTCATATTTCTAATTCAACACTCATTTTAATAAGTATTGCTTCTATACTCCTTGAAATTAGTAGAATATCCTTGAAATTTGCGCTTCATCTAATATCGTTTCACAAGAATATTTTTCTGAACATTCTTGTTAAATTTTAATCTTTTCATGCCGAGGTACTATTCACAGGGTACTATTCATGAAGTACTATTCACTCGGGTACTATTCATGACAAAAATTAATTTCTTTTCTGTCCAAATTATTTTTGATACATGAATATTATTCTTGAATTTTACTCCACAAAGCAGTTATCATGTTGACAATTTGGACATTCTTAAACTCTGAATAAATTAAATTATAAATCTTTAAAATTTATCCTTGATCTCACTTAATTGAATTCTTATATCACTGTCATCATCCTCATGCTTATATTGTGATGAAAGTCATCTTTGGCCCGTAGTGCATAGATGGACTTTTGATTGGTATAATTATGACCAGGAATTATGTATCGGTATAATCATAACATGTAATGTTACAAATGATGTGGTAAAAGTCCTCATTGGCCCGTAGTGCATTGATGGACAATTGTTGGCATGATCATGACCATTGGTGATAATAACGAATATCCTTGGCTCGTAGTGCATGGATAATTCGTGAATGTGATACTAATGAATATCCTTGGTCCGTAGTGCATGGATAATTCAGTGATGTGAATTATTTATCGAGCTGTGTTACAGCGATAAAATATTGATGATGAACTTTTAAATAATAGAAGATAGTATATATCATGCTCTACTTGACTCTTCTAATAGATTGTTTGTTCCGCTGCAGTTAAACTTGTTGTCTATTGTATTCTATAAGTTTAACGCTGTTGAAGGCTAACGATAATTTATTCTGCATTATCTTAGTCATAATATTCTTTACTGGGCTAATTGAGCTTATCCTTTGCTTTCATTGTTCTCTTCAGGAAATGAGAATATAGCTGGGACTAGTCGGGGAATAGAGTGACGGTCCGAGATGGTGGTTGTAGTAGTCCTCACTATTTTATAAAATAGTGTGATAATAATTGTAACGAGGACTCCATTTAAGTTTGGATATTGTCTACGAGACAATATTCGTATTAAAACTCTCAACTTATGTTTTGTCGTATTTTGCACGACAGTTGTATAATTAAGTTTGCATATGAATTCTGTACCATGTATTTGGCGACTCAGAATGGGTTGTGTATACCTATTTTGGGGGCGTCACAATATCGACTAAAGTAAGTCAACTTGTGACGTATTTGACTATGAAAAGTTTCATTACATATTTTTATGTGAATATTATAAAATAATGTGAAGCGATGTATACTTTGGTATAAGTGGAAAAGACAACTACCAGATTAAGTTACGAGATAATGATTAATTACTTAATCAAATGTAATAACCGATAATAAAGGTTACAGATTTTGGAACAGAAAGGAAAAATGTATTGATTAGTATAAAAGCCAGGTTGTGTTCAATTATTTATGAATAAAGGTTGTACATATTGAGATGAAGGTAGTACCGTGACGTACTAGGTCTAAAGTTTAAGGGACCCGAATTTAGGGGTGTTACAGGTTCCATTGAAAGGTACAAAGTTCGTCTTGTAGCCAAGGGTTACACCCAACAAGAGGAAATTGATTACGAGGAAAACTTCTCACCAGTTGTGAGGTTTGCCTTAATTGACCTCATCTTATTAATTGTTTCGCATTTGGATTAGGAGTTATATTAAATGGACGTTAAGACAACTTTTCTCAATAAAGATTTAGCAAAGAAAATAAACATGGATCAGCCAGAGGGTTTCATCGAAGAAGGACAAAAGCGCAAAGTATGCAAGCTTAAACGTTCTATCTATGGTTTGAAACAGACGTCCAGGCAATGGTATCTTAGATTCCATTGAGCTGTCATTAGTGATGGGTTTACGATGATTAAGGAAGACCATTATTTGTATATCAAAAATTCCAAAGATAAATTCCTTATCTTATCTATGTATGTCAATGACATCCTACTAGATGGGAACGATAAAGAGATGATTGTCGCCATCAAAGGGTGCCCGTCCTTTAACTTTGAGTTGAAGGACATGGGGGAATTAAGTTATGTTTTTGGAGTTAAGATTTATCGAGATCACTCAAGGAAGCTTCTTAGTTTGTCTCAATAGACTTACCTTAAGAAGGTTCTTGAGCAATTCCAGATGAGCAACTATATACCCATAAACAATCCTATCGCTAAAGGCGACGCCATTGGACCCGAGAAATGCCCTACTTCTCACGAGAAAATTGAGAAAATGTCTCATTACCCATGTGCCAATGTTATAGGAAAGCTAATGTATGCAGTTGTATGTAGTCGAACTGATATAGCATATGCAGTCGGTTATCTTGGTCGTTATTATTTAAACCCTTGGATTGCTCATTTGAGGGCAATTAAAAGGATCTTTTTATATTTAAAGGGTATTTTGAACCACATGTTGTGCTATGGAGGATCGGACCTGTATTTGATTGGTTACACCGATGCCAGTTGAGGAGGTAACCAGGGGACACCATACTCATATCAAATCAAATCCATAGATGATAGAATCAACTTGAACACCCTAATTAAATAATCCACTATATCTCTATGTGAATTACAATTAAAATGGTTTCAAGTGTAAGTTCTTATTAGACTACATGCAATGCTTTGGTATATATCTATCCTAAGCACAAATCATGAATTCCAACTCCATGCAGAACATATGAATACATGCTATTATGATCATATCTAAACCCATAATCCGTCTCTCAAGTTCATATGGATTATCATAGTAATTGTTAGCTAGGCAATTAAGCAATTAAGGGCAAACCATAATAGACAATCCAAATATAGCTAATAAGACTAACAAGGAAGTATATCAAAGTAAACTATACAATAAAATCCATAGTAATCTCAAAACAGAGTTTAATTCATAATGAAACTAGAATCCATCATCCACAATTGATTGAACATTAAAAAGATACAAATAGATAAGAAAAGAATTTAAAATTGAGATAAACAAATCTATATTATCTTGCTTCCAATCTAATTTCCCAATGATGATCAATAGCTGCAATCTTTAATTCTAGTCTAATCTAGGGTTCCTAATCTAAGAAAGAAAGTAAAGATGAGACTAATAGAAATCTATCCCAAGAGTGATTTTAATGAAGTCTTAGAACTAGCTTCCTAATCCAAGTTAAAATCAAGTATTTATAGTTCTAATGGACATCCTAGAAAGTTAGACAACTAAGAATCCTATTCTAGCTCAAATTGGACATCAAATCACCCAAATTAGTTGTTTCACACTCACCGCCGACCGGCCAGCCCAGCATTGTTCCTAGGCCAATTTTGGCACGCCCCACGCTACTGTAGCAGAAAATCTGCTGGCCTGGAAAGCCCTGCACTGTTTCTGGCGCGCCTCGCGCCGTCTTGTTTTCTGCTGCAACATCCTTTGGTAAAACATGCATAACTTTTGATCTGCTAGGAGTTACGGGCCTGCCACCTATCAAATTGAAGATATCGACGAGGTATACAACTTTTATTCTTTGAGAATTAACAGATTTGGATTGGATCAAGGCAAAAATCGGGCTTGAAGTAGATGCTTTGTAAATGGCAAGCATGACAACTCTTAGCTTTGATCTTTGTTGATAAAAGGCCATAACTCTCGCATCCGAACTCCGATTGGGATGATTCAAGATGTTCCGAAAAGCTAAGAAGTATATCTACAATAAAATCAAAGTTCCAAGCCAAGAACATGCATCCAACTTGATGTTAAAATTCCTTCAATATTTCCTTCTTGCATTTGCTTACGTATTTTAGTCCAAAATGTCTGAATTGCTTTCCCTTGCTTCTTCATGCCAATGTCATGTCATAGACTACAAAATAACATAGAATGTATGAAATAAACACACAATGCATGCAAAGTAACTACGAAACATAGTTTTAAGCAACTAATTCAAGTAATAGATACCGAATAAGTAGGTATAAAACATACTTATTAAATACCCCCAAACTAAAACATTTGCTTGTCCTCAAGCAAAAACAAAAATTAGACAGATTCTTTCTTTAGCAATGATCCACTTAAAGAATGAATCAATATGAATTTGAACACTGGCCTCAAAGGTTACCTCAAATAATAACTCAATGAAAACTTAAAACAATGTCATGTCTACAATTTCAACAACTTTCATTAACTTTACATCTACTCATGATCCTTAAGTGTGTGTGTCCATCCATTTGTTCAAACCAGTCATGATTTATATTAGATCAACCAATACTCATAAAAGATTTTCAAAACTTCTCATCACATCAATCACTACTAATAAAGACATAAAACAATTTTTTCTTGAGGATCAACTGGATATTCAAACATTTAAGCACATATGAATCCTTCCCAAGTATTT
>CM029017.1:34711916-35026273 GCA_016801055.1 Panax notoginseng
CTATGGCATATGCGATTAGGGCATATGGGAGAACGTGGGATGCTGGAATTACATAGGAGAAATCTGCTGAAAGGGATAAAGTCGTGCAAGCTAGACTTCTGCAAATTCTGTGTCTTGGAAAACAGTGTAAGGTAAAGTTTAAGAGTGCGGTGAACAAAACTAATGGGAAACTTGACTATGTGCATTCTGATGTATGGGGGCCAGTGAGAGTAGCTTCGAAAGCGGGATCGCTGTATTTCTTGACTTTCATCGATGATTTTTCGAGAAAGGTTTGGGTGTACTTCATGCGACACAAGTCTGAGGTCTTCAATAAGTTCAGGGTGTGGAAAGCTAAAGTGGAAAATCAAACAGGGAAAAGAATTAAGTGCCTCAGGACAGATAATGGGACAGAGTACAAGTACGAGCCATTTGTGAAGTTTTGTGAAGAGCACGGGATACAACGTCACTGGACTGTCAGGAAAACTCCACACAAAACGGAGTGGTAGAAAGAATGAACAGAACTATTGCAGAGCGGGCACGGTGCATGAGACTAAATGCGGGATTTCGAAGGATTTCTGGGCAGAGGCAGTGAGTATGCAGTTTATTTGATAAACAGGTCGCCGAGTACTGCTCTGGGTAATAAAACAACACAAGAGTGTGGACAGGTAAGGAGATAGACTACTCAGATATGAGAATCTTCGGATGTCCAGCCTACGTTCACGTTCCGGGAGATGAGAGATCAAAGCTTGATGCCAAGTCCAAACAGTGTATCTTTCTTGGGTATAAGAAAGGTGTAAAGGGATACAAGCTATGGGATCCAAATTCAAAGAAGGTAGTAATCAGTAGGGATGTGGTTTTTGATGAGGCTTCCATGGTTAAGACACAACAGGAAGGTCAGAAAACCGAGGCTGGTAGTGTAATCAGAAATCTGCAGCAGAAAGTTCAAATTGAACTGGAAAGCAATGACACTGGAAATTTACCACCAGTGGAACAGGAAAATCAGGAGCAGCAGGACGAAAGCATTGCCGCAAGGAGACCCAAACGCACTATCAAACCACCGGAGAGGTACAGGTTTGATGATATGGTTGCATATGCTTTATCTACTACTAGTGGGGATCCGTCAACGTTTCAGGAAGCTATTGGTAGTTCTGAAAGGGACAGCTGGATGGAGGCCATGGTGGAGGAGATGGAGTCATTGAAGAAAAACAAAACTTGGGAATTATCAGAATTGCCTGAGGGAAAGAAACCAGTGGGGTGCAAATGGGTGTACAAGAAAAAGGAAGCTGTATCCGAAAAGGAAAAGGAACGGTTTAAGGCTCGATTGGTAGCAAAGGGATACTCACAGAGGAAGGGGATTGACTATGATGAGGTGTTTTCTCCGGTGGTGAGACATACCTCAATCAGGATTATTTTTGCATTGGTGGCTAGCTATGATCTGGAGTTAGAGCAGCTGGATGTGAAGACAGCTTTTCTTCATGGTGATTTGGAGGAAGTAATATTCATGGAGCAGCCTGAGGGGTTCAAGCAGCCGGAGACTGAGCACATGGTATGCAGGTTGAAGAAGTCACTGTATGGGCTGAAATAGTCTCCAAGACAATGGTACAAGAAGTTTGATTCCTTCATGATCCGGATTGGGTTCACTCGATGTGAGTATGATTGTTGTGTTTATGTGAAAAGCCTTGAGGATGGTTCCTATATTTTTCTGTTACTGTATGTGGATGACATGCTTATTGCTGCAAAGAGTATGATTGACGTAAACAGGTTGAAAAACTTGTTGGGAAAGGAGTTTGACATGAAGGACTTGGGTGCCGCTAGGAAAATACTTGGGATAGAGATTCGCAGGGATAGAGCAGTTGGAAAGCTGTGGTTGACATAAAAGAATTATGTGGAGAAAGTGTTGGAGAGGTTTAGTATGGCTAATGCTAAACATGTCAGCACTTCATTGGCGAGTCATTTCAGGCTATCTACAGCACAGTGTCCGAAATCGACGGAAGAAATTCAGGATATGTCAAATGTGCCCTATGCGAGCGCAGTTGGTTGTTTGATGTATGCGATGGTGTGTACGAGGCCCGATTTGGCACATGCAGTCAGCACAGTGAGCAAATACATGGCCAATCCAGGTAGGGAGCACTGGAAAGCTGTTAAGTGGGTGTTCAGATATCTGAGAGGAACGGCAACACATGGGATTATGTTTGCGAAGCAACAGAATCATATTTCAGTTATAGGGTATGTGGATGCGGATTATGCTGGAAGGTTGGATGATTTGAGATCTACAACAGGGTATGTGTTTACTTTGGCAGGTGGACCGATTTGTTGGAGATCCATGGTACAATCTCTAGTAGCTCTATCTACTACTGAATCTGAGTACATGGCATTGGGTGAGGCTGGCAAGGAAGCATTGTGGTTAAAGGTTTTGTGAATGAGTTGGGCATAGATCAAGGTGGAGTACAGCTGTATTGTGATAGTCAGAGCGCCATTTACTTGGCAAAGCATCAAGTGTATCACGCAAGGACCAAGCATATTAGCGTAAGGTATCACAAGGTGAGGGAGCTGATAGCTACTGGGGATGTGATATTGGAAAAGGTGCATACTTCTGAAAATGCAGCTGACATGTTGACAAAGACTGTGACCGCGGACAAGTTCAAGCATTGCTTGGACTTGATCAATATCTTCAAATGTTAGTTTGGAGGATTACCCCGAGACAGGATAGGACAAGTGACGTATCTTCTAAAGGGACGAGGTTATTCGTCAAGGTGGAGATTTGTTGGGAACTTGTGACTCATAATAAAGAAGTCACTAGAAAAGGGCTAGTGCAGAGCGAAGCGACGCACTAGCCTTTCAGGGTTGCACCGAACGTCTCGGGGGGGTGCGGGGGGGAGGGGGGGCTTTGCTCCCCCGCGGTATGGTACTGCCTTAGTGGCGCGGAGCGCGCTGGTGATAGTAGACAGGTCGCGCGGAGCGCGCTGCCTCGGCAGGAGGTGTCTGGGCAAGTGGCGCGGAGCGCGCTGCGGAAGCCTTTGGCGCGGCGCGGTCCGCGCTGCGTCGGCAACTCAGTTGGCTGATTATTAATTGGATTGAGTATTATGGGTAATTGACCATAATATGAAGTAGGGTTGGAATAGGATTAGTAGGAACGAAACGGGGCGGGGTGGAGCAGTCCAACATGCTTATTGGGCCCGTTTACACAGGTGCGTGCTGTATGGTGATGAATTGATGTGGGATGGATCGTACAATTCCGCTACAAAATGGTATCAGAGCTCATGGTTCGACGTGCCCAAGAACAAACTCCAAGGTGCGAGGGGAGCGCGAAGGTACAATTCGCAGGCCTCGTGGGTGGAGTAAATAGAGTTGAATCAGGTGGAGCACGGGATGATTTGAGTCGGGTGGAGAAGGCTTAGGATGGCTCTAGGGAAGTTACTGAGACACGTTTGCCCCGGGCGTGGTGGAGTAATATTAGAGTTAAGCAAAGCTCTTGAAGGGACTCAAAGGCGAAGTATTTGAATAGGGTCGAGCAGGGCTCAGGATGGCTCTAGGAAACTGCTGAGACACGTTTGCGGCTGGCGTGGTGTAGTATTAGAGTCGAGCAAAGCTCTTGAAGGATTCAAAGAAGGTGTGCTTAAAAAATGGTGAATAAACATGCTTATTGGGCCCGTCTACAGAGGTGTGCGCTGCTAGGTGGTGAATTGATGTGGGATGGATCGTACAATTCCACTACAAAATGGTATCAGAGCCCATGGTTCGATGGGCCCAAGTAATAACTCCAAGGTGCGAGGGGAGTGCGAGGATAAAAATTTCGCAGGCCTCGTGGGAGAGTCCAAGTATCAACTCCAAGGTGCGAGGGGAGTGCGCGAAGGTACAATTCGTAGGCCTCGTGGGTGGAGTCAATAGAGTTGAATCAGGTGGAGCACTGGATGATTTGAGTCGGGTGGTGAGCAGGCTTAGGAAGGCTCTAGGGAAAATTACTGAGACACGTTTGGCCCAGGCGTGATGGGAGTAATATTAGAGTTAAGCAAAGCTCTTGAAGGACTCAAAGGTGAAGTATTTGAATCGGGTGGAGCAGGGCTCGGATGGCTCTAGGAAAACTGCTGAGACACGTTTGCTGTCGGCGTGATGGAGTAGTATTAGAGTCGAGCAGAGAGCTCTTGAAGGATTCAAAGAATGTGTGCTTAATGATGAGAATACTCAAGTATGATACTTGTGATGGGTATTCAAGTGAAAGGTGGAGATTGTTGGGATATTTCACATGAATCCCACATCGGATAAATTCAAGAGTGTAGATGGGTTAATAAGTATGTTAGAGCCTCAACCTAATAGGTTAACCTTTTAGGTAAGGAGGTGGTCCAACATGCTTATTGGGCCCGTTTACACAGGTGTGCGCTGTATGGTGATGAATTGATGTGGGATGGATCGTACAATTCCGCTACAGACCCACATGACCCAAATCAGGTGAGATTTCACTACATGGGCAGCCACCAACTCTCCCCCCACCAACTCTCACTAACTCCTACCTAATCCTAACCACTCCTTCTCTCTCCTAAATGATATATTACTTAGTTAAAGGAAAAAGGAAACAAAAAAGAAATCTATCTCTCCTTGTCACCACTCCACACCCGACCATGAGAAGAGAGGAAGAGAGAGAGAGTGGGCTGCCATGGATTGAGGGAAGAAGAGAAGAGAAGAAAAAGAAATCAAGAGGAAGAAAGCAAAAAGGTATAAAACACTAACCCTTAAACTATGTTTAATCTTGTTTTTATGGGAGTTTGATAAAATAAATCATGGATCATGGTAGATCCATGAGTATAAGAGGTATTAGGATGTATTAAGATGTATTATGTTGGTTAATGTTTGATTAATCAAGAGATCATGGAAGATTTCTTACAAATCATAAAGGTGAGAAAAATTGTGATTTTAGAATGTTTGGACAAAAGGATAATTTATGATAAATGTTGTCATTTTGGACTATTTTAGCCTATTTAAAAATAGGAAACGAAATTGAAAAATTACAGGAAAATTATTTTATACTAAGATATCATATACTGATATTTCCCAGAAGATAAAAAAATAATAAGTTATTTTAGTATTTTCATGTAAATGATTGAGTTATGAATAAATGGATAAAATAAGTAATGTGATATTATAATGTGTAAAAATGTAATTTATTTTTTACAAAAGACCCTTAATATGATGTAATCGGAATTTTGAAGGGTATTTTGGTCACTTTTGTTAAAATATTATATTTTTGGCATTTTAGGTTTATTAAATAAATGAATTAGTAAAGGATAAACAATTAAAATTAGTTGTTTAATAGATGATTAAAATATTATTAAAAGATTAATAATATTATATTAAAATATTATTAAGTAAATAATAATATTTAGAATTAAAATATTATTAAATGAGTAATAATATTATATCAAAGTTAAATTAAAATATTTTAAATGATTAATAATGTTAGATTAAAGTTAAATTAAAATATTATTAAATGATTAATAATATTGGTGAGTGACAAAAATATTTTTAAAGGATTAATAATATTTGAGAGTAATTAAAATATTATTAAATAATTAATAATATTAGAAGGCTATTAAAATATTTTTAAATAATTAATAATGTTTGTAAATGATTAAGATATTATTAAATGATCAAGGTGATTAAAATATTATTAAATGATCAATAATATTTGTAAATGAATGAAATATTATTAAATGATTAATGATATTTGTAAATGAATAAAATATTATTAATTAATTAGTAATATTAGAAGAGAGTTTAAGATGAATGATAAAGCGGTTAAGAATGCTTAATAAATGTATTAGGCTTTCATCGAAATAAAAATAATTATAAATTGATGAGTCGAGAAATAGATAAAGCAAGTTATATCGACTAAAGTAACTCAACTTATGACGTATTTGACTATGAAAAGTTTCATCACATAATTTTATGCGAATATTATAAAAATAATGTGAAGGGATGTATACTTTGGTATAAGTTGAAAAGACAACTACTAGATTAAGTTACGAGATAATGATTAATTACTTAATCAAATGGATGCTCATCAATACTGTGAGTTATCATTTGGAGCAAATTATGAATGAGGATGAAGTAAATAATAAAACGCCGGTGCGCGCGAGTTTTTCAGAACTTAAGTTATATGTTAAGTGTAAAGAAAGAGAAAATGTAATAAGACGTAAAATGAAGTTTAAAGTAATAACCGAATGGTTAATAAAGTGTCCTAGGAAGATTTAATTACACGATCGAGCATTGTGTATCAATTTTAAAAATGAAGAATGATAAGATGTAAAGTAGAGCTAACATAAGTGACTAATAAACGTCATTATGCGGCTAACTGTGGTTTTATATACACTTAATTGTGTAGGACAATGGAAGGACGAATTCTCCGAACCGCACAAGGAACGCTTTGAGGCAAGTTCTTCAGTAACTTGTTTTTATGTGATAATCTGCATTAAACCATGCGTTTATGGTAGTTAATGAAATATGTTGCTTTATGTGAACTAGTTAGCTATATGAATGTTATGTGATTAAGTGCAAAGTATGAAAGTTATGAAGTATATGTTAGCTATACAACATGAAGTTTATAAGTGTTGTATGATAAGTATGATGCATATAGAAATGCATATCATGAGTTGTATTAAGCATAAGTGGATGCATTGGCTAAAACTTATGATGCATGAATATATGAAATTTGTATGCTATGTGAAGCATGAAATGTGTAGACTGTTGGACTTGTTGAGCCGTCGTGCTCAACCCTACAAACCAATTTTTGTAGATAAAGGTCGATACAAATAAAAGACCATAGTGTCAAAGACTTCAGAATAGACGAAGGTTCACAAGAAGAAATTGTGATGGAAGATATTTGGTGTTTTAATATCAACAAGCACAATGGTGTAATCCTGTTAGAGTAATTATACAAGGCAAAATGTTAAACGCTAGAACACTTATATGCGTAGTCTCTAATTATGTTGATGATCGTTATTATTATATTGTAGATGTTGAGTTGAAGAACACTGCGCATAAGAATATTTAAATTTGAACCGAGAGTTAATGAATACTTCCAAATTAATGAATGAAACATATTGTTTATAGTTTAAGAAGATGTATGGGTAGATCATAAACGATCTACAAATATAATAACCGATTATAAAGATTATAGATTCTAGAACAGAAGGGAAAAATGTATTGATTGGTATAAAAGTCAGGTTGTGTTCAGTTATTTATGAATAAAGGTTGTACATATTGAGATGAAGGTAGTAATGTGACGTACTAGGTCCGAGGTTCAAGGGACCCAAATTTGGGGGTGTTACAGGTTGGTATCAAAGCTGATAGGTTATAAACCTTAGGTAGGAATACCTTAGGCTATAACCGTAGAAATAATGATAAGGGTGATGAGAAATAAACTTGGATAAAGTTTAATTGCTAAGAGATGAATTTGGAAAATTTATTATTAAGTAAAGAAGAAGATAAAGAAGATTCAAATAAGAATTTTGAAGAGGTAAGAATCCAGAGCTTTCCTGACTCCAGTAATATAGATGAAAAGTGTAAATAAAAATCATAATATAATATGATTAAAGAGAAGAATAAGAAGATCGTAGAATAAAATGATCATAAAATAAGACCACGGCGTGATCTGATTGAATTGTTGAATAACATATGATATGTTAAACTATTAAGAGGTTATAGCCTGACGCTATAAAGAGAATGTACTATGAAATTATACGATGTAAACTTAAGAAAGAGTGGTAAATGCTAAGATACAGATTAAAGAAAATTCACAGTGAGCAAAAAGAAAGTTAAATTATGTGAGATTTTAATTGATGACTTATGTGATAGCTGATTTGTACAAGTCTTTGTATGGGTAGGAGTTTTGTGCTTGGTTTAACAACCACTTAGTTTATCACATTGATAATCATTGATATGTTTGTGTCGCGTTATCGAAATACATATGGCGAGAAGGTGATTCTTTTCTCATATTTATATCTGATAGTTAGAGAATATTAAGATTAGGTGCGAGTTCTTAAAATTCATGCTTATGGTAAGTTTGTGACTCATAATCTTATGGCATGTTTGTAACGACCCCAAAATTCATACAATTAAATTCTCGATTTCAGTCGTTAATAATACATTCAACCTCAAATTTTACATCATTAAATGATAATACAACCATTGAAAATTTGTGGAATAATTAAAATTTTCTATTACAAACTATCCTTATTCCCAAAACCTTTAACCTTTACATCTAAATATCTCAGAATCAATTTAATACTACAATAGTTTACACGCGAAACGATATTACAATTCAACATTAATACATCATTCGGAACCTTAAACATGGCTCAAATAATACTAACACAACCAAAGTGTATAAATCTTCAAGTATCACATCTGATTCATGTCTTTCAAGTAACACATAACTTTACCTCGAAATCTTGACCTGCAAAAATGGTTATTTGCAAGGTTGAGCTCGACAGCCCAGCAAAATCTAACAGTTTTCATGCATCACGTAGCATATAATAACATGCTCAACATACATCTCTTAAAACATTGAACTATCATAACATACAGACTACAGTTCACATAACAAGTATAAAGATTGAGTTCCTAACTCAATTAACATGCTTTACTCAATCAACGTAGTCATAAGTTGACTTTAACGTTTCACGCTTTCAACATAAATATAACACATCATGTTATTTGCAATAAAGACTTAAAACAGTTAATCATCAAGTTCACGTAACAAATAAGAACTGAAAGACTTGCCTGATTCGTAGTTTATGAACTACGACTTAACTGCTTATCGCTTATCTATACTTTGTGTATTCCTACACAGTTATACCATTATTCACATTAACTATTAGTTCTATAGTAACACATAGTAGTTATAATGCAAACTTTACTCTACATCTCATAACCTTTCTTATTAATCAATACACAATGTACTAACATCCTTTTTCCAACATAACACTCATTTTTAGTTAAACTTGTTATTTCGGTACAAGTCTTACATTACCATTTACATTTCAGAAATTCCAAGTGTTGACTTCACAACACTTGTCTAACATTCATTGTGTATACTAAGTTATCACATAACGCGTTTGTAACTTACTAATCATTCTCATAACTTTGAATTTATCAATTATATATCACGGTTCTGTTTTAACCTTCATACTACATGTGTGACACATTAACATAACTTTAGACCAAGTGGTAATGCTACTCAAAATCTGCAGCAACAGCAGAAGTCTCTGCCTCAGATCAGTGTATGGCGCAGCTGCGCCACACACAGCGCAGCTGCACAGTTTTTAGCCTTGGCACCAGCGCAGCTGTGCTGGTGCACAGACAGAGACATAGTCGACTATGAACAACAGCCGACTTTAGCCCAATAAACACGAATTTCACCCACAAAACAGTAAAATTAACATATATAATAAATATAAAACTGTCATAAACATGATTGCTAACATATTCATCAACATAGAACAATTTAACAACACTTTTAACTATTTTAATTTCTCAAATTTCTCATTTTCATATAAATCTCAATTTTTTTGACATTCTTCCCAAAAATCAACATTGTGATTCCAATTCTTCACCAAATCACTTCGTTCAAGTTACATTATCTTCTTTTCTTAATGAACTAGCATAAACAAGCTTCAATTTATAGTTTATCATGCTAATTGACCACTACCATTGGTACTTTCACAAGCCATATGAAAATATTCATAAAAACACACTATTAATTATCTTTCCTACTTTTAACTGTAATTAGCATACAATTTCTTGTCTATATACAAACTAAAACCTCACCAACATGAATAATCACCACAATACCTTCTGTATAGCACAATTCAAAAATATGGAATTCACAGAGCATAGAAAATACATGACGTAAAACATATTAGAATATATATGTTTATGTAATACTAAAATTATGAAATTACCTTCAATTAGCTTGAACAATCTTTGTTAACCAACTAAAATTGTTGTGAAAATTCTTAGACTCCTCTCCAATTCTCTCTCGATTCTCTGTAAACCTTCCTCTCAGACATAGCAAAACTAGAATACGCATAACCCACTAATAGTCAAGTATGCGTAATAACAAAAAAAAACTGATATGGCCATAATAAGCCTAATCAGTTACAACATATAACGTATATATTATAAATATACTATATTTATTACTTAATTTATTTTATTTAGATAAAAAAAAAATTTAAAAACAACCAAAAGCCATAAGGCTTTGTTTGGCAAAACCCTTTAAATATTAAAGACTTAATATTTTAAGCTTTATTTGGCAAAACTAAATTAAACTCCTTTAATTTATTTTAATAAATAATTTAGTTTATAATTTATAATCACATATTATTTATTTGGATTTCCATATCCAATAATAATCAAATAAATTAATTACACATACTATATTTAAAATAAATATTCTACTTAAACAAATATCACAAAATTATAATCTCAATATAATTTTTATTTAATAACTTATCATACCATCTTGAATTATTAAATTAAAACAACAATATAACATCTCATGTTATTTTACAACTCTCTAAATTATAAATTAATTTAATTTAGAATATTATCTAGTCATAAATATTTACTAATAATAACCAAATCAATAAAATATTTATTTTATTTAATAAATATTTTAAATTACAATTACTAAAATATTGGATTGTCACATTCTTCCCTCTTTACAAAGATTCTGTCCCCAGAATAAAAAATACAGATTAAACAAATAACTCGGGGTACTATTAAACCTCACTTTCCCAATATTAAACCTCACTTTCCCAATATATGAATATATTTCAAAATATCACACCATATCACATATTTCAAAATATACAGCTCATACATATACATACCCAAATTCAAAACATCTCATAATAAGAATTTTAATTATTAAATTCTTATTTTAATAATTTCTAAAAATTCGGGTTGTCACATCCTTCTCCCCTTATAAGGATTCAGTCCTCGAAATCACCGAAATCCTATCTTACTCAGGTTTTCATCAAATCTCTTCATTGAATAACTTCAACACTTTACCTTAATATAGATTTTATATTTCCTACCCCCGCCATTCTTGATAAAAATTATAGTGATTTTTATTTCATAACCTTTTACTTAGACTCAATTTTATTTTGAGTATTTTATATTCTTTAACCCATTAATTTCCTTTTTTAAGGATTGATATCACAAACACTTGAGATATTATATTCACCCACTCTTCTAAGAATTTCGTCCTCGAAATTTTATTTATTAATCATCATTCATTCAATCTATCAAAATAGATTTTACGTTAATACTTTATTCATTCATTGGGTTCTATAATCACTTCTTCCCACAAAGATCTTTCTACAATTATTAAACTTTTCTATTAAAAGTTGTACATTATTCTTTGATAACTCATCTCCTTCTCATTTCAAAATTTCTTTTCTCACTTATTTAATATATTTATCATTCCGTGTCGCATTCTACGACTTACTTCTTTCTAAGGAATATCATCCTTACCACATTCGCCTTTTAGAATAGCAAGAATCTTCCACAATTGTTCAATAATTAGAAAACAGTATGAATAACTCTGGAATTTAAAAGATTCCAAATCATGCTGAGTGGTCACAAGACCGTGAACTCTATTCTCGGTTTACTAGTGCTTCAACTCAATCCTTCACACTGTAAACCAAAGTGTTTATCAATCATAAAGATTAAAAGCACCCTCACACGTATACTTGGTGGCCAGCCTATTGTACCACTACGTTGGGCGGCAACGTAGTGTTTTATAATGACAATATGCATTACGCTCGGAACCATTGTCCCCGAAAATATGTCCCCCTTATAGGGTTGTTCACCTCAGCTTTTTAACATCTGAATCCACACCAAAACAATTTGATTTGGCATAACTTTTCAATAAACGCTTGAATTTCATGAACATCTTTCAATAATCGTCTAGCTGAATCAAATAGCATAGACTTCTACAATAATTCGGACATCAATCGAAATATACACACACACACACACACACACACACACACACATATATATATATATATATATATATATATATATATATATATATTCTCATATCTTAAAGAAGCCTTAAAAATCTTTTTATGACGTCATGATACCACACTGTATTTATAGTCTGTTTGAGGATACCGCCATTTGGTGATTTAATCATACTACATCATACCATAGTGGGTTGACGATCATTAGATCACATCCAATACTAAGTAATACTGCATTGATGACTCCATCATTTTATCATCTCTGCACCAGGTTCCATGATACATTGATAATATATAAAAAAATATATTTTGATATATTTTAAATCATTTTTGTCTAGCCAAAACAATTAGCATAGACATACGAATAACGGTATTATTTTTTAAAACTCATTAGTTTCATCATTTGATCCAATGTTTTTCAAGAAAATAGAAGTGCAAATATCAGCACGAAGTCAATAAATTTTTAAAGTCTAGCATAGCTAGTAGATTTAGAAAACCTATGTCTCCACTATCAACTCTACTTTCTATAATGATCCATTGCTTAATCAGTCTATTTATTCCTATCATCCTCAATACTTCATTCATACTTATCTATACCCCAGTTCATCAAACTTATCACACTTTGGAAGTTCAGGACTTACCACAATAATATGAGTTTAAGAACTTATCATAGTCAGACCATAGGCGTTCATTCGCTGAGGGGTTCAAAACATACCATATTATTATGAGTCACGAACATACCATATGCATTAGTTTTAAGAACCGCACCTAATCCTAATATTATCTGACTAATCTTAATAGTTTCTAACTATCAAACATACACATGAGAAAAGAATCACCTTTTCACCACATATACATTGATAGCGCGACACCAACATTCCAATGATTATCAATGTGATAAACTGAGTGCAAGCACAAAACCCTCACCCATAAAAAGATTTGTATAACTCAGCCATCACATGGATCCTCAATTGAAATCCCACCTAACTCTATCTTACTCTTAACTTGCTCTTTGCTCGATACGAGTTCCTCGTATCACATCATTTATAACTCCTCACGAGTTTATCTCGTACTATTTCATAGTACAACATCTTCATAGCATCAAACCATAATTATTCAAATATTACAGACCATCTTTCTTTTATAACTTAAACAGATCACGTTGTGATCTAATTCTACAATCATCTCCCTTGAAATTCTTTTCTTAACGTGTGATCTTTTTGTTTTACGATCCCCTTTCTTTCCTTTCATTTACGACATTATTCGTTATCTTGGCTATTGGAGTTAGGTAACTCCCATTTCTTACCTTTATATCACTTCAAGATTCTTCTTTGAATTTTCTTGTTTATATAACAATTCCTGCTTTAAGAATTTCCAACTTCATTTATATTGTTCAACATTTCATTCAAGTTCTACATTTTCATCATACGTATTCATTTACTAGACTTGGTACACATCGAGTCTCTACCAGTTTCAATATGGTACGCTGAGTGGTTTCCCACAAATAACCAACAAACTAGGTTTCGAGTTGCTAGTTCGTATATACCTCCGCTCTATGAAGGAATCGTTTAGCCCAGATACCATACCTCAACTACTAAAGAGTACAACTGTACCATACTTAACTATAACTTTTTATTCTTAACTTCCTTACCAATCTCTTCTTATAGACATTGTCTATTTATTATAAACTTACATCCTTATTGTTGGAGTTGGGTAACCCTACATTCATATTCCTTATAACTCTGCGAGATTCTTCTTTGGTAAGTTTGATGAACTATACTAGGGAAATAGAAAGGTTTTAAAGTGTGAACTTAGAATTTTCAATATGTTTAGAATTAGTGATAATAGAATTAGATAGAATTATTAAGTAATGGAGCGTGGAGAAAATTGGAGTTGATGAAGGAAGCATAAGTATTCCAAATCTTCTAGCTATGCTAGATTTCGAATTTGTTGACATCGTGTTGATAAGTGCACATTTGTGTTTTCGAAAAATATGTTGGATCTATGTTTTTACCAATAAGTTTTAAAAAGTTCTATTATTCATATGCCTATGCTAATTGTTTCAACTAGACAAAATGATTTGAAATTATCAAAAATGTATTTTATATAGATGATAAATGATGGAGTTATCAATGCAGTCTTACCTAGTGTTGGATGTGATCTAAGGATTGTCAGCCCATTATGGTACGTTGTAGTATGACAAAGTCACAAAATGACAGAATCATCAACGGACTGTATAAAAAGTGCGATATCATGACGTTATAAAATGATTTTTAGAATTTTAAAGATAAGTTAATGCCAATTGAATTGGCCAAACAAATGTTTCAATTGATGTTTAAATTATCGGTATATGTCTAAGCTATTTGATTCAGTTAGAAAACTGTTGAAGTATTTTATGAAATTCAAGTATTCTTTGATAATTTATGCTAAACCAAATTATTTTGGTGCGGAATCTTGTGTTAAATCTGAGGTGAACAACCCCAAAAAATGGGGATATACTAATTGGATATAATATTTCAATCTAAGAACGCATATAGCCATTCCAAAATCTAAGGTGCAATAGGCTGATCACCTAATGTACTCGATTAAGTAGTTTACCTTCTTCGTGATTGTAAATAATACCTAGTAGAGAATGTTTACAGTATGAATTATCGTGGTAAAATACCGTTAATCTTTTCAGAGGTAGAGTACCTTTTTCGTAATTAAAAGAGGTAGCAGGTATTAATACCTCTAAACCTCAAAAGTTAATAGTCTTTATGACTCCTTGGGTCGATATGAAAAGTTTTTTGAATAAATTTTTTTAGATTATTTATACTGCTTCACAGTTATTGAACGATTGTGGAGACTCCTGAATGTTTAAAAGGATTGAACTCCTTAGAGAGAAGTCATTACGAAATGTGATAGAAGAGAAATCCTCAGAGGAGGATAATGTAAAGGTTAGGTTGAAAACCTAGTTTTGATTAATAGAATGAGCAGAGAATAGTATGCTATAATTTCAAGGACGAAATTCTTAGAAGAAGGAGTAAATGTAATAACCCAAAAATTTATGAGACTTGTCTCGAATAAATAAATAAAGGTTTAAAGAATAAAATCTAGATTGGAAGTAAAGGAATGATTAAAATTTTTAAGAAAAACTTATATGGTTTAATATCTGAAAGAATGTAAAGAGAATTGATGGTGAATGATAGAAATATTTAAGGAATTGATACCTGAGAATAAGCAGGTAGTTAAGAGTCGAAGAAAAGCAAATGAGACTTGGGCTAAGAATAGATGTTGTCCATGAATTGGATGGAATAATAATAATAATAATAATAATAATAATAATAATAAATAATAAAATGAAAGAGGTTGTAAAGTAATACATATGTTAAGATAATTTGATAAAGTTAATCGATGAGAGAAATTGTATAAGAGTTTAATAGTGAACTAAACTAGAACGTTTCAAGAATAGTGATTCCGGCATATGAGATCCTTGTAAGAGAGAAAAAATGTAATAACTAAGGGATGAAAAGATAAGCTAATATGATCAATTGAGTTAAGGACATAAGAATCGAGATAAAACTATGTTATCAATTAACATAACTCGAATGTTGGCCTTGAATGACAAATGAAATGAATAATAATCAATAAATGATTAGCTAATATGATTAATAATAAAAGGAAGTAAGTTAAAACTCAAAATTTGAGTTAGAGATAGAATTTTGAAACACAGACTACTCGGTTTCGTCCGGAACGTCAAGTTTAGTCAGAAAAGATTGTAAAAACCAAATGTGTCGGGGTTGACTTTTTGGTCAAAGTCAATAGTTTACTTTTAAGGAGAAAAAGTCAAACTTAGAGTTAGGAGTGGAATCTTGGGACGCGGATTGTATATTTGAATCCAGAACGTCGAAATTAGTAAGAATAGACTGTAAACACAAAATGTGTTGGGGTTAACTTTTTGGTCAAAGTCAATAGTTGACTTTTACGGAGAAAGGTCAAACTTGAAATTCAGAAATGAATTTGAAGAAACGGACATGTCCACGATGTTGGGAGGGTCGACTTTATTAGAAATCGACT
Source organism: Panax notoginseng (assembly GCA_016801055.1). NCBI lineage: Eukaryota > Viridiplantae > Streptophyta > Magnoliopsida > Apiales > Araliaceae > Panax > Panax notoginseng. The sequence continues at coordinate 34,727,981 of CM029017.1, forward strand.
ATAAACTTGAAAATTTGATTTTTCGGAGCCGAAAGTCAAAAGACGGGATTAAATACGCAAAATAAGAAAATAAAAATGGGACCCACATGACCCAATCAGCTGATATTTCTGCACATGGGCAGCCACCAACTCCCCCACCAACTCTCACTAACTCCTACCTAATCCTAACCACTCCCTCTCTCTCCTAAATGAAATATTACATAACTAAAGGAAAAAGGAAACAAAAAAGAAATCTTTCTCTCCTTTTCACCACTCCACACCCGACCATGAGAAGAGAGGAAGAGAGAGAGTGGGATGCCTTGGATGAAGGGAAGGAGAGAAGAGAAAAAAAAGAAATCAAGAGGAAGAAAGCAAAAAGGTATAAAACACTAACCCTTAAACTATGTTTAATCTTGTTTTTATGGGAGTTTGATGAAATAAATCATGGATCATGGTAGATCCATGAGTATAAGAGGTATTAGGATGTATTATGTTGGTTAATGTTTGATTAATCAAGAGATAATGGAAGATTTCTTACAAAGCATAAAGGTGAGAAAAAGAGTGATTTTCTAAAAAACAGAACATGAAATTCAAACAATCATATCTCTCATTCTATGTCGAATTTTTGAGTGTTGTCAAGTTCTTGAGTTAGATCTATGAGTCTTCTAACTTCTCCAAGTGGAATAACCAAAAAAGATGTTGTAGATTTTCGTATGGACTATTTTTGTTAAAGTATGAAAAATCTGGGAAAAAAAGCCCTAAATATCTACCACTTTGATGTACTACCATTTGAAACCTACAAATTATTTTTGATATCTGTCAAAGAGGGGTGTTAGATACGTGAGTTATCTGTTAAACTCAAGTGATAGCACTCAAAAATGTTAAACCAATCAACTGTAGCATCATTTTTCCCAAAACACTCTCAGCTGGGCAAAAATATAGAAAATCAGACAACTTTCCTGGCCAGTTTTTAGTGAAGGCTGTTTCTGCGACTTTAAAAGCTCTAAACATTTTGGGCTTTTGCGGCATGTTAGTATAACAAGTTAAATAGATGCTGTCCAAAGATGGAAATTTGTGGATGTCCAGAAGTGGAGTTATGGTCTTTACAAGAAAATATGATTTTAAAAGTAGACTATAATAACTCCCAAGTCACAACTCAGAAAATTGTGAAATTTTAATTGCAGTTAGTATATGGTATTGTGAGTCTACCGTATACATTTCGGAATGTTTGGACAAAAGGATAGTTTATGATAAATGTTGCCATTTTGCACTGTTTTAGCCTATTTAAAAATAGGAAACGAAATTGAAAAATTACAAGAAAATTATTTTATCACTAAGATATCATATAATGATATTTCCTAGAAGATAAAAAAATAATAAATTATTTTGGTATTTTTCATGTAAATGATCGAGTTATGAATAAATGGATAAAATAAGTAATGTGATATTATAAAGTGTAAAAATGTAATTTATTTTTTACAAAAGACCCTTAATATGATGTAATCAAAATTTTGGAGGGTATTTTGGTCACTTTTGTTAAAATGTTATATTTATAACATATTAGAAGGTGATTAAAATATTTTTAAATGATTAATAATGTTTGTAAATGATTAAGATATTATTAAAAGATCAAGGTGATTAAAATATTATTAAATGATTAATAATATTTATAAATGAATGAAATATTATTCAATGATTAATGATATTCGTAAAGGAATAAAATATTATTAAATAATTAATAATATTAGAAGAGAGTTTAAGATGAATGATAAAGCGGTTAAGAAGGCTTAATAAAGGTATTAGGCTTTCATCGAAAAAAAAATAATTATAAATTGACGAGTAGGGAAATCGTCAAAGCAAGTTATACCTGTAAGACCTCAACTTTTATGAATAAAGATTTAATTTTTTTCTAAATATTATTTTGAATAATAAGGTGTGGATTTGATATAATGTTATAGTTGTGGGTAATATTTACAAATTTTACAAAGTAAGCAAGTTGTTATAAAATATTCGTTTGGTCGGGAAATATTTATTTTATCAGGGAATATTCGTATGACGGCACAATCATTGGTGGACCCCACAATAGAATTACTGTCTGTAAAATCCCAAATTTTACGAATAAGATTTAATTTTCTCGTAATAAATTTTTTTAATATTATGGTGTGGATTTGATATAATGTTATAGTTCTGGGTAGTATTTATAAATTTTGCAAAGTATGCAAGTGGTCATATTATATTCGATTGGTCGGGGAATATTCATTTTATCAGGAAATATTGGTACAACGACACAATCATTAGTGGACCCCGCAACGAAATTATTGTCGGATTGAGAAAACGACAAAAATATTTTATGAAAATAACGGCAGAAGTTTTACCGTTAACTGTTGAAACACTCGGTGTTAAAAGTACAGTAATACGCATGGTTGCATAGTAGCACACGGTATTGATTATTGATGCTTAAGTGATAAGTCACTCAGTTCTGTTTTATTGATATTATTAATGTAATAAAATAGAAAATCTTTTTACTTCAAACAAAATACTTTTATAAAGTTATCTGTTTTATTAGACAATAATTAGAATATATTATATTTTATTATGCATAGTATTTACATAGTATCTGCATAGTATTTGTATAGTAAAATCTTTTATAAAGTTATTCGTTTTATTAGATTATAAATAGAATATATTATATTTTATTTAAAATATTTTGCTTTAAATATGGACCGTCAGATTAAAGTAAATCAATCTAGACTGTTCATGAGTTAGTTACTATGCAGTCCATTTTTCTATAAATAGAAGCTCATTCCTTCATTATTTCTTACGAATTCACTGAAACTCTAGAGAGAGAAACTATAGAGAGAAAGAAAAAAAGTGTTCTGCTACTTCACTACTCCTATATCCAGCATTCTTCTTTCTAAGGTAAGGGATATTATTTGTTGTACCCGTAAGGGGCATTATTTCTTTTGTATTCATGAAGAGAACTTCTATTATTTCATTATTTATTATTCTATTGGAATAACCTGTATACGCGGGCTACCCTATACTTGATGAAATTCTTTTGTTATTCTATTATTTATTATTCTGTTGGAATATCCTGTCTGTGCGTTTTACGCCGGACCTGGTTCCGTCTTTATTATTCTGTTGGAATATCCTGTCGGTGCGTTTACGCCGGACCTGGTTCCATTATTTATTATTCTGTCGGAATATCCTGTCGGTGCGTTTACGCATGACCTGGTTCCATTATTTATTTTTCTGTTAGAATAACCTGTTTGTGCGGTCTATCGCATGTTTGGTGAATTCTTTTGTTGTTCCATTCTTTATTATACTCAGTTGGTTAAAGTTTTGGCTTCTATACTCCATGAATTTAGTGGAATATCCTTGATATTTGCGCTTCATCCAGTATCTCTTCCTGGAAATATTCTTCTGAGCATTCTTGAATTTTACTCTACAAAGAAGTATCTTGTTGACAATTTGGACGTTATTGGTTCTTGGATAAATTAATTCTTGAACTTATTTTATTGAATTATTATGTCATTGTCATCATCCTCATGTTTATATTATGTTGAAAGTCATCTGTGACCTGTAGTGTATAGATGGACTTGGTATGATTATGACCAGGGATTATTCGGTATAATCATGACCGTAATATTATAAATGATGTGGAAAAAGTCCTCATTAGCCCGTAATGCATTGATGGACAGTTTTTGGTATGATTATGGCTATGGATTCTCTTCGACCAAGGGTCCAAAGATGAATTGTTTTATGGCATGATCAGGACCGTTGATAAAAACACGATTATCTTTGGTCCGTAGTGCATGGATAATTCGTGGTCGTGATACTAAAGAATATCCTTGGCCTGTAGAGCAGGGATGATTTGATGATGTGGATTATTTATTGAGCTGAGTCTCAGCGATAAAAGTGATGAAAAACCTTTTAAACCATATAAGATAGTAGAATTTATTCTCTACTTGACTCTTCTAATGGATTGTTTGTTCCGCTATAGTTAAACTTGACGTTTGCTATATTGTATCAGTTTAACATTGTTGAAGGCTAACGATAATTTATTCTGCATTATCTTAGTCATTGTTCTCTTCAGGAAATAAGAACGTAGCTGGGCTAGTTGGGGAATAGAGTGATGGTCCTAGATGGTGCATTAGTAGTCCTCACTATTCTGTGAAATAGTGTAATAATAAATGTAATGAGTACTCCATTAAGTTTGAATATTTTCTAGATGACAATATTTGTATTAAAAATCACAGCATATGTTTTGTTATATTTTACACGATTGTTGTATAATTAGTTTGTATTTGTATTTTGTACCATGTATCTGGCGACCCAAGATGGGTGATGTATACCTATTTTTGGGGCGTTGTAGTTGGTATCAAACCTTAGGGATATGATCCTTGGCTGAGATGTGAGATAAGAACTTGGAGGGGAGAGACGGGGAATTCCTTCGCTAGTATGACCTACCTAAGTTTACTTGTTATTTAATTGGTCGGTCAGAGTATAGAGATAATATGTGATATGCTAATTAACCCTTATTTTGTGGCAGTATTTGAAAATGGCATCTGAAAATATTGAGATAAGCAATGGAGCACAGGAGACCGTTGAGTTTCCACAGATCAATAATCAGGACAATGTGCAACATGATGGCGATAATCCTCCTGTAAACAACAACACTGATCAATTGACGAACGACGGTACGTTTAGGAGTTTTTTAGAATTCATGCAATATCAGGCGAAGGCGGCTCCTGTTCATAATGTAGGTAAAAATAATGGCAACCCACGGTTGGTCACCGCTAAGTAGTTCAAGGAGCTGGGACCACCGGAGTTTTTGGGAAAGCCAGAACCACTTAAGGCAGAGACATGGTTAAAGCAGATCACCAAGATATTTGATGTCTTAGGATGCTCAGAGGAGAAAAAGGTTCCCTTTGCCACCTATATGTTGCACGAAGATGTAGATTACTGGTGGGAATCTGTAAAACGTACCCAGCCTAACGAACTCAAGATGTCTTGGGAGAAGTTCCAAGAGCTGTTCAATGACAAGTACTTTTTCGAAAGCATTCGTCACATAAAGGAGGTGGAATTTATCAAGTTGGAGCAAAACAACATGACCGTGTCGCAGTACGAAGCTAAGTTTGCCGAGTTGTCCCGATTTGCGTCCCATTTGGTTGATAATGAGGAGAGAATGACGCGAATGTTTCTAAGAGGTTTGAAACCTGAGATACATCAATATCTTATCTCTCATAAACTGTGTTTGTATTCAGATATTGTTAATAGGGCTCAGTTATTAGAGCGCAATAATGAGTTAACCCAACCAAAAGAGAGCAGCCGACAAAATGATAATACCAGTGATAACAGTCTTCAAAGAGGTGACAATAAGTATGGAGGGAATCAACATGTCAGAAATGGTAACCACTTCGGTGGTAATCATGACCAAAATAATAAGAATGAACATTTCAAGAAGAGAAGGTTCAACAATGACGTGAAGACGTCGGCACCAGCACCCGTTTCAAAGGAAGAAGAACGACCATCGGTCGTATGTTTCAAATGCGGATAGGAGGGACACATCCGTCCAAACTGTACGCAGTAATCCAAAATGTGTTTTAATTGTAGAAGAGAAGGTCACCTAGCTCGATTTTGTCGCATGGTAAAGTTAAGTCCAGCTAGGATAGTGATGCCAAAGGATGTCCCAGACAAGCCAAAGCCGGTAGTTTAAGAGAGAGCGTTTTTTTTTCGTGACGAGGAACCTGAATAAAATTATCACGGGTATGTTAATCATAAACTCTTTTGAAGTCTATACCGTGTTAGATACCGGTTCTACTCACTCTTTTATTTCACCTAGTTGTGCTCAATATTTGAACTTAACTCCGGAAAAGTTAGAATTTGATTTATCTGTTAAAATTTCGTTGGGAGAAACCTTCGTTACCTCCACTATTTATAAATCTTGTTTGATTCAAATCAACACTTTCACGTTACCTGTCGTTCATATCTCTTTGAAAATACTTGCCTTTGATGTGATTTTAGGAATCGATTGGTTAACTACTCATCATATTTTTTTATAAGGTTGTTAGCTTTCATACTCCTAACCAACCTGTATACGCGGGCTACCCTATACTTGGTGAAATTCTTCTATTATTACATTCTTTATTATTCTGTTGGAATATCCTGTCTGTGCGTTTTACGTCAGACCTAGTTCCATTAATTATTATTCTGTTAGAATAACCTGCCTGTGCGGTCTATCGCATGCATGGTGATTTTTTTTGTTATTCCATTCTTTATTATACTCAGTTGGTTAAAACTTTGACTTCTATACTCCATGAAATTAGTAGAATATCCTTGATATTTGCGCTTCATCCAGTATCTTTTCATAGAAATATTCTTCTGAGCATTCTTGAATTTTACTCTACAAAGCAGTATCATGTTGACAATTTGGACGTTATCAGTTCCTAGATAAATTAATTCTTGAACTTGTTTTATTGAATTCTTATATCATTGTCATCATCCTCATGATTATATTTTGTTGAAAGTCATCTATGGCCTGTAGTGCATAGATGGACTTGATATGATTATGACCAGGAATTATTCGGTGTAATTATGATCGTAATGTTACAAATGATGTAAAAAAAGTTCTCATTGGCCCGTAGTGCATTGATGGACAGTTTTTGGTATGATTATGGCTATGGATTCTCTTTGGCCGTAGTGCAAAGATGAATTGTTTTATGGCATATTCAGGACCGTTGATGAAAATATGATTATCTTTAGCCGTAGTGCATGGATAATTCGTGGTCGTGATACTAAAGAATATCCTTGGCCGTAGTGCAGTGGTGATTCGATGATGTGGATTATTTATTAAGCTGAGTCCCAGCGATAAAAGTCATGAAAAACCTTTTAAATCATAAAAGATAGTAGAATTTATTCTCTACTTGACTCTTTTAATGGATTACTGGTTCCGCTGCAGTTAAACTTGATGTCTATTGTATTTTATCAGTTTAACATTGTTAAAGACTAATGATAATTTATTCGACATTATCTTAGTCATAATATTTCTTACTGGGCTAGTTGAGCTCACCCTTTCTTTCACTGTTCTCTTCAGGAAATGAGAATATAGTTGGGACGAGTCAGAAAACGGAGTGATGGACTAGATGATAGCATTAGTAGTCCTCACAATTATATGTAATAGTGTGATAATATTTGTAATGAGTGTGACGTCCCCAAAATAGGTATACAACACCCATTCTGAGTCACCAAAATACATGGTACAGAAACAACTACATCTTTACTGTTACAACATAAGAACTGTGAGTTTAAATACAAATATTGTCATCTAGACAATATCCACACTCAAATAAGTCCTCATTACAATTATTGATACATTATTTCACAAAAATGGTGAGGACTACTAAAACAACTTCTAGAACCATCATTCCATACCCCGACTAGTACTCGTTACATTTTCGCCTCCTGAGAAAAATGGAACAAAAAGGAAAAGGGTGAGCTCAACTAGCCCAGTAAAGAATATTATTACTAAGATAATATACAACAAATTATCATTAGTATTCAACAGGGAAAAATCTGATAGAATATAATCGACAACAAGTTTTAGATCAACAACTGCAGCGGAAACAGCAAACCATTAGAAGAGTCAAGTAGAGAAAGAATTCTACTATCTTCTAAGATTTAAAAGTCCATCATCAATATTTTATCCCTGTAACATCAATCAATATACATCTTGAATCAAATATTCATCTTTGCACTACAGGCTAAAGGTATTCATTTGTAACACCAGTCGGTCATGTTCATCTCAACACCTGTTCATCTTTGCACTACATGCCAAAGATATTCATCAGGTAATCATACATCTTTGCACTACAGGCCAAAAATATTCAGTGATATCATTATTCAGGACTGAGGATGATGAAAAATATCTTAAAAAAAACGAATCCAGTGAGACAGGAGGACAAATAGTATGGATTCATATAACAGTTTATCCAAGATCAATAATACTTCATAATAATCAATTGTGAAGCAGAATTCAAAAATAAAGATCAAAACATGGATACAATCAAAGATAGTAACCATAATAGATATCTTGGACAAAAAGAAAAAAATTTATTTTTCAGTGAATAGTGCCGTATACGTGAATAATGCCGTATACGTGAATAGTGCCGTATACGTGAATAGTAACCCCGACACAAAAAGTTCCAAATTTGATAAAAAAACTCATATCAATATTTCAGCATAATGATATTGAATAAAATAATATCATTTAAGAAGAAAATAATATCCCTTACCTCAAAATAACCGTACTTCTGACTGAATATCGGATATGAGGCTGAATGAAACTTGTGTTGAATAGCAACTTTCAAAGTATCTAAATACTCACAAAATACACTCAATAATCTAGAGAGAGAAAGAGAGAAAACTTATGAATTCTGGTGTGATTTTTAATTCTAACTTAGCCCTCTATTTATAGGAAAATGTTAGCACGCCGAAGCAGACTTAACCTGCAACCTGATGGCTTTACCTGCTACTATTCAAGCCTACCATATTTGAATAAAAATCTCAGCACATTTCTTCACCAACCAAGAGTGGGGCCCACCAATTCTAGAATTTTTTACCAAAATGATAAACTCCGAAAATTCAATAATTCCTGAACCAGTTATCTCGTAAAATTCATAATAAATCATACGTTCATTTTTAACGGTTCAAAATTTATGGACATATACTCAACTTATATATGTATAACATATCCAAATATTACCACGATCCAACGGTCGGATTAAAAATTATAACCCTCGCAAAATATCTCAAAAACCCTAATTTGATTTTCAATACCTCCGTTCCGACAAAAATACAGATAAAACACCTCAACATTAACTTCTTCATTTTTAACCACAAAAATATATCTCTCATTTATATCCACATAAAATAAATATTTTCTTATCATATAAATCAATAATTAATTATTCACAAATAATATTACAGAATAACATTTATGACAACCAGGCCGTTCCCAGGAAAGAGGGGGCTTTCCAATAATGATTTCTCCTTATTAGCGCGCAATTAGATGACCAAACCTCTCCTTAGACATAACTTTCTACACATTGCCAATAATGCTATCTAATAATATTATTTAAATAATATGAATTATTGATCTGATAATGGAAAATACTGTGCAGTAACAATTATTGAAACAACAATAATATAAAATATCAACGCAGTAATTATTGAATAGATAAAATAAAATATTGAACAGTAACTACTGTAACAATTATTGAGTAGTGCCTTCCTTCGTAAGAATCAATAATTCTAAAATACCGTGCAATCCGTGTGCTACTGTGCAACCACGCGTATTACTGTATTTTAACCACCGGGTATTGCAACAGTGTTAACGGTAACAACTACGCCGTTCTTTATAAAAACTCAATTTTTGTCGTTATCTTCATCCAATCGTTTTCGGTTATGGGGCCCACAAATAGCTGCGCCGTCGTACGAATATTCCCCGACAGAAAGAATATTCCACGACCACACGAATATTCACCGACCAAAAATGAATATTTTATAACCATTTGCGCATTTTACCCATAACTAACCACATTAATCAAATCAACCCTTTCTATTTCAAAATAATAAATAGAGGAAATTTAATTTCATTTATTAATAAGTTGGAGTCTTACAACCTCCCCTCCTTATGAAATTTCGTCCTCGAAATTGACGTACGTACATGCTGTTTTGAAAAGGTGAGGATACCTCGCTTTCATTTCTGATTCCAACTCCCAAGTCATTTCTTCAATAGCATGATTTCTCCACAAAACCTTAACTTGTGGTATAACCTTCGTACATAGGACATTTTCTTTCCTATCCAATATCTTAACAGGTACCCCCTCGTACGTTAAATCTTCGGCTATCTCGTCTGGTTCTAACGCAATAATATGATTCGGGTCGTCCACATATTTACGTAACATCGATACGTAAAAAACGTTATGAACATGCGACATACTTAGCGTTAAGGCGAGTCTATAGGCCACAGTTCCTACTCGGTCGAGGATTTCAAATAAATCGAAGGCTTGAGCTCTCTTCTCTTCATCGACTCTTACTTCTAGAATAACACATTCTTACACCTTCTTCTTTATATTCATCAGCTCCAGGTCTGTAGCTTGAGCGACTTTAACGTTATCGATTAAAGTCAATTTTACTTGTATATCATCACGTGGGTCCCTAGAGTTATTAACTCTATCTCTATCATTTATAAATTATACAAAATAGGTCTTTGTGTTCAACAATATCGCACTCGTACTCGCGTACAGTCTTCTACTCAACGCGTCAGCTACCACGTTCGCTTTTTCAGGATGGTATGGTCAGAACAGGTTCCGAATGAGTCGCCTCTTAAGCTATTAGAAAATCTCCTCGCATTCCTCGCTCCATACGAATTTTGTATCTTTCTGAGTCAGCTAAGTTAACGGAGTAGCGATTCGAAAAAATCCTTCCACGAATCTCCGATAGTAACCAGCTAAGCCCAGAAAGCTACGTACTTTGGTCACCGACTTCGGTTGCTCTCAATTGTGATTCATATCCCAATCTTGGATAGCATGTCACAATGGCACCTATTATTTTACCACCACACAAATATAGAGTCCCTTACGGAGAGTCTGGCTTTGGTGCATTCCACAAAGGAAGTCACCAGATAGAGGCTCGGGTACCAACTTCTATAGTTGGGTTTTTAACTCCTGAAGTTCAATAGGAGCTATTCAATATGAGATTTTAGAAATGAATTTTGTATCGGGTTGAAGATCAATACAAAAATTCAATATCACGCTCTGGGTTAGGCCAGGAAATTCTTCAGGAAATACGTCAGGAAATTCACTAACAACAGAAATATCATTCAAATCTGACGTATTTTTGTTCAAGTCTATGACATGGGCTAAGAAAGCTTGACATCCGTTTTTCAATAAACGAATAGCTTTGTGGCTTGATATGACAGTGACTGATTTTAGTGGTTTAGTAGTTTAAATTCGTATGACAGGTTGATTAAGAATATGAAAACGAACATCCTTACGGAAACAATCAATTTTAGCATGATGAGTGGTTAACCAATCAATTCCTAAAATCACATCAAAAGCAAGTATCTTTAAAGAGATAAGATCAACAGGTAATGTGATAGTTCCAACTTGGATTAAGCAAGATTTATAAACTGTAGATATAATGAAAGTTTCTCCTAACGGAGTCTCCACAGATAGGTCAAAGTCTAATTTCTCCGGAGTCAAGTTTAAACGTTGAGCACAAGCAGGAGAGATAAAAGAATGGGTAGAATCGGTATCTAGTAAGGTATAAATTTCGCAAGAATTTATAATTAACTAACCCGTTATACCTTCGTTTGGGTTCCTCGCATTTTGGGCAGTCACGACAAACGCTCTTCCAGAAATCACCGACTTTATTTTGTCCGTATCCGCCTTTGGTGTCACCGTCCCAGCTGGACTTGGTTTCGCTATAGTACAATCTCGAGCGATATGTCCTTCCTTTCCATAATTATAACATACCTTGAACTGTTGTGGGCAGTTTAGACTTATATGTCCCTCCTCTCCGCATCTGTAACATCAAACTGGCGGTCGTTCTCCTCCCCTAGAATTTGTTCCTGGTGCTGGTGCTGCTGTCGACGTCTTCCTGTCATCGTTAAATCTTCTCTTCTTGAAATTTCCACTTGACTCACCTCTCTTATTATCATGGCCACGATGACCACCCGAGTGGTTACCACTTTGTCTGTATTTTTTCCTCCTCGCTGGTTCTCATCGCTCTGATGACTGCTGTCACCAGTATGACCCTAGTTGTGGTCCCTCGGTTGAACATACTCATTATCTCGCTCTAATAATTGAGCCATGTTTACAACATCTGAATATAAAGAAAATTTATGAGAGATAAGATATTACCGAATCTCGGGTTTTAAACCTCTCAGAAACATCCTTGTCATTCGTTCCTCATTCTCGACCAAATGAGGTGCAAACCTGGATAACTCTGCAAACTTCGCCTCGTACTGGGACACCGTCATGTTATTTTGTTCCAGTCTAATAAACTCTACCTCCTTCATATGACGAATACTTTCAGAAAAGTACTTGTCATTAAACAGTTTCTGAAACGTTTCCAAGGACATGTTGAGTGTGCCAGGCTGGGTACGCTTCACAGACTCCCACCAGTAGTCTGCCTCACCGCGGAACATAAAGGTAGCGAATGGAACCTTCTGTTCCTCCGTGCATCCTAAGACATCGAATATCTTGGTAATTTGCTCGACCCACGTTTCCTCCATGATCGGATCCGGCTTTCCCTTAAATTCTGGTGGTCCCAATTCTTTGAACTGCTTGACTGTGACAAACCGCGCGTTGTTATCATTTCCACCCGTATTCTGCATAAGAGTCTCCCTCGTCTGATTTTGCATTAACTGCAAAAAGCTCCTAAACATTCCATCATTCATCGTTTGCTTGGTAACGTTGTTTACAGGAGGAATATTGCCTTCCTGTTGCACGTTCTCCTGGGTGGTGATTAAAGTGTCTCCACAGTCTCATTCACTCCATTGTTAACGTTCTCTGCTGCCATTCTCAAATACTGCCACAAAATAAGGGTTAATTGACATGTCACATATTATCCCTATATCTGACCGACCAATAATTACCAAATAAACTTATTCAGGTCATACTAGCGAAGGAATTTTTCGTCTCTCCCCTCCTAGTTCTTGTCTCACATCTCAGCCAGGGATCATATCCCTAAGCTCTGATACCAACTGTGACGCCCCCACAATAGGTATACAACACCCATTCTGAGTCGCCAAAATACATGGTACAGAAACAACTACATCTTTACTGTTACAACATAAGAATTGTGAGTTTAAATACAAATATTATCATCTAGACAATATCCACACTCAAATAAGTCCTCATTACAATTATTGATACATTATTTCACAAAAATGGTGAGGACTACTAAAATAACTTCTAGAACCATCATTCCATACCCCGACTAGTACTCGCTACATTCTCGCCTCCTGAGAAAAATGGAACAAAAAGGAAAAGGGTGAGTTCAACTAGCCCAGTAAAGAATATTATGACTAAGATAATATACAACAAATTATCATTAGTATTCAACAGGAAAAATCTGATAGAATATAATTGACAACAAGTTTTAGATCAACAACTGCAGCGGAAACATCAAACCATTAGAAGAGTCAAGTAGAGAAAGAATTCCACTATCTTCTAAGATTTAAAAGTCCATCATCAATATTTTATCCCTGTAACATCAATCAATATACATCTTGAATCAAATATTCATCTTTGCACTACAAGCTAAAGATATTCATTTGTAACACCAGTCGGTCATGTTCATCTCAACACCTGTTCATCTTTGCACTACATGCCAAAGATATTCATCACGTAATCATACATCTTTGCACTACAGGCCAAAGATATTCAGTGATGTCATCATTCAGGACTGAGGATGATGAAAAATATCTTAAAGAAAACGAATCTAGTGAGACAGGAGGACAAATAGTACGGATTCGTATAACAGTTTATCCAAGATCAATAATACTTCATAATAATCAATTGTGAAGCAGAATTCAAAAATAAAGATAAAAACATGGATACAATCAAAGATAGTAACTATAATAGATATCTTGGACAAAAAGGAAAAATTTTATTTTTCGGTGAATAGTGCCGTATTCGTGAATAGTGCCGTTTACGTGAATAGTGCCGTATACGTGAATAGTAACCCCGACACAAAAAGTTTCAAATTTGATAAAAAAAACTCATATCAATATTTCAGCATAATGATATTGAATAAAATAATATCATTTAAGAAGAAAATAATATCCCTTACCTCAAAATAACCGTACTTCTGACTGAATATCGGATATGAGGCTGAATTAAACTTGTGCTGAATATCAACTTTCAAAGTATCTAAATACTCACAAAATACACTCAATAATCTAGAGAGAGAAAGAGAGAAAACTTATGAATTCTGGTGTGATTTTCAATTCTAACTTAGCCCTCTATTTATAGGAAAAAGTCAGCACGCCGAAGCAGACTTAACCTGCAACCTGATGGCGTTACCTGCTAGTATTCAAGCCTACCACATTTGAATAAAAATCTCAGCACATTTCTTCACCAACCAAGAGTGGGGCCCACAAATTTTAGAATTTTCTACCAAAATGATAAACTCTGAAAATTTAACAAATCCTGAACCAGTCATCTCGTAAAATTCATAATAAATCATTCGTTCATTTTTAACGGTTCAAAATTTGTGGACATATACTTAACTTATATATGTATAACATATCCAAATATTACCACGATCCAACGGTCGGATTAAAAATTATAACCCTCGCAAAATATCTCAAAAACCCTAATTTGATTTTCAATACCTCCGTTCCGACAAAAATACAGATAAAACACCTCAACATTAACTCCTTCATTTTTAACCACAAAGATATATCCCTCATTTATATCCAAATAAAATAAATATTTTCTTATCATATGAATCAATAATTAATTATTCACAAATAATATTACAGAATAACATTTATGACAACCAGGCCGTTCTCAGGAAAGAGGGGGCTTTCCAATAATGATTTCTCCTTATTAGCGCGCAATTAGATGACCAAACCTCTCCTTAGACATAACTTTCTACACATTGCCAATAATGCTATCTAATAATATTATTTAAATAATATGAATTATTGATCTGATAATGGAAAATACTGTGCAGTAACAATTATTGAAACAACAATAATATAAAATATCAACGCAGTAATTATTGAATCAATAAAATAAAATATTGAACAGTAACTACTGTAACAATTATTGAGTAGTGCCTTCCTTCGTAAGAATCAATAATTCTAAAATACTGTGCAATCCGTGTGCTACTGTGCAACCACGCGTATTACTGTATTTTAACCACCGGGTATTCCAACAGTGTTAACGGTAACAACTACGCTGTTATTTATTAAAACTTAATTTTTGTCGTTATCTTCATCCAATCGTTTTCCGTTATGGGGCCCACAAATAGCTGCGCCGTCGTGCGAATATTCCCCGACATAAAGAATATTCCACGACCACACGAATATTCATCGACCAAAAATGAATATTTTATAACCACTTACTTATTTGAAATATTTGCGCATTTTACCCATAACTAACCACATTAATCAAATCAACCCTTTCTATTTCAAAATAATAAATAGAGGAAATTTAATTTCATTTATTAATAAGTTGGGGTCTTACAATGAGGACTCCTTTTGAGTATGGATACTCTCTAGAAGACAATATTTGTATTCAAACTCACAGTTAGGGGTGCTCATAGGTAAAAAACCGAACTGGTACCGAACAAATCGAACCGGTACCGAACCGAAAAATCTAAAAAACTAAGAACCGATACCGGTACCGAATAACCGGTTTCGGTACCGGTTCGGTACAAAGTCGGTACCGGTTTTTTCGGTTCGGTTTTCGGTTATACCGCAATAATTAAATAATTTTTTTTATATTAACAAATTTTTTAAAACTAAGAAATAAGACTAGTAAATATTAAATTAAAATTAAAATTTATGTAATAATACCGAAAATATGCAGCAGTTTACTAAACAAAGGCTAAGAGAAATTAAAAAGAGATCTTTTATGACGGAATCAAAAAGACTTGTAAAATAATATATATACCCAGTATATATATATATATATATATATATATATATGCTTGATATCAACATTTAGATTATATTAAAATATTATATATAATTTGCTTTTCCATACATGCAATCGTCTTTTTATTGACTAAGAATAAGAAAATGACTAATGGTATCGCTATGCACATACAAAAAAAAAATTCATAGATCAAGAGAGATCAGATCAATAGGTCAGTAGGGCGGGCAAGAAATTCATGACTAATGGTCTTTTATACTTTCAATTTTTTTCAAACTTTTCCAATTTTTTTTTGGTTTTTCGGTATTTACCGAATTCAAAATTCTCATTACCGCTACCAGTACCGAAAAGTATAAAAAAACTAAAAAATCAAAACCGAAAAAACTGAAACCGAAAAAAACCGGTACCGGTTTCAACTGGTTCGGTAAAAAAATCAAAAAAATGAATTTTTTGAGCACCCCTACTCACAGTTTATGTTTTGTCATATTGTACACGACAGTTGTATTATTAAGTTGTATTTGAATTCTGTACCATGTATCTGGCGACTCAAGATAGGTGATGTATACCTAATTTTGGGGGCGTCACACTGTCGGAGTTAGAAAACGACTAAAATAACTTTTTATAAAAATAACGACAAAAGTGTTACCGTTAACTGTTGAAATATCCGGTGATAAAAATAAAGTAATACGCGTGGTTGCATAGTAGCACACAGTATTGTACAGTATCTTTGATTATTGATGCTTACGTGAGAAGTCACTCAGTTTTATTCAATTATTGCCACATTAGTTGATGCATAATATCTCATATTATTGATTCAATTATTGTCACAGTATCGTCTGCATAATATTTTATATTATCAAATCAATAATTGAGACGACAAAGTTATTCATATTATTATTTGCATTATTGTCAATGTTTAGAAAGTTCTGTCGAGGAAAAGGGTTTGGTCACCTAATTGCATGCCAATAAGAAGAAGTCCTTATCGGAAAGCCCCATCTTTTTTGGGAATGATCTGATTGTTAATATTGTGAGTTATAATATTAATGCTGAATAAATATTATTTAAAATGTGTTTAGTGAAGCCATGTGATTTGAGATAAATAGATGATTATTTTTATGAAGTATTTGTTATAAATTTGGCTTATTACATGAACCCCCACTTACCCATTTTTCAAAATCGTCGGTAGAAAATTATCTCAGTTTTGTTTTATTACTTATATATATATATATATATATATATAGTTTTGTTTTTTATATAAAATAGAATATATTATATTTTATTGCATAGTATTTACATAGTATTGCATAGTGTGTGCATAGTGCTCTATAGTAAAATCAAAATTTTTAAATGAATTCGTCCGTGAATTCTCCCGTGAATATTCTCTTGTGCAGTCCGTGATTTTTCTTTTTAAATAGTACCCTGCCATTCTCCTATAAATAGGATACTTAGTTTAGAATTGAAAATCACACCAAAATCAGAGAATTCTTCTGCTATAATATTGAGCGTTTTTCTTTAGAGTTTAAGGAAGTTTTGAGTGTAAAAAATAGTATAAGTTTTCTTCAAGAATATCCCCGCTATACCAGTCAAAAATACTTTCTTTTTTAAGGTAAGAGGTATTATTTATTTTATATTCGCTTACGATATTATTTTTCGTATTCGTAAAGAATTTAATTTTCGTTCAATATTCGTAAGGAATATTATTTTCATTCAATATTCGTAAGGAATATTATTTTCATTCAATATTCGTAAAGAATATTATTTTTGTTCAACAGTAGTAAGGGATATTATTTTTGTTCAATATTCGTAAGAAATAATATTTTCTTTTATACTCTGTAGTATCTAAGTAATATTATTTCATTTCATATTTCTAATTCAACACTCATTTTAATAAGTATTGCTTCTATACTCCTTGAAATTAGTAGAATATCCTTGAAATTTGCGCTTCATCTAATATCGTTTCACAAGAATATTTTTCTGAACATTCTTGTTAAATTTTAATCTTTTCATGCCGAGGTACTATTCACAGGGTACTATTCATGAAGTACTATTCACTCGGGTACTATTCATGACAAAAATTAATTTCTTTTCTGTCCAAATTATTTTTGATACATGAATATTATTCTTGAATTTTACTCCACAAAGCAGTTATCATGTTGACAATTTGGACATTCTTAAACTCTGAATAAATTAAATTATAAATCTTTAAAATTTATCCTTGATCTCACTTAATTGAATTCTTATATCACTGTCATCATCATCATGCTTATATTGTGATGAAAGTCATCTTTGGCCCGTAGTGCATAGATGGACTTTTGATTGGTATAATTATGACCAGGAATTATGTATCGGTATAATCATAACCTGTAATGTTACAAATGATGTGGTAAAAGTCCTCATTGGCCCGTAGTGCATTGATGAACAATTGTTGGCATGATCATGACCATTGGTGATAATAACGAATATCCTTGGCTCGTAGTGCATGGATAATTCGTGGATGTGATACTAATGAATATCCTTGGTCCGTAGTGCATGGATAATTCAGTGATGTGGATTATTTATCGAGCTGTGTTACAGCGATAAAATGTTGATGATGAACTTTTAAATAATAGAAGATAGTATATATCATGCTCTACTTGACTCTTCTAATAGATTGTTTGTTCCGCTGCAGTTAAACTTGTTGTCTATTGTATTCTATAAGTTTAACACTGTTGAAGGCTAACGATAATTTATTCTGCATTATCTTAGTCATAATATTCTTTACTGGGCTAATTGAGCTTATCCTTTGCTTTCATTGTTCTCTTCAGGAAATGAGAATATAGCTGGGACTAGTCGGGGAATAGAGTGACGGTCCGAGATGGTGGTTGTAGTAGTCCTCACTATTTTATAAAATAGTGTGATAATAATTGTAACGAGGACTCCATTTAAGTTTGGATATTGTCTACGAGACAATATTCGTATTAAAACTCTCAACTTATGTTTTGTCGTATTTTGCACGACAGTTGTATAATTAAGTTTGCATATGAATTCTGTACCATGTATTTGGCGACTCAGAATGGGTTGTGTATACCTATTTTGGGGGCGTCACAATATCGACTAAAGTAAGTCAACTTGTGACGTATTTGACTATGAAAAGTTTCATTACATATTTTTATGTGAATATTATAAAATAATGTGAAGCGATGTATACTTTGGTATAAGTGGAAAAGACAACTACCAGATTAAGTTACGAGATAATGATTAATTACTTAATCAAATGTAATAACCGATAATAAAGGTTACAGATTTTGGAACAGAAAGGAAAAATGTATTGATTAGTATAAAAGCCAGGTTGTGTTCAATTATTTATGAATAAAGGTTGTACATATTGAGATGAAGGTAGTACCGTGACGTACTAGGTCTAAAGTTTAAGGGACCCGAATTTAGGGGTGTTACAGGTTCCATTGAAAGGTACAAAGTTCGTCTTGTAGCCAAGGGTTACACCCAACAAGAGGAAATTGATTACGAGGAAAACTTCTCACCAGTTGTGAGGTTTGCCTTAATTGACCTCATCTTATTAATTGTTTCGCATTTGGATTAGGAGTTATATTAAATGGACGTTAAGACAACTTTTCTCAATAAAGATTTAGCAAAGAAAATAAACATGGATCAGCCAGAGGGTTTCATCGAAGAAGGACAAAAGCGCAAAGTATGCAAGCTTAAACGTTCTATCTATGGTTTGAAACAGACGTCCAGGCAATGGTATCTTAGATTCCATTGAGCTGTCATTAGTGATGGGTTTACGATGATTAAGGAAGACCATTATTTGTATATCAAAAATTCCAAAGATAAATTCCTTATCTTATCTATGTATGTCAATGACATCCTACTAGATGGGAACGATAAAGAGATGATTGTCGCCATCAAAGGGTGCCCGTCCTTTAACTTTGAGTTGAAGGACATGGGGGAATTAAGTTATGTTTTTGGAGTTAAGATTTATCGAGATCACTCAAGGAAGCTTCTTAGTTTGTCTCAATAGACTTACCTTAAGAAGGTTCTTGAGCAATTCCAGATGAGCAACTATATACCCATAAACAATCCTATCGCTAAAGGCGACGCCATTGGACCCGAGAAATGCCCTACTTCTCACGAGAAAATTGAGAAAATGTCTCATTACCCATGTGCCAATGTTATAGGAAAGCTAATGTATGCAGTTGTATGTAGTCGAACTGATATAGCATATGCAGTCGGTTATCTTGGTCGTTATTATTTAAACCCTTGGATTGCTCATTTGAGGGCAATTAAACGGATCTTTTTATATTTAAAGGGTATTTTGAACCACATGTTGTGCTATGGAGGATCAGACCTGTATTTGATTGGTTACACCGATGCCAGTTGAGGAGGTAACCAGGGGACACCGTACTCATATCAAATCAAATCCATAGATGATAGAATCAACTTGAACACCCTAATTAAATAATCCACTATATCTCTATGTGAATTACAATTAAAATGGTTTCAAGTGTAAGTTCTTATTAGACTACATGCAATGCTTTGGTATATATCTATCCTAAGCACAAATCATGAATTCCAACTCCATGCAGAACATATGAATACATGCTATTATGATCATATCTAAACCCATAATCCGTCTCTCAAGTTCATATGGATTATCATAGTAATTGTTAGCTAGGCAATTAAGCAATTAAGGGCAAACCATAATAGACAATCCAAATATAGCTAATAAGACTAACAAGGAAGTATATCAAAGTAAACTATACAATAAAATCCATAGTAATATCAAAACAGAGTTTAATTCATAATGAAACTAGAATCCATCATCCACAATTGATTGAACATTAAAAAGATACAAATAGATAAGAAAAGAATTTAAAATTGAGATAAACAAATCTATATTATCTTGCTTCCAATCTAATTTCCCAATGATGATCAATAGCTGCAATCTTTAATTCTAGTCTAATCTAGGGTTCCTAATCTAAGAAAGAAAGTAAAGATGAGACTAATAGAAATCTATCCCAAGAGTGATTTTAATGAAGTCTTAGAACTAGCTTCCTAATCCAAGTTAAAATCAAGTATTTATAGTTCTAATGGACATCCTAGAAAGTTAGACAACTAAGAATCCTATTCTAGCTCAAATTGGACATCAAATCACCCAAATTAGTTGTTTCACCGCCGACCGGCCAGCCCAGCATTGTTCCTAGGCCAATTTTGGCACGCCCCACGCTACTGTAGCAGAAAATCTGCTGGCCTGGAAAGCCCTGCACTGTTTCTGGCGCGCCTCGCACCGTCTTATTTTCTGCTGCAACATCCTTTGGTAAAACATGCATAACTTTTGATCTGCTAGGAGTTACGGGGCCTGCCACCTATCAAATTGAAGATATCGACGAGGTATACAACTTTTATTCTTTGAGAATTAACAGATTTGGATTGGATCAAGGCAAAAATCGGGCTTGAAGTAGATGCTTTGTAAATGGCAAGCATGACAACTCTTAGCTTTGATCTTTGTTGATAAAAGGCCATAACTCTCGCATCCGAACTCCGATTGGGATGATTCAAGATGTTCCGAAAAGCTAAGAAGTAGATCTACAATAAAATCAAAGTTCCAAGCCAAGAACATGCATCCAACTTGATGTTAAAATTCCTTCAATATTTCCTTCTTGCATTTGCTTACGTATTTTAGTCCAAAAGATGTCTGAATTGCTTTCCCTTGCTTCTTCATGCCAATGTCATGTCATAGACTACAAAATAACATAGAATGTATGAAATAAACACACAATGCATGCAAAGTAACTACGAAACATAGTTTTAAGCAACTAATTCAAGTAATAGATACCGAATAAGTAGGTATAAAACATACTTATTAAATACCCCCAAACTAAAACATTTGCTTGTCCTCAAGCAAAAACACAAATTAGACAGATTCTTTCTTTAGCAATGATCCACTTAAAGAATGAATCAATATGAATTTGAACAATGGCCTCAAAGGTTACCTCAAATAATAACTCAATGAAAACTTTAAAACAATGTCATGTCTACAATTTCAACAACTTTCATTAACTTTACATCTACTCATGATCCTTTAAGTGTGTGTGTCCATCCATTTGTTCAAACCAGTCATGATTTATATTAGATCAACCAATACTCATAAAAGATTTTCAAAACTTCTCATCACATCAATCACTACTAATATAGACATAAAACAATTTTTTCTTGAGGATCAACTGGATATTCAAACATTTAAGCACATATGAATCATTCCCAAGTATTTCAAACATACATATTTTCTTTTCTGTATTTAGTGAGTGCATTTTATGCTCTATCTAACTTTCCACTTTTCATTGAACGAGTACGTTTTACGCTCAATCTCGCTTTCCACTTTTCATTAAACGAGTGCATTTTACGCTCTATCTCGTGCCTGTGTTTATGGGGAGTGCATTTTACGCTCTATCTCGACCCACCACAAGATTCAATTATTCAACTCGGGAAGGTTCCAATAATTTTTTTCCTAAAATACCCCAAGATTTCCCCCAAACTTATGTGAGTGCCTAATTTTCACTTCGAATGATGCTCAAATAAGATTTCTCAAGTTGCAATGGTATCTTTCATAAGCATTTAGCCAAAAAAAATTTCAATCCCAACTGGCTAACAAATGGATATGTGTAAAAAAAATTCAATAAATTCGCAAGTAATGTGAAAACCAACTAATGAGTTAAAATATAAACTAAGCATGCTCATCAAATCTCCAAGAGTTAACAACATCAACCAACCACTTATCATTGGCCAAAATCAAATTCCATCAAAACATTGTCCAAGTTAATACTAAACATGATAAATACCCCCAAACTTAAAACAGACATTGTCCTAAATGGCTAAGATAGAAGAAAAATTTAAATTAGAAGACTTCCCTGAAAATACAGCATTTTTCTCATTGTCTGCTAAGTCTGAAGAATAGGCCAGACACATTGGAATAAATCGGGTATCACACTTGAGTTGGACTTGACTAACATGTGAATATGATAGAAGCAAGCTTGTTAGTTCCTAAGACATAAAAATTTATTAAATACTATGAAACCTAAAAAAAACTAAAAATTAAACTTGGGTTGCCTCCCAATAAGCGCTTAATTTATAGTCCTTCAGCTAGACTTTGTCTGGTCAATGCTATCTAATTCCTCTTCTAAAGTTGAGGAACCCTCCATCCATTAGAACCGCAGTGTGCGTTGGGAGGCTCCCACAAGCGATGGCCATAGCATCAAAGTCACCTAGCATGCTTTGTTTAGATAAGATCTTATTCAAGAACATCCAACATCTAGGTGTTTTCTCCATTGTGTCTACGAATAGATTCTGGCATTGAGGCTTTTCCAACACAACTGGTTCTTCATCTTTCTCATCCTACTCTTTGCACTATGGCTTCGAAGTTATACTCGCTCTTACGTCACCAGGAGCTTTGCCGACGACATAACTGCCAATTGGACAAGGTTTTGCAAATCTAATCGGATCCTTAAACTTTGGTGGATAAGGCACTTGAGGCATAAACAACATCGGCTCATCATCGTTGGTACCCACAGTTAGTTCTTCATCGACATTATTTTCATTATTCCCAGGTGTTTCCTCTTTTTCAACATCTTGTGGCTCATCCAGTTGTATATTTAGTTCGGGCGCTTCATCAATCTCGGAATCCTCGTCATAACACCAATTGTTTTGAGGACAATTGTTTAAGGCTTTGAACATTTGATCTATCTGATTCTAAAGATTTTGAATTGACCTCTCTTGCTCAATCATCTTCTCCTCAGATGACGCCATAAACTTGAACCATTGATCCTCCAGTCTTGAATTAACTTTTTCAGTTTCAAAATCCATGTATTAAGGACCATACATTGAGGGATTAACGAGTTGTTCCATCTGTATATTAAGATTTTAGGTTGATAACTTCTGACTCATTATCATCTCTTCTTGGTCTACTATGATCTTTGACATGAATTCCTTCAACTCTGAATTTTTCTCTTGTTACATTGGAGGTGGATATAAGAATTCTGGCGTGTATGTTGGATTTAGAGCGTAGTATTTGTCTTTATAGTTATAGCTCCATGAAGAATCCGGGTGATACCCCCAAACTTGATAATAATTGGCATATGCATAATCGTTGAGGTATTCACCACCATGTTGTCCCGACTCAAAATTGACGGTGCATTGATGACTCGAATGATTACCAGCACAATATTTACAAACTAGCACTTTCCTCCGAATATGATGGGCTGCAACAACATCCAACCTCCTCAAAATTATCTCAACCTGTGCTGATAATTCAAAAAATGCATTGAGTCCGTCAATTCCTGTGTCCTTTGGTGGAGTCATATTTGTATATGGCCATTGATAATTGCATCCTGCCATGGTACCTGAAACGAGAGAAAAATAGGAAGATAATAAAATAAATAAAAAAATGTTTAAATTAAGACTAATTTGATTGAAGCTAATATTGGCAAAAATTATTATACTAATTCTGTGGCAATGGCGCCAAAAACTTGTTGGGTAAAATCTAATTACGCACAATCACGCAAGTATACATGGTCAACAAGTAATATAATAGTAAGTAGAGTATCGTTCCCACAGAGAATTATTTAACAAGAATTACCAATTACTAACCTATAACCAATTTAATCTTATTTAAACAAATGGTTTAATATTTTAATTTAAAATAATTAATTAAACTATTACTAATTATCCCTAGAATGAAACAAGATATTGAAGACTTAAGATTTCAATTTCACTTATCGTTTCATGTAAGTCAACACACTTCCTGTTAAGCCAAATTATTTATACTGGATTGTTAATCAAGAACACGAAAGTAAAATATGGCCATCTCTCAACTCACCATACTTATATCAAATCAAATCCAAAGATGATAGAATCAACTTGAACACCCTAATTAACTAATTCACTATATCTCTATGTGAATTATAATTAAAAAGGGTTTATGCTTTGGTATATGTATATCCTAAGCACAAATCATGAATTCCAACTCTATGCAGAACATATGAATACATGCTATTTTGATCATATCTAAACCCATAATCCGTCTCTCAAGTTCATATGGATTATCACAGTAATTGTTAGCTAGGAAATTAAGTAATTAAGGGCAAACCATAACAAACCATCCAAATATAGCTAATAAGACTAACAAGGAAGTATATCAAAGCAAACTACACAATAAAATCCATAGTAATCTCAAAACAGAGTTTAATTCATAACGGAACTAGAATCCATCATCCACAATTGATTAAGCATTAAAAAGATACAAATAGATAAGAAAGGAATTTAGAATTGAGATAAACAAATTTGTATTCTCCTGCTTCTAATTTGATTTTCCAATGATGAGCAATAGCTTCAATCTTCAATTCTAGTCTAATTTAGGATTCCTAATCTAAGAAAGAAAGTAAAGATGAGACTAATAGAAATCTATCCCAATAGAGATTTTAATGGAGTCTTAGAACTAGCTTCCCAATCTAAGTTAAAATCAAGTATTTATAGTTCTAATGGACAGCCTAGCAAGTTAGGCAACTAAGAATCCTATTCTAGCTCAAACTGGACATCAAATCACCCAAATCTGTGACGCCCCCAAAATTAGGTATACATCTTGGGTCGCCAGATACATGGTACAGAATTCAAATATAACTTACTAATACAACTGTCGTGTACAATATGACAAAACATAAACTGTGAGTTTGAATACAACTATTGTCTTCTAGAGAGTATCCATACTCAAAAGGAGTCCTCATTACAATTATTATCACACTATTATATAGAATAGTGAGGATTACTAATGCTATCATTTGGTCCATCACTCCGTTTCCCGACTCGTCCCAGCTATATTCTCATTTCCTGAAGAGAACCGTGAAAGAAAGGGTGAGCTCAACTAGCCCAGTAAGAAATATTATGACTAAGATAATGCAGAATAAATTATCATTAGTCTTCAACAATGTTAAACTGATAAAATACAATAGACATCAAGTTTAACTGCAGCGGATCAACCAATCCATTAAAAGAGTCAAGTAGAGAATAAAATATACTATCTTTTATGATTTAAAAGGTTTTTCATAACATTTATCGCTGGGACTCAGCTTTATAAATAATCAACATCATCGAATCACCCCTGCACTACGACCAAGGATATTCTTTAGTATCACGACCACGAATTATCCATGCACTACGGCTAAAGATAATAATGTTTTCATCAACGGTCCTGATCATGCCATAAAGCAATTCATCTCTGCACTACGCTGTAAGACCCCGAATTTTATGAAATAAAAGTATTCAATTTTTCTTATAATTACTATTCAGTAAATGGTTAAATTGATAAAAATTTAAAGTTATGAGTAAAATATGAATTTTTTTCAAAATAAGCAAGTGGTTATAAAATAATCATTGTTGTCGGGGAATATTCGTTTGGTCGTGGAATATTCTTTCTGTCGGAGAATATTCGTACGACGGCGCAACTATTTGTGGGCCCCATAACAGAATAACTGTCGGGTGAAGAAAACGACAAATTTGAGTTTTTACAAATAACGGCGTAGTTGTTACCGTTAACACTGTTGGAATACCCGGTGGTTAAAATACAGTAATACGCGTTATTACACAGTAGCACACGGTATTGCATAGTATTTTTGAAATTATTGATTCTTACGTAAGAAGACACTACTCAATAATTGTTACAGTAATTACTGTTCAATATTTTATTTTATTGATTCAACAATTGCTACGTTGAAATTTTGTATTATTGTTGTTCAATAATTGTTGCTGCACAGTATTTCCCATTATCAGATCAATAATTTATATTATTTGAATAATATTATTAGATAGCATTATTGGCAATGTCTAGAAAGTTCTGTCTAAGGAGAGGTTTGGTCATCTAATTGCGCGCTAGTAAGGAGAAATCCTTATTGGAAAGCCCCCTCTTTCCTGGAAACGGCCTGGTTGTCATAAATGTGATTCTGTAATATTATTTGTGAATAATTAATTATTGATTCATATGATAAGAAAATATTTATTTTATGTGGATATAAACGAGGGATATATTTTTGTGGTTAAAATGAAGGAGTTAATGTTGAGGTTTTTATCAGTATTTTTGTCGGAATGGAGATATTAAAAATTAGGGTTTTTGAGATATTTTGCGAGGGTTATAATTTTTAATCCGACCGTTGGATCGTGGTAATATTTGGATATGTTATACATATATAAGTTGAGTATATGTCCATAAATTTTGAACCGTTAAAATTGAACGTATGATTTATTATGAATTTTACGAGATGACTGGTTCAGAAATTGTTGAATTTTTGGAGTTTATCATTTTGGTGGAAAATTCTAGAATTGGTGGGCCCCACTTGTGGTTGGTGAAGAAATGTGCTGAATTATATTTCAAATGTAGTGGGTGAGAATAGTAGCAGGTAAAGCCATCAGGTTACAGGTCAAACCTACCAAAATTTTCCTATAAATAGAGGGCTAAGTTAGAATTGAAAATCACACCAGAAACATAAGCTTTCTCTCTTTCTCTCTCTATATTATGAAGCATATTTTGTGAGTTTTTAGATACTTGGTGAGTTGCTATTCATCAGTGTAAGTTTCCTTCAGCATCATATCCGATATCCAGTCAGAAGTACTGCTCTTTTGAGGTAAGGGATGGTAAGGGATAGTAAGGGATTTTAAGGGTTGTTATATTTTCCAGTTTCGTAATTTTTCTGACCTTCAAAAATTCTGGAAAAATTTGAAATGATATTTTGATGAGTTTTCTTGATTGTGTCCAAAAATGGTGATTTTTAGATGTATAGATTGAGAGTTATGAATTTTATGAGAAAAGACTATTTTAAAAGTAACCGCTTATAATTCCTTGTGGTTAACTCCAAAATTGATGAAATTTTTATTGGGAGTACATGTATATGATAAAAATATACTCTGTAAATTCTAGAATTTTTAGACAAAAGTACAATTTTTGATAAATGTCTAAATATTCGGCTATTTTGGCCATATGAAAAATAGTAAATGACTTTTAAAAATTCTGAGAAAATATATGTTCAATATGGGACTATGTTATGCTAAATCCCAGAAAAGAAATATTTTTGGAACTGATTTGGTATTTTTCATGAAAATGGTCTAGTTATGAGTAAATGAATTAAATATGTTTTGTGAAGAAAGAAAATTGGAAAAATAGGATTTTATGGCTTGAGAATCCTATATGAGGTATATGCAGATTTTTGATGAGAGTTTTTGTTATTGATGATGAAATTGTAAGAGTTGGCATTTTATGATGATTAAATGCATTAATTAGTAAAGTGTAAACAATTAAAATAAATTGTTTATAAATTTAAGTAATGTTATTCTTTCAATATCATTATACCGAAATATTGTTATAGATTTTATTGTGGAATTTCTATCTTTTGTGTCGGGGTTACTATTCACGAGTTACTATTCACGACAAAATTGGTTTCTTTTTCTAACCAAATTATAGTTGATTTATGAATATTGCTCTTGAAATTAAATCCATGTTTTGATCATATTGTTTTTATTATCATATATAACATTTTTATAACCTTGATGTTGAAATTCTCTTTCGCTTGAGTGTAAAGATGGGTAAATTATTGGTATGATCATGACTATGAGTTCTCTTTGGCCAGTAGTGCAAAGTTGAATTGTTGACTGGTATGATCATGACCATTGAATTTATAAGTGAATATCTTTAGCTTAAGTGCAAAGGTGAATTGATCAACATGGTTATAATTATTGTTTATATAAATTCTGAAATGATTATATATTTCTTTGAGATATTAATATATTTGGCCTGTAGTGCAAATATGAACTGTTGATGAATATCTTTGGCCTGTAGCGCAAAGATAAATTATTGATGAATATCTTTGGCCTGTAGTGCAAAGATGAATTGTTGATGAATATCTTTGGCCCGTAGTGCAAAGATGACATGTTGTTGAATATCTTTGGCCAGTAGTGCAAAGATGAACAGATGTTGAGATGAACATGACCAACTGGTGATACAAATGAATATCTTTGGCCGTAGTACAAAGATGAAGTTATTAGTATGATTATGAACAGGAAATATGATTTGGTGTAACCATGATCTTTGATGTTTCAGGTAAAGATAGGTGATAAAAATTATCATCGTCCTGGATGAGAAGAGGAATTTAGAACTACAGTTATGATTATGAGTTATTCATATGATTGTGGACCAGAATTGTTGATTGATGTTACAGGGATAAAACATTGTTGGTGGATTTTTAACATGGAGAAGATAATAGACTTTATAGTCTATTTGACTCTTCTAATGGATTGCTCGTTCCGCTGCAACTATGGTTGAAATTTTTATCATTTACCATATGTTCTAAATCTCTGATTTATTGTTGATGAAGCCTATTGATAATTGAATTATCTTTAGTCATGATATTCTTTACTGAGCTAGTTGTGCTCACCCTTTTGCTTCACAATTCCTTTCAGGTAATAAGAGTGTAGCTGGGTCGAGCGGGGGTAACAAGGGAATAGAACGGTGGTCATCATTTAGTAGTTATATTTGGTGAAGAAAATAGGGTGAGGCGAACCCAACGTTGGAAGGGTGTTTTGTCACTATCATACAAGATGTCTAATGACATACAACCTCGTGTCATCATAAGACAGGGTTGTGCTCATCCACTTGCTGAGTATATCTATGGGCACTACCTATGTAATCTTGGTGTTTGTTTGAAGTATAATTCTCAATTAGAGACAGCGGAGATAATGATAAGTCAAGAGAAGACTCACCATTGGGAAGAATATGATAGTAATCTTCTCATTTTTCTTTGGGGTCTATTGGGTCAACCAAGGATAATTCTGTGGCCATATGATATC
The DNA here is from genome assembly GCA_016801055.1 of Panax notoginseng. Taxonomy (NCBI): domain Eukaryota; kingdom Viridiplantae; phylum Streptophyta; class Magnoliopsida; order Apiales; family Araliaceae; genus Panax; species Panax notoginseng. The sequence goes on from CM029017.1 coordinate 34,757,512, forward strand.
TATCATAACCTAGACGCGTGGCCTCCCATGTACGAAGGTTTCCTTGAGCACTTCCCAAAGATTCTAATTTCTAGAACAGTTTTTGACTATACCTTTATGTAAGGTGTCATTGTGAGGTGATGTCCACGGCTGGAACATGAGTCACATTTGGTATATATTTGTATCCAAACTTATAGCATATGTGTTGTTGTATTTTGCACGACAATTGTTGTAATAAAGTTACAGTTGTTTTCTATACCATGTATTTGACGACTCAGAATAGGTTGGATGGAATTGACCTATTTTGGGGTCGTTACATACGCCCAAAGAGAATCCATAGCCATAATCATACCAAAAACTGTCTATCAATGAACTACGGGCCAATGAGGACTTTTACCACATCATTTGTAACATTACGGTCATGATTATACCGAATAATCCCTGGTCATAATCATACCAAGTCCATCTATGCACTACAGGCCACAGATGACTTTCAACATTTTATAAACATGAGGATGATGACAATGATATAAGAATTCAATAAAACAAGTTCAAGAATTAATTTATCCAAGAATTAACAACGTCCAAATTGTCAACATGATACTGCTTTATGGAATAAAATTCAAGAATACTTAGAAGAATATTTTCATGAAAAGATACTGGATGAACCGCAATTATCAAGGATATTCCACTAATTTCATGGAGTATAGAAGTTAAAACTTAACCAACTGAGTATAATAAAGAATGGAATAACAAAAAAAATCACCATGCATGCGATAGACCGCACAGACAGGTTATTCCAACAGAATAATAAATAATGGAACCAAGTCCGGCGTAAAACGCACAGACAGGATGTTCCAACAGAATAATAATAAAGACGAAACCAGGTCCGGTGTAAAACACACAGACATGTTGTTCCAACAGAATAATAATAAAGACGGAACTAGGTCTGGTGTAAAACACAAAGACATGATGTTCCAACAGAATAATAATAAAGACGGAACCAGGTCTGGTGTAAAACACACAGACAGGATGTTCCAATAAAATAATAGAAGAATGTCACCAAGTATAGGGTAGACCGCGTATACAGGGTATTCCAACAGAATAATAAGAAATGGAATAACAACAGTTCTCTTCACGAATAAGAAAGAATAACACCCCTTACCGTTTTAAAGAAGAACTGAAATAAAGAAGTAGTTAAGTAGCAGAATACTTTTCTTCTTTCTCTCTATAGTTTCTCTCTCTAGAGTTCAGTGAATTCGTAAAAAAATAATGAAGGAATGAGCTTCTATTTATAGGAAAATGGAATGCATAGTAACTAATCCATGAACGGTCCAGATTGATTTACTTTAATCTAACGGTCCATATTTAAAGAAAAATCTTTTAAATAAAATATAATATATTCTATTTATAGAATAACTTTAATAAAGTATTCTGTTTTATATAAAAAGATGTTTCTGTTTTATTACGTTAATAATACGAATAAAACAAAACTTCATTATCGCTAAATAATTCATATTATTAATTGACAATATTTGAATCAAACTGAGTGACTAATCATGTAAGCCTCAAAAACAATACCGTATGCTACTATGCAACCACACGTATTACTGTACTTTTACTACCGAGTAGCTCAACAGTATTAACGATAAAACTTCCGTCGTTATTTTTATAAAATATTTTTGTCGTTTTCTCAATCCGACAATAATTCCATTGTGGGGTCCACCAATAATCGTGCTGTTGTACGAATATTCTCTGACAAAAATAATATTTTTCGACCAATCGAATATAATACAACAACTTGCATACTTTGTAAAATTTATAAATATTACCCACAACTATAACATTATCTCAAATTCACACCATAATATTTAAAAAAATATTTCAAAAAATTAAATCTTTATTCATAAAATTTAGGGTTTCACAAAATCAGCTGTTTCCCCGTCGATCGGCACCCCCAGCGCTGTTCCTAGGCCAATTTGGGCTCTCCCCGCACTACCGTAGCAGAAAATCTGCTGGCCCAGCGCGCCCCGCGCCGTCTTTTTTTCTGCTGCAATGTCCTTTGGTAAAACAGGTATAACTTTTGATCCGCTAGGAGTTACGAGGCCTGCCACCTATCAAATCGAAGAGATCGATGAGATCTACAATTTTCATTCTTTGAGAATTGATAGATTCAGATTGTATCAAGGCAGAAATCGGGCTTGAAGTAGATGCTTTGTAAATGGAAAGCATGACAACTCTTAGCTTTGATCTTTGTTTATAAAAGGCTATAACTCTCGAATCCGAACTCCTATTGGGATGGTTCAAGATGTTCCGGAAAGCTAAACAGTAGATCTACAATAAAATCCAAGTTCTAAGCTAAGAACATGCATCCAACTTAGTGTTAAAGTCCTTCAATATTCCCTTCTTGCATTTGCTTGCTTATTTTAGTTCAAAAGATGTCTGAATTGCTTTCACTTGCTTCTTCATGCCAATGTCATGTCATAGCCTACAAAATAATATAGAATGTATGAAATGAACACACAATGCATGCAAAGTAACTACGAAATATAGGTTTAAGCAACTAATTCAAGTAATAGATACCAAATAAGTAGGTATAAAACCTACTTATCAATGGGCAAGTCAACCTCAAGATACGCATTAATGTTTCATAGTGGTACCATCACTTGGTGTATCAAAAAACAAACTTGTGTTGCTCTTTCGAAGATGAATTCAAAGTTTATAGTATGTACGTCAGCTGTTCAGGAAGCCATGTGGTTGAGGAGATTCTTCGAGGATCTTGGAGTAGTCTCTCATGCTTCGAATCGTGTGTCTGTTTTCTGTGATAGCACGATGACCCTAGATTACATCAAGGACCCCAAGTATCATAGCAGGATGAGGCACATTAACTTGAGGATGAACTTCATTAGAGAGAGCATTGCAAATAACAAGGTGATATTGAAGTACATGCCCACTAGACTTATGGTAGTCGATCCCTTGATGAAGATGATTCCTAAAGATGCCTTTTGTAGGAATATTAATTTGTTAGGACTTTGTAGGGTTTGATGTACTTTATTTTTTTGGATATCACTCATTATTTGGCTTGTATTTGAGATGTTCATTATTTTTTTGAGATGTTTATCATTTATGTGAGATTCATTTGTTCTCACTTATGATTGTGTTCTTTTAGCGCATTTGATAAATATTAGTAGTTCACAATTATTATGCATGTTAGATATACACTGTGACACCCCCAAATTCGGTACTTCATTCCCACAAGATTTGGTGTTCACTTGATAAAAACATTCATATCTAACTACCCAATTATAATAAAATTTAATAATAGACCTTCCCATTAAAGGATTACATAAATAAGTTCAGTAAAATCTCCCAGGTTATCTAACCTTAAATACAAACATCATATGCGGAAAATTTAATAATTACATCACAAGATTTAAAATAAAGTATGACAATATTAAAAGTTAACATGTTTAAAAGTCTTCAATACTTGTTCATCTTTCCTTTCCCTTTACTGGTGCTAGGTACATCGACCTTCTCAACTTTAGCTGTAATATGTATATAAGCAAGAGTGAGAAAACAAGGCTCACTTGAAATGACAATGAATAAAACTTCATAACAAATGCTAAATAATAGGATCAATAGAACTGAACAGTATGCTCTATCAATGATAATCAAAATCTGAAATATATATCTGAGGGTCGCAAGACCACGAACTATGCACATAGTTATAAGTAATCTTTCAACTTAAACTTTAACAGTCATAAGACTATAGGGACTCCTCGTACTTAGGGAGATTAGCCCTTCGTACAATGTATTGTGCACAAATATTTCAACGCTATACGTAAATTATCCCCTGTAATAGGGTTGTTCATCTCAGTATTTAGAATACGAGTCCACACCAAAGTAAGTTTGGTTTGGATAAGTTTTAAGGTAATTTTGGTTTAACGAAAATCAACTAAGGATTAGTTGAATAAAAAGTAATCGCATTATGCTATGGAATAAATCATAAGTGAATCAACATTGTATACTAAGGTCATGCTTTAGGAATAATCTAAGAGCATAATCACTTAATAACATAACATACCATGCTTGAACAATACTAAGCTAAGGTTATTTAGAATTAAGTACTGAGCATGCATAACAAATAGTAAATTGAACGATAAAACTTGTTCAACTTTAGTATATCAGAATGTAGAAACTTGCATGCTAAATAACAAGTTTAGGTTTAGAAAACTTTCACAATATAATTAGAGTTAAGAAACTTGTACAATTGTAACAATAGAGTTAAAAAAACTTGCTCAACGAAAGTATAGAGTTAGAAAACTTGCGTAATTGTAATCGAGATAGGGTAAGAAAACTTGCTTAATATTAAAAGATAAGGTTTAGAAAACTTTCCTTGCATGTAAGCTAGACTGTAACAGTTTGATTCATAATATCCTAATCACATATCATTAGGATACAATTAGCCACTACAAATACTCTGTATACAAATAAGTACCTATTTCATGTATGGCTTGATTTTGAACCACATAATCAAGTTACATTAGTAATAAAACTCGTTAATTATTAATAATATGCTCATTCTTAGCACTATGATTCCACAATAACAAAAAGTATATTTTTAACAGTCATGGTATTGCATTATATCAACAATTATAGACTCTGTGTAAAAAAAAAACTCATTCCTGGCCATACTGCTAACTGGCGCTGCGGCGCCATAGTTTGTACTGTGGTCGGCGCTGCGGCGCGGTGTTGGCGCTGCGGTGCAAATCACAGGCCATGGGCCGGGGCTGCGGCGCGAAGGCTAGGCTGCGGCTCTGACTTTGGCGCTAATGGGCGAAGTTTAGAGCTGGGGCGCTGATTTTGGCGCTGAGGCTCCGAGTTACAGAACCGAGCACGAAGAACAGAACAAAGCTAATTTGTTTGACTGTTTAACACTGCTAGCACCTAAATTAACACTTATAACTTACATAGATTACTTATAAACATTATCCATCATATATATATATATATATATATATATATATATATATATATATATATATATACCGATTTCAAAACAACTAAACCAAAATCTTAGAAAATTAAATCCTTGAATGCCATATTTTAAAATCAAAACTCCATGTTTGACATTATCTGACAAAATTAACAATGTAATTCCTATTATACACCAAATTGAGTCATTTGAACCACGTTATCTTTATTTCTTACCCAATTAACATATTCAAAGTTCAATTTCACAATTAGCTCACAATCAAATATAAATTTTGGTACTCCTACAAGCCATGTTCACACATATATTCACTGTAAAAATCGTTCCTTTCTTTTGGACGTAATTCAACATATAATCACACACACACACACACACACACACACACACACACATATATATATGCTAGTTATACTATTACAACTACATATGCACATGATTTCATCACCAATTATAAAGAACGTGGATTACAGACAATTTTGTAAAAATTTTATACTATAGTCAAGAACACATAGAAATTGCTTGAGCACTCCTTGCTAATACTCAGAAATTGCTTTGGAATCACAGACTTTTCTCTCTCAAACTCTCTCAAATTTTCTCTCTGGAAACCTTCTTCTTAGGCTTAGCAAATAACTAAAATGCGTACACAAAACCTAAATGATAATCAAGTACGCGTAAAAAGAAACTGATATAGCGTAATAAATAATATCAGTTACAAAATATAACGTATAGATTATAAATATATTTTATTTATTATTTGATTTACTTTATTTATTTTATTTATATTATAAAAATTCAAAATTCAAAAATCAGCCTGCCTTAAAGACTTAATATCTTTAAGCCTTGTTTGGTAAAAATTACATTAAACTCCTTTAATTTATTTTAATAACCCATTTATCGCATAGTTATTTGTCACACTTTTATTACCAAATTAAATTAAAAATATTATAATAATCTATTTAATCCCTATCAACTCTCTAATTTAATTATTAAATTAAATTAGAATATTATCTCATAATAATTAATTTTCTTAACTCATTAAATATTTATTAAACAAATAATTAACCAAATCAAATCAAATCAAATTAAACAAATATTTATTCAACAATAAACACATCCATTAAATATTTATATAATTCAATAAATATTTAAAAATTACAATTTAGAATTCTGGATTGTTACATGCACACACTAAATATATGTCAATAGGTTGATTGGCTTAGTCACACATGCAATCACCCTTGGCACTTTAAAAAGTGAGTAAGGTTGAGACAGTTCATTTATTGGCACTTTTAGTAGCGAGTTATTGATGCTTTAGATAGCAATCAATTGGCTCTTAATAGCGAGCAAAATGAGACATGGTGTCTCCTTGGCAGCATCTATATTAACTTGTATTGATAGCCGGATGCAAAGTCTAGAGTTGGCTCTTGGGAAAGCGAGCAATTTGGAAATTCGAGTTAGACGTTTATGAAGTGACTGAACTAAGATCTGTACGACATGACCATAAGACATATGCTCTTGTAGATGAGATTTGTCTGTCGTGACATAATAACCGGACGCGATATTTTAAATGTGGCGCTTTGATAAGAGAGCAATTGAAAATGTTCAAGTTAAGCACTCTATGAGTGACTATACTAAGGTTCACACAACAAGACTATAGAATAATATGTTGTGAGAGGGTTTCATGTGCTTAGCAACCATATAAAGGAGGTGAGAGAATGACTCCATGTTTCCTTACCGTGTAAGTCTTGTAGGACAAGATTTTCGTTCCTACATCAAGTGCTCTTTGTGATCTTTGACTATACTGCAAAGACATGGATTAATGTTGATACTTTGGTTTCAATTCCTAAGGTCAGGATTGATAAGACTATAAGGACCAATTTTGGGAAAGCAGTTGATTCATTTTTGAGTAGTATTAGGGCGAAGGGAAGACAATTTGATTTCACTTCATTCTGAACTTATTGTCGACAACTATAGCGCTTTGATAGCAATATAGTAATAAGTGAGATACGAAATGAAATTAGGCCCAAAGGTGGTTAAGTAAGGCTCTCTGAGGGATAAGAGATACTTAACCTAGTGAAAATTCAAATGTGTCTGGGGTACTCTGAGTTTATGGATTATAGCCTCTATGTGAACTAATTGAGTTTGATGCGAGAGCTCCCGCATTGTTTTCATTAAAAAGGTAGATGTCTCTATGTTAGCCCTGACGGGTTTAATATAGAGCTCCCGCATTGCAGATGAACTCAGTAGTTGCACGATTTAGTAGTTAGAGGTTCACATGTTTTGGTTTGAGCTGGTTTTGGTATATATAAGGTTTACGTCATCCCCGGCGAGTAGGAGATGTTGGATTTTGGGTATCCAAATGGGGTGCCCATGGAGGGTCCGATTTATTAGTCAGCTTATGATATTAACTAAGTTATTTACGTAACTGAGAGTTGGAGAGTTGGAGAGTTAGAGAGATTGTAGGGAAGTGGTTCAGCTACTTCTACCTATAAGACTCACATATCCTCTCCTCAGTTGATACACAATTATTTGAGTTGGCCTATAACCCTAGAAATTTTTATTAGTAACCTCTCCCAATATAGACCAAACCCTAACTGTTACAAATCGTGGACTTGAGCTTCATTCTTATATTGTGGTTTAGAGACGACATTGGGTTGCAGAGGAAGATCAATTATAGAAAGCTTTCCACACCAAAAAGTTCTATCACACTTTAGTGGTACAAATTTTGTGACGCCCCCAAAACAGGTCCAATCCATCCAACCCATTCTAAGTCGCCAAATATATGGTACAGAAAATAACTACAACTTTATTATTACAATTGTCGTGCAAAATACGACAACACATATACTGTGAGTTTAAATACAAATATTGTCATCTAGACAGTATTCATACTCAATTAAGTCCTCATTATACTTATTGATACACTATTTTACAAAATAGTGAGGACTACTAAAACAACTGTCTTGAACCATCATTCCACACCCCGACTAGTACTCGCTACATTCTCGCCTCCTGAGAAGAAGATGGAACAACAAGGAAAAGGGTGAGCTCAACTAGCCCAGTAAAGAATATTATGACTGAGATAACATAGAACAAATTATCGTTAGTCTTCAACAGGGAAAAATCTAATAGAATACAATAGACAACAAGTTTTAAATCAATAACTGCAGCGGAAACAGCAAACCATTAGAAGAGTCAAGTAGAGAATGAGTTCTACTATCTTCTAAGATTTAAAAGTCCATCATCAATATTTTATCCCTGTAACAACAATCAATAACCATCTTTAATCAAATATTCATATTTGCACTACAGGCCAAAGATATTCATTTGTATCACCAGTCGATCATGTTCATCTCAACACCTGTTCATCTTTGCACTACGGGCCAAAGATATTCATCAGAAATCATCAATCTTTGCACTACAGGCCAAAGATAAATCAATAATTAATTATACACAAATAATATTACAGAATCACAGTACTGGCAACCAGGCCATTCCCAGGAAAGAGGGGCTTTCCAATAAGGATCTCTCCTTACTGGCGCGCAATTAGATGACCAAACCTCTCCTTAGACAGAACTTTCTAGACATTGCCAATAATATTATCTAATAATATTATTCAGATAATATGAATTATTGTTCCGATAATAGAAAATATTGTGTAGTGACAATTATTAAAACAACAGTAATATAAAATATCAACGCAGCAATTATTGAATCAATAAAATACAATATTGAACAGTAATTACTGTAACAATTATTGAGTAGTGCCTTCTTACGTAAGAATCAATAATTGGTGCAATACCGTGTGCTACTGTGCAACAACGCGTATTACTGTGTTTTAACCACAGGGTATTCCAACAGTATTAACGGTAACAACTACGCCGTTATTTATAAATAACTTATTTTTGTCGTTTTCTTCATCCAATCGCTTTCCGTTATGGGGCTCACACAAGGTTGCGCTGTCGTACGAATATTCCCCGACAACAAGAATATTCCACGACCAAACAAATATTCCCCGACAACAATGAATATTTTAGGACCACTTGCTTATTTGAAATATTTGCGCATTTTACCCATAACTAACCACATTAATCAAATCAACCCTTACTATTTCAAAATAATAAATAGAGGAATTTAAATTTCATTTATTAATAATTTGGGGTCTTACAATCTCCCCTCCTTATGAAATTTCGTCCTCGAAATTGACATACGTACCTGGTGTTTCGAAAAGATGAGGATACCTCGCTTTCATTTCTGTTTCCAACTCCCAGGTCATTTCCTCAATAGCATGGTTTCTCCATAAAACTTTAACTTGTGGTAAGACCTTCGTGCGTAGGACATGCTCCTTCCTATCCAAGATCTTGACAGGTACCTCCTCGTACGTTAAGTCTTCGGCTATCTCGTCCGGTTCTAACTCAATAACGTGGTTCGGGTTGTCCACATAATTTCGTAACTTCGATACGTGAAAAACGTTATGAACACGCGTCATACTTGGCTGTAAAGCGAGTCTATAGGCCATAGTTCCTATTCAATCGAGAATTTCAAATGGACTAATAAATCGTAGGTTTGAACTTTCCTTACATTGCCAATTCTCGCTTTTGGAATAACAACTTCTTGCACTTCCTTCTTCATATTCATCAGCTCCGGTGTGTAGCTTAAGCGATTTTAATTTTATCGATAAAAGTCGATTCTAATCGTATATTCGTTATCTTCACGCAGGTTCTTGGAATCTTTAACTCTATCTCCATCTTCTGTAAGTCGTACGAAATGGGTCTTTGACAATATCGTACTCGTGCCCGTATACGATCTTTTACTCAACACGTCAGCTACCACGTTCGCTTTTCCAGGATGGTATTGAATAGTGTGGTCGTAATCTTTTAACAACTCGAGCCAACGTCGTTGCCACATATTGAGTTTCTTGGAAGCTCTTCTCGCATTCCTCGGTCCATAGGAATTTGATATCCTTTCGAGTCAGCCGAGTTAACGGGGTAGCGATTCGAGAAAATTCTTACACAAATCTCTGATAATAACTAGCTAAGCCTAGAAAGATACGTATTTCAATTACTGACTTAGGTTGCTCTCAACTGTGACTCATATCCCAATCTTGGATAACACGTCACAATGACACCTATCAGTTTACTACCGCACGAATATGGCGTCCCCTACGGAGAGTTTGGCTTCAGTGCATTCCACAAAGGAAGTCACCAGATAGAGGCTCGGGTACAAACTTCTACAGTTAAGTTTTTAACTCCTGAAGTTCAATAGGAGTCATTCGATATGAGACTTTAGAAGTGAGTTTTGTACCAGATTCAAAGATGATACAAAATTCAATATCACGCGTAGGCCAAGAAATTCTTCAGGAAATACATCAGGAAATTTACTAACAATAGAAATAATCATTCAAATCTGACGTATTTTGTTCAAGTCCATAACATAGCTAAGAAAGCTTGACATCCGTTTTTCAATAAACGAATGACTTTACGGCTTGATATGAAAGAGTTTGACTTTAATGGTTTGGTTGCTTGAATTTGAATAACAGATTGCTTAGGAATATAAAAACTAACAACCTTACGAAAGCAATCAATTTTGGCATGATGAGTAGTTAACCAATCAATTCCTAAAATCACATCAAAAGCAAGTATCTTTAAAGAGATAAGATCAACAGGTAATGTGATGGTGCCAACTTGGATCAAACAAGATTTATAAATAATGGATGTAACGAAAGTTTCTCCTAACGGAGTTTCAACAGATAAGTCAAAGTCTAATTTTCTCCGGAGTCAAGTTTAAACGTTGAGTATAAGCAGGAGAAATAAATGAATAGGTAGAACCGGTATCTAATAAGGTATAGACTTCGTAAAAATTTATAATTAACTAACCCGTGCTAACTTCGTTCGGGTTCCTCGCATTCTGACCAGTCACGAAAAACGCTCTTCCTGAAACTATCGATTTTATTTTGTCTGTATCCACCTTTGGTGCCGCCGTCCCAGCTGGACTTTATTTCGCTACAGGACAAAATCGAGCTGTGTGACCGTCTTTTCCACAACTAAAACATACCTTGGAAGGCTTTGAACAATTTGACCTTATATGTCCCCCATCTCCGCATCTGTAGCATCTAACTGGCGGTCGTTCTCCCCCCCCTAGAATTTGTTGTTGGTGATGTTGCCGATGTCTTCCCGTTATCGTTAAATCTTCTCTTATTAGATCGGGCATCTCTTTCCACAATATCAACGCGTTGTGCGGGTTTTACCCATGCATCACTCATTCTCACTCGTTCCGTTATTGCTTCTTTCAGCTCAGATTCTAGCTTTATCATCTTATACTCTGCCAAAGAGTGCTTCTGTTCAAGCATCAAATATCGGGTAACACAAGCTTGAATTGTTGCATCCTTTTGCTCCACGACCGCCTATCGTTCTTCAGCCTGCTCTTCTAACTCATGAATACGATTTTTTAATTCTACATTTTGATCATAAAATACCTCTAATAAACTCTCCTCAGGTACCTCTTCTTCCTCTTCTTCCTCACTCTCGGCTGTTACCTCTGCGACTATCTCGGGTGCAACTATTAATTCTTCACTCACCACATGGATATCTCTAATTCCTTCTTCGCCTGACATCACATTATCCTGGTTGGTGATTAGAAGTGTTTCCACGATCTCATTCACTCCATTATTAACATTCTCAGTCGACATTCTCAAATACTGCTATAAAACAAGGGTTAATTTAACAAATTAACATATCACATAATATCCCTATATTATGACCGACCAACAATTAAGCTTAGTTAGGACACACTAGCGAAGGATTTACTCGTCTCTCCCCTCCTAGTTCTATTCCTCGATCTCCGCCAGAGATCATATCCCTAAGCTCTGATACCAACTGTGACTCTGGACACCAACTTGTGTCAGCACCTTACATTGATACCTATCAGTTTGCTACCGCAGAACGGCGTCCCCTACAGAGAGTCTGACTTCGGTGCATTCCCATCAACAGGAAGTCACCAGCGAGAGGCTCGGGGCTCTTTACTTATAGCTCTGATACCAACTGTGACGCCCCCAAAACAGGTCCAATCCATCCAACCCATTCTGAGTCGCCAAATACATGGTACAGAAAATAACTACAACTTTATTATTACAATTGTCGTGCAAAATACGACAACACATATACTGTGAGTTTAAATACAAATATTGTCATCTAGACAGTATTCATACTCAATTAAGTCCTCATTATACTTATTGATACACTATTTTACAAAATAGTGAGGACTACTAAAACAACTGTCTTGAACCATCATTTCACACCCCGACTAGTACTCGCTACATTCTCGCCTCCTGAGAAGAAGATGGAACAACAAGGAAAAGGGTGAGCTCAACTAGCCCAGTAAAGAATATTATGACTAAGATAACATAGAACAAATTATCGTTAGTCTTCAACAGGGAAAAATCTAATAGAATACAATAGACAACAAGTTTTAAATCAATAACTGCAGCGGAAACAGCAAACCATTAGAAGAGTCAAGTAGAGAATGAGTTCTACTATCTTCTAAGATTTAAAAGTCCATCATCAATATTTTATCCCTGTAACAACAATCAATAACCATCTTTAATCAAATATTCATCTTTGCACTACAGGCCAAAGATATTCATTTGTATCACCAGTCGATCATGTTCATCTCAACACCTGTTCATCTTTGCACTACGGGCCAAAGATATTCATCAGAAATCATCAATCTTTGCACTACAGGCCAAAGATATTCAATTATATCATCATTTAGGACTGAGGATGATGAAAAATATTTTAAAGGAAACGAATCCAGTGAAACAAAATAATAAATATTAAGGATTCGTATTTCAGCTATTCCATGTCCAAAAATACCTCATAAATAATCATAGTGGAGTAAAATTCAAGAATGATCAAAACATGGATACAATCAAAGCTAGTATCCAGAATAGATATTTTGGACAAAAAGAAAAAAATTTTATTTTTCGGTGAATAGTAACTCGTGAATAGTAACTCATGAATAGTAGCCCCGACATAAAAAGTTCCAAATTTGATAAAAAGTTCAGATCAATACTTCGGCATAATGATATTGAAGAAAATAATATCATTTAAGAAGAAATAACATCCCTTACCTCGGAAATACGGTACTTCTGACCAGAATACTAGATATAGTGCTGAAGGAAACTTGCACCGTATAGCAACACTCAAAGTATCTAGTACTCACAAGAATACGCTCGATATAGAGAGAGAAACTTCAGTTTTTGGTGTGATTTTCAATTCTAACCTAAGCACCTATTTATAGGAAATTGCTTAGAACACCAAAGTAGAAAATTGAATATAATAATATATTTATAACCAAATTTTCCTTAGCCCGCCACATCAAAAACATATTTTTCACACAAATGTACCAAAAATGCAAAACATGTTTTAAACACTTTTTGTAACAAAAATCAATTCAGACTCAATAATTCGGAACTTCAATAATTCGTAATAAATAGTCCTTTTATCAGAAAATTCGAATCTCGCGAGTTTTTATAGGAAATTCAATTCTCTACAACTTTACAGAAGAAAGTTTTTCCAAATTCCAAACAGAAATTGACCGAAATCCACAAACGAACGATTTTACAGTCATTAATAAATTTTCGGTCAAGAATTGTGTCCACCAACACACAAAACATGTGTTAATCATTTAATACCACAAAAATACTCTTCCTCCTCATATACTCATATATCCCACATTCATTGTAAAAATATCACCATCAATATATTATTAAAATAATATATTTAAATGAATTATTTTATCAGAAAAAAATAAAATATTAATTTTCAACAATTGTCACATTAAAAATTTTCTCCATCTATATCCACATAAAATCACTATTTTTCTCATCATATAAATCAATAATTAATTATACACAAATAATATTACAGAATCACAGTACTGGCAACCAGGCCGTTCCTAGGAAAAAGGGGGCTTTCCAATAAGGATCTCTCCTTACTGGCGCGCAATTAGATGACCAAACCTCTCCTTAGACAGAACTTTCTAGACATTGCCAATAATGTTATCTAATAATATTATTCAGATAATATGAATTATTGTTCCGATAATAGAAAATATTGTGTAGTGACAATTATTAAAACAACAGTAATATAAAATATCAACGCAGCAATTATTGAATCAATAAAATACAATATTGAACAGTAATTACTGTAACAATTATTGAGTAGTGCCTTCTTACGTAAGAATCAATAATTGGTGCAATATCGTGTGCTACTGTGCAACAACGCGTATTACTGTGTTTTAACCACCGGGTATTCCAACAGTATTAACGGTAACAACTATGCCGTTATTTATAAATAACTTATTTTTGTCGTTTTCTTCATCCAATCGCTTTCCGTTATGGGGCTCACACAAGGCTGCGCTGTCGTACGAATATTCCCCGACAACAAGAATATTCCACGACCAAACAAATATTCTCCGACAACAATGAATATTTTAGGACCACTTGCTTATTTGAAATATTTGCGCATTTTACCCATAACTAACCACATTAATCAAATCAACCCTTACTATTTCAAAATAATAAATAGAGGAATTTAAATTTCATTTATTAATAATTTGGGGTCTTACAAATTTAATTTATGTTTTTGTGTAAATATGTCATGTAATGGATCATTGTAGACACTCGAAATTTTGTTTTCCCTTGACTAACCATGCAGGAGGAAAAAAGCATCATTTCACTTCAGAGACAACCCCGAAGTAGGGCAAAAGCATCATTTCACCCTGGCAACAACCCCGAGGAGAGATCAAGGTATAATGATGCCTAAATATGAACCGAATGAGGATCGCAAAGCTGAGAATGTGATCATAAGACGTCATCGCATCAACCAATGAACTGCGAGCTATCAAAGACGAGCCGATTGACGACCCTCAAGGGCCAGAAGATACCTTTTAGCTAATTGCATCATCTTCCCGAACTCTTAGTCAGTCAGATTTGACTATATTTCGCAGCTTTCCGTAATGACTTTCTGAGATTTTTTGGTACGGAGCTCAACTTTCATCGGACCAAGACCTAAAGCATGAAATTTAAGACAATGGGACCCGTGAGGCCCAACCTCAGGTGTAATTTATCCAGCCGTAGGTACACCTGTGGATGGCTCGGATCACCTTAACTTAGCAGAAAAAGCTCATTATTTCATATACGCAAGAAGGAAAAACTACAGAAAGAAGGAAGAGAGAGAGAGAGAGAGGCTTGGGTCTTGAAGTTTTTTTTATCATCTTTGAGTTGTTTAATCTCATATCATATACATCTTGTAAGTCTCGAGTGATATATATAGAATCCAAGCCAAAAGAAGCTTGTTCACGCGTCCCCCAATGTGATAAACACTCATTTTGGTCACTTTCTTTGTAAATGTTGTTATAGATACTATATATATGTAGATATAGCAATTTCTATCGGTTAAATTTGTTTTTTTACATATATATTACGTTTTAGTGGGTAGACATTGAGTTTATACCGATTAATCTGTGCATATTCAATTGTAAATCAAGTTATTTGACTAGATCTACCTAGATCTAAGCCGGATCTAACCCTTTGAACGGTTATAGAGCATGAAGCTCTAATCCATATGCTAGATTGGTTTAGATCCATGGTAGATCTAGATGTTTTACTACTTTTGGTCAGTCTCGTTCACTCCGTAGAGCCCTAGAACTATATCTAGAAGTGAGGGGGTCCTATGGCTCGATTTGGGGATTTCAACCGATGAAATCTCCAAATATCAAGTCTAGGATGTTGTACATACATATTTAAGTATAATAATATGAGCCTAGAAATCCCGGTGTCGAGATATAATAATCGTCTCTTGACTTGATTCACATTATGGACTTTTCCTTTGCGATGTAATGTTTAAATAATGCGATATCATTATACATGTAATTATTAGATCCTAAAAACTAGTTCAAGGGGTTAGTCTTGAGAAGTCGAATTTAAGATCCCGTGATAGTGAAAAATTATATTTATGGGTGTTTGGATTCATCAAGATGGCTTTCATGCCCGTTGATGATCCGACCCTTTTTAGCGCTTTCCTGCATGCATTATCTCCCAAAACGATTTTCAAATAAAAATCACAAAGAGCTTTCATGAAGAATAAAGTGATTTGGGGTAGATCTCCTTATGAACATAAAGATAATTAAAGCAAGTATCGAAATTCTCAATTCCTAGTCAAGCGAAAGATTTGAACATCCTTTTTCCAAAATATCATTTCAATTTTTATATCTTGTTTAAAATGAACTTCGTGTTATATCAAATCCTTCGTACCTAGGTGCAAAAGAGGAATAATACTACTTTCCCATAACTCACAATAAGGCTTAGAATAAAAATAAATAATAAAAGCACGCACACATATACACACACACTCACTCTCTCTCTCTCTTTCTCACACACACACACACACTAATTTACGCATAGGAAATCGATAAGAAGCAGTAACCGTGTTTTCCCAGAGGTCGGGGTAACCAACATTTCCCCCTCAGTTAACCAAGCCCTCGAACTCTATGAATCTCGGATTTCTAGACCAATCCTATGGAGTCACATATTGGACCATTTTGCGAAAATCTTCATAATCAGATGAATTGGTACATCCATTTAAATGATACCAACTGGCAGCTCTATCTCATTCGGTCCAATCATCAAAATTAATCAATAAAATCAAACATTACAAAATAAGTCGACTAATGTCGTTCTTTTCCTTAAAAAATAATCTTTTAATTAACCAATTGACACATCGAATGATAAAATGTAGAAACAAGGAAAACAAGGAAAATCAAATCAAACAAAAGACTTAAGACAAGAAAACCACTAGATTTTTTCCGGTGTTGATACGTGGCGACTTCATTGGGGATAATAGAGGGCTTAAGCCACGTTCAATCTTATTAATTTCCATTCTGCATGTGCATCTTGTGTTAATGATCTTTGTGTCTGATAAATTTCTCAAACCTTTAAGTGTTTTGTATTAGTGCCTCGCACAATATATTAGTGCTTCGCACAATGTCATCATTTTGCATGCGATGATGACGTGAATGTATGTTGTGTGGTACCTCCATCAAGAGGCAAATTCGTCGTTATTTATTACTGGACTCTATAGAATGTTCTCTTGTGAGGCTCAGGAAAGGCACCACTAAGATCCGCTCCAATTAAAAGATGGACGTTTTCATCAAGTAAATTGCGAAGATCTGGGAACCAATTTCAAAAAGCCCGTGAGAGTAACCCTAAGATAGGTCAGCCTCTGATAAACCAAACGCCCCTTCATACCCTGTTACTTCCTGAATATACAAATGTCATCCATCTTAAACTGTCATTTGTATATCTTTCTTATCTTGTCATCAAGTCGACTAACCCCTTGCCTTGCAGGAAAAGATTAAAAAAATACCAAAACTGATGCATAACATATCATGCATCCGTATTATCTTATAATATCGAGACTAAACTAGATATTGGTTTTGTGTAGATTGGTCCTAGAACTCGATTTCGAGCTAAAATGGCACGATCACCTCCAGCCAAAATGGTCGAAGGTAGTTCATCAGAACCTATTCTCGTATCTTGAGAAGAATTTGAAGAGTTTAAGAAATAGATTGTTGAGATAACCGTTCTGTTAAGAGAACAGTGCAAAGTAACTTAGAACCCCAAACTGAAAACTCCAACTGAATCCTCTGCACAAGGAGATATACGAGTACTAGGAAAAGGTAGTGAGATACTAGTACCACTCCAATATTCCAAACTGATAATGGATCCGCCAAAGATGTTGCGAGTGAAAGCTCCAAAAAAAACACAAAACAAATTTCAAATCTCTCTAAGAGTGAACTACGTAAGACCTGGTCTCCTTTCAAAGAAGAACGTAGGAAGCCAGTAATGGCGCGGTCTAACCATTTTAAAAATCAAAAAAACCCTTTCAATAATTCAGTGATCACAAGATACAACTCATCAACCCTAAAGTGCGAGAAGACTTGATCTCTTTGACCTACAGAAGTGCATAGGTGGCCATCGTTACAAAGTCTATCTCATACTCGAAGACTTTTTCCCCGAGATAAAACTCAGAAATCAAGCCTTACAGATTGAACCAAACCTGGTTGAAACTATCACATCAAAAACCAAGTCGAGCTCTTAGGTCCAATTCAATGGAATCTGAAAGCCTCTCGACATCAATTATAATAGCCGAAGCGATATCATGAAAGGAAAATCACAACGATATATTAAGCATGATCATCAGCGAGGATAGATACAAACCAAGACGATGTGAAATGTAAGTAAAGAGAAGATTACAACAAATAATGTTCAACGATGCAAAGTAACTATCTTATGACTCTTGTTATAACCCTCAGAAAGATGGCACCTTTAGTCATAAGCCATCGTCAAATTAGAAGAAAAGGGTCATCAAAGCCAAGTGCACCTAGAAGTCCGAAATGAGGATTGGGGCACCCTGAATGTCAAAGCCCAGTCTACCTGATCTCCATGTGGGTCATATGGTAAAAGCCTCTTGCGATACCGACATCTTATCAGCCTATTCGTTAAACACAGTGAAGCGACTACCTGAACAACAAACGAAACTGGGGCAATTTTAGAAACAGCGACAACTTGACACTGGGGCAATCATTGACCATCCCAAAAGGGGAAAATGCATGTCGGTACCCATAGTGCGATCTTATCAACATGCGACGTCATCATCAGAGCTTCTTTCATATCATTTCACTAGCGATCCGGTACGATCATTTGGTCTTTTACAATCATAATTTTCTTAGAATACAGCGATCCACATGTGAGGTACGACTCTTTTAACTCTTTATCTATTAGCGATGATATACATTTTTAGTATAGATAAATTTTTCGTGTTAACAAAAGTAAATTTTATTTGGCTTGTTTTGAATTAAATGAACTCTGATAAGCGTCCGTGGATCAAAAAAAATCATGGGTATGATTGGAGAATTAAGATTATTTGACCTTTTGATAAGGCATGACATCGTAGTTCAAAGCACTTTTTAGAGCAGACTTTACCTCATATGAATGTCTGCACTTTACGATTGCCCTAGCTCTTAGTTGTGGGGTATGAAACTATGGTGACAACGATGAAAATTAATGCGAAAATAAAAGATAAGTAGTAAACCTAATGTCTCGAATCGTGGCCTGAGTTACTCAAGCAATTAAGCCTGAAGGGTGTCTTTACACCTGATGCCCTAAAGTCGTCTGGTTTAGGAGTCACCGGCCTAACGCTTGCTACGTGGGTAACTTAGTGCTTAAGAAAATGAGCATTGCGAGGAGGAAAAAGGCGAGACCTGAGAAGATCCAAATTGTGGCCTGGGTTACTCGGGTAATTAAGCATGAGGGGTGTTTTTACACCTGGTGCCCTAAAACCGGCTGGTTTGGGAGTCACTGGCCTAACACTCGTTACATGGGTAACTTAAGCCTAAGAAAAAAAATCTTGCGTACGGTTAGGCGAGGAGCGAATAGAGTAGACCGCCTGAATTATCTCAAAGTGTGGCCTTTGTTACTCGAGTAAGTAAACCCGAAAGGGTGTCTTTACACCTAGTGCCCTAAAGCCATTTAGTTTGGGAGTCATTGGTCCAAAACTCATTAAATGTGTAACTTTGAATAGCCTAAGAAAACGAGACAAGCTAAGTGAGAGAAAAAAAGGGAAAGTATAGAATCAAAACGATGAAAAAGTTTGCGAGATCAGAATGTTATCATCTAAAGTCATGGAAGAGAAACCCATATTAAGGGTGGCGTCACTAATAGTGCACATGTTTAATTTTGGGAAGTACGGTGTCTAGAGCGATGAAGTATCTTTATAAAATGAGATAAGTCTTCTGAATTTGATTTTACTCATGAACAATGATCATGTATGCTTAAAAGTTTTCTTGCGATTCCATAACTTGTTAAATGAAAAATTCCTTAAAAGGAAAGAAAGAAAAAATAGCCCAGAAGTTAGCGATTCATAACTTGTTGAAAAAAAAATCATTTTCATACTTAATTTCAAGATCTTTAGCCATAAGATAAAAACTTAGCGAATATGAGTTAAGTGGAAGACTCAATGAGCATCCAATTTTATGAACTTTAACTCATACTTATCCTTACATCGAAGTTATCCCCGACGACCCGAGCCGTCAAGCTTTTGGCGCATTTTGTTATTAGTCTGATGTGCAGGATATTGCTCAAACTTGGCATGGTCAACAAAGCGAGTGTCCTAGATGAATCCCCATAACAACATGCGAAAGGGCTAGGGCATTTTTTGCGATTCAATGAAATGGAAGGAGTCTAAGGCGAGACCAAGCTTCTCATCAAAAGGAATGAGAGAACTCCTTAAAGAAATTTCGACGACATAAGCATGTTACGACAAAAGAAAGGAAATTTCCCAAGGGAACCCTTAACTCAAAAACAAGCGCTTCATCGGTAAAAATATATCACAAGACCACGCATGGGTCAGTTCTAACTGACAAATTATAATTTCTAAATGATGATGTACAAAGCATGCATCATGATGGACAGTAGTAGAACATATGCATAAATGCATAAGCATCATTATATATATGTGTGTGAATATTACATCAGTTTTTATATCAACATCATCTATATACACATGAAAAGCCGATCAAAAAATATAAGGAAAACATATAAATAAGCAATGAATGAATTGTCTCATACGATACGATTGGCAATGCGATAACGATTGAAGATATGATGGGCGATGTGATTCTCAATGAGAGATGAGATTTAACATGTGAATTGATATACAATTTAATATGCGAATTAATATACGATTTAATGTATGATTCAATATGCGAGTTGCGATGTGCGACATGCGAAATGCGATATGTGATATGCGATTTACGATATGCGAAGTGCGACATGCGATATGCGAGTTGTGATATATATATATATATATATATATATATATATATATATATATATATATATATATATATATAATTTGTGAAGTGCGACATGCGATGTGCGAGTTGTGATGTGCGATATGCGATTTGCGACATGCAAGTTGCGATTTACGATGTGCAATTTGCGATGTGATTTAATAATAATTCAAAATATGACTTGCGATACGATTTGACAATAAGTAAATGTGCGATTTGACAATGAGTCCGTGTGCGATTTGAAAATGAGTCAGTGTGCGATTTAACAATAAGTCAGTGTGAGATTTGACAATAAGTCAGTATGAGATTTGACAATGAGTCGGTATGCAATTTTACAATTAGTTAGTATGCGATTTGACAATAAGTCAGGATGCGATTTGCGATGCGATTTGATAATGATTCAATAAGCGATTTACAAAGTGTGTTATACTATGATGTAATCTGTTGGCAATATCCCAACGCAGATCGACTTGACCCCGATGATGTAATATATTGGCAACAACCCATCGCAGATCGGTTTGACCCCGATGATGTAATCTGTTGGCAACAATCCAACGCAGATCGGTTTGACCCCGTTGATGTAATCCGTTGGTAACAACCCAACGTAGATCGGCTTGACCTCGATGATGTAATCCATTGGCAATAACCCAACATAGATACTGGAAGTACTTGGTTGTAGCAACATAATTTGCGAAATGTAATTTGAGACAAGACTTTATAGAAATTTAACTTGCGAAGTGCGGTGTGCGATTTGCGAAGTATGATTTATGACTTTCGAAGTGTGATTGATAGAATATGAAATGCGATATGAGAAGGGAAATTTGCGAAATGCGATGTGCTATGGTGTGAAATTTGTGATGCGATCAGTGGAGTCATCGGTAGTACCTGATGACATCAGTATAATCATCATCCTCCCAGCAGATGGGAGTAACCCTTTTTAAATTTAAATTAAACATTTCATTGTATACTTTACACATGGCATTGCATCATTAGGTATACCTTATCATGTATCTTCGTGTCTAGTAATCTTTGTCATGTTCATTCTATTACATTGCATAAACATAATAAAGAGGGGCATCTATAGACACTCGAAATTTCACTTTCCCTTGACTAACCCTATAGGAGGGCAAAAGATTTATTTCACTTCGGAGACAACCCAGAGATAGGACAAAAGCATCATTTCACCCCAGCGACAACCCCGAGGAGAGATCAAGGTGCAACGATGTCCAGACAAAACATGAACCGAACGCGGATCGTAAAGCTGAGGATGTGACCATAAGACGTCACCGCAGCAACCAATGAACATTGTAGAAGAGCCGATTGACGACCTTAGGGAGCCGGAAGAAACCTTTTAGCTAATTGCATCATCTTTCCGAACTCTGAGGGTGTCAGATTCGACTGTATTTTGCAGCCTTTCGCAAAGACTTTTTGAGATTTTTGGGTACGAAACTCAACTTTCATTGGACCGAGACCTAAGGCACAAACTTCGAGACAATGGGACCCGTGGGGCCAAGCCTCATATGTAACTACTCCAGCCGCAGGTACACCTACGGATGGCTCGGATCACCTTAACTTAGCAGTAAAAGCTCATTATTTCATATAAGCAAGAAGGAAAAGCTAGAGAAAGAAAGAAGGAAGAGATAGAGAGAGAGGCTCGGGTCTTTGTATTAACCCGATATTTTCAATATAAAATAAATAAGAAATTTTTGCAGATAAATTTTTTAAATGATGAGAATAAGTGTCTAGTAATGTGTATGATAAATACAAATATATTTAGTACCTGAAAATTATAAATAATTTTAGAATTTTTGATCATTACAAATTATATTCTTATAGTAATTAATTTTTTGTAAGCAGAAATGTTTTATTAATTATTTTCTATAAAAATATGATTTTATATTATTTAAATAATATATGAAATGATTATTAGAATTATAATAATAAATATTTTATTATATGAATTTGTTCAGAATATTTAAGTTAATTATTTTAGCTTAATTATTGATGTTGCATATGAAGGATAAATAAGATATGGAATCCAAACCCTAAATTTGGATTTTGATCAAAGGATGAGAATAATAATATAATATTAATTATATTTTGATTTTTCAGTGCTATAACTGATAATGGTTGGTCAATTATGGTAAATTATGTCATGACCCTTATATCATGTTATTAAACTCTAATTGTTAAACTCAGTTATGAGTTCGAGACTGTGTAGTAATTGTGTTATATGAATTTTAATGTGTATTATAAAATTCTATAATTAGGAGAAACCCTAATAATTATTTGAAAACCCTAATTTGCTAATATTAGAAACTCTAATTATTATTTTTGTAAATTATAATGATAATTAGGAAACCCTAATTGTTAATTTGGGAACCCTAATAATATTAAGGAACCCTAATTTTCTATTAAAAACCCTAATTTTAAATTAATGTGTTGTAATTAAAATTTTATTACACTTAGAAATTATTTGGGAAACTTTAAGATGTAAAATCTAGTGAATAAATCCTAGATCCAAGCACCTTGGACAAGAATGCCCTTAAAATTAAAATAAAATTACCAAAGTGCCATTTTTGTCCAATTTGGTGTATTATTGTTGGGAGATCTTAGCAAAATCTTGCAAGCCACCCTACATTACCTAGCTATGAGCTAGGAATACCAGCACATCAGCCATTGCAAGCAATCAAATACATTGCATCAATAGAAATGAGAATTTAAGAGAGAGAAAACCACAAAACAAAGCCATTTGATCACTTATACTTAGCCATACTCTCTCAAGACCAAACCCACGAAATTTTAGTGTTAGATCAGTCAAAAATCAAGCCCCACTAACACCAATATCAAATCAGAAGCATAGAAATCAAAATTGGATCATAAAGAGGTAAACCCTAATCTAGAAATTTGACTTTTGATCTTGTGTTAGATGTTATGATTTAATGTTAAAACATGTTGTTTGTAGTCTATTTAAGTGATCTGGGTTGCTAGATGTTAGATCCATAACATCTAGAGGCTCGAATTTAAAGATTTGTAAAATCTGGAAATTTTGTTTTTGATGTCTGACAACCAAATGTTAGACCTTATATCTCTGTGATATTTAATGTGTTTTGTGTTTTGAAAGTTGATAGTTGTAGTCTGATATGTGCTCTTGGATCTAGGCTTGAAATCAGACTTAGATCTGTGTTAGATTGCATGATATTGTTGGTCAAAGGTCGTTGACCGACCATGACTAGACCATTTCTGGGTAACCCAGAAATGGGTTTTCAGCGTCTGACAAGATGTTTGAAGGCCAAGATCTGTCAGATTATTGACTTTTTGATGTTGTTGTTATAACTAGATTGTAGACTGTAATCTGGGCTTTGAATCCTGACCTTTAGATCCCTTAAAGACACAAGTGATCGAACGTAGAGAGTGGTCAAATCAGGCCACTCGGTCACAATTGCATTTTTCTGGAATTTTCAGAAACGTGAAAAACACATATTCTGACAGTCTTTGATCAATCCATATCTTGCTATTGTTTTGATGTTATGGTTATATTTTGTAATAGATCTATAGTTCTACATGTGGGCTACAATCTGGAAGTCTTAGATCACTAAAAATGAAGATGACCATCTGAACTGTTCTTCATTTCTGGGTAACCCAGAAAATGAAGAACAGCTCTGACAGCTTGTTCATGACCCTAGATCTTGCATTTGTGTTATGCTATGAACCTGTTGATAGCTGGATCGTGTAGTCTTGCACAAGTACTGCACGATCTGACTAACATGCCCAGAAACATTACATATTACGAATTAAACTTGGTCAAACCTAGTACCATCGTGACTGACTTTGAAGATCTGGGTTTGCTGAAGAACACCTTCAGCGACAGTTTTGTCGCCTAAAGTAACTTTACCGACACTTAATTTCGGAAATTAATTATTTTAATTAAATAAATAGAAAAAAAATAGTTTTAAATTATTAAAAATACAAAATAAATTATTAAAAATTATTTTAAAGTCTAAAAATTAATTTTTAATTATTTTGAATATATTTCATTAATATTTAATATTTTTGGAATATTAAAGGCATTTAATTTATTTAATTATAATATTAAATAAATTATTTAAAAATAATTTTAACGCGTGAAAAATCATTTAAAATTATATTATGGTATAAGAAAATATTTTAAGTTATTTTTAATGACTTTTAATATTTTGTGATGAAATTCATTAATAAATTAATATTAATGATATTTAAGTTATTTACTAAATGAATTAAATAAATTAATTAAAAATGATTTTATTATATTAAAAATCATTTTAAATAATAATAAGGTATTTAAAAATATTTTAAGTTATAAAATATAACTTTCAATATTTTAAAGGTAAATTTCATTAATTAATGATATTAAAGTTATTTAATAATTATATTAAATAATTTAGTTTAAAAATGAATTTATTATTATAAAAATTATTTTAAATGAAAATAAAGTGCTTAATGATATTTTAAGTTATAAAATATAACTTTTAATATTTAAAGGATAATTTCATTAATAAGTTAATATTAATGATTATTAATTTATAATTAATAATATTAAATTTATTTAATAATTATATTAAATAAATAGTTTAAAAATGGTTTTATTAATTTAAAAATTATTTAAAAAAGATATAAATGAATTAAAAATATTTTAAGTTATAATTAATAACTTTTAATATTTTGATAAATAGTACATTAATATTTAAATATTAATGATAATTATTTAAAAATGATTTTAATTGTTTTAAAAATTATTTAAGGGTAATATTAATACTTTAAAAGTATTTTGAGTTATTATAATTAACTTTAATATTTTGGCAATGATTTTATTAATAGTTTAATATTAATTAAATATTAATAATAATAGAATTGTTTAATCTTTAAATCATTTAATAATGATTCCGATGTTTAAAAATTCATGATAAATTATAATAAATGTTTTAAAAATTATAGTCATTTAAAAATAATATGACTGATAATTACA
This sequence comes from Panax notoginseng, assembly GCA_016801055.1. Classification (NCBI taxonomy): domain Eukaryota; kingdom Viridiplantae; phylum Streptophyta; class Magnoliopsida; order Apiales; family Araliaceae; genus Panax; species Panax notoginseng. The sequence continues at coordinate 34,783,401 of CM029017.1, forward strand.
GTTATTGAGCTACAGGATAGAGTTTTAGACTCAATAATTACCCGATAAAGCAGTCGGTACACCGACATATTTCAGAAATTGATCTGGACTTAGATAATTTGACTTAATAAGTTTTTATTTGGGATTCAATGGTTGTTAAACATATGTGACAAATGTGATTAGGTAATGTGCTGACTGCAATAAGCAGTGCTGTGTGTTATAATATGTTGTTCTAATCAGTAAAATGATCTTATTACTGATAGGTGTTTCTATAAAAGATAAAACTAAGTTACGAACTGTAAGCAGCGTATCAGGCAAGTATCTTACCTTTACATTTTCTTTATGCAGTGGACATGAGTAAGAATGTTTCAGAATTATATTATTACTTTACAGATTATTAACCCTATTGATATATATATATATATATATATATATATATATATATATATATATATATATATACTCTCATTGATTATCAACATGTTAGTATATGGTAATTCAGATATATATTATGTTCGTCAATTTCTATAAATGGTTATACAAATGTCCCCACTTGGATAATCATTGTATTTAATCACATGTTGATACACCTTTGTTAATTACCCGTATATATATATATATATATATATATATATATATATATATATATATATATATATATATGTTAAATTATGGATTCTTGTTGAACAAGTTAAAACATTTGGTTTGGAACCCTGACAAATATGAACATCTCGTACACGGAAAAACTTTTTATGCACCCAAGGTGGACAGAGTGAACGATAGCATCGTTCTTGCATGTAGTATTGATCAATACAGGGTCTAACGGGCTGATCACCCCCCGTGCCCGTAAGTTATGACGGTTTGCAGATGAAGTTCTGCTAAACCTATTCAAAAATTAAAAATAATGTTCATAGTATGTCACCTTAGCCCTAATTATAGTCATTACGTAGTTTCAAAAAATTGATAGAGAGTTGTTATGTTATTATTATCGGTTCAGATTACTTCACAACTATTGACTTGTTGTAGAAGGGTAGTACAAAGAAAATATTTAACCCTTTCAGCTAATGTTTATAATTGTTATTACTTACTGGGCACTCAAATGCTCATTCTTGCTTAAATTAAATGTTTTCAGTTAGGTATGATCAACCCGAAGGATCAGGCAAGAACAAGAAAAAAGGAAAGTTGTTCGAATGAGATTTATAATATTATGTGTAATAGTTATAGTTTATTAAGATAATGATACTTATTATCTATGATGTAATAAATGTTTAAAGGTCTCATACCTGGGATTTAAACTTGATGCATATGTAAATTAAATTTGGTATCAATATTATTGTTATTAATATTATGATTAGTATTTTCTGCGCATAGAAATGGTATCGTGAAGCACCGAGTTCGAATTTTAAGTACCCGAATTTGGGGGCGTCACAGTCTTGGAGTTTTTTTTATCATCTTTGAGTTGTTTAATCTTATATCATATACATCTTGTAAGTCTCGAGTGATATATATCAAATTCAAGCCGAAAGAAGCTTGTCCACGCGTCCCCCAAGGTTAAAAACACTCATTTTGGTCACTTTCTTTGTAAATGTTGTTATAAATACTATATCTGTGTAGATATAACAATTTCTACTGGTTAAATTTGTTTTTTTACATATATATTGTGTATTAGTGAGTAGACATTGAGTTTATATCGGTTAATCCATGCATATTTGTAAATCTAGTTATTTGAGTAGATCTACCTAGATCTAAGCCGGATCTAGCCCTTTGAACGGTTATAGAGCATGAAGCTCTAAACCTATATGCTAGATCGGTTTAAATCCATGGTAGATCTAGATGTTTTACTGCTTTTGGTCAGTCCCGTTCACTACGTAGAGCCCTAGATCTATATCTAGAGGTGAGGGGGTCCTAATGGCTCGATATGGGGATTTCAACTGATGAAATCACTAAATATCAAGTCTAGGATGTTGTACATACATATTAAAGTATAATAATGTGAGCCTAGAAATCCAATGTTGAGATCTAATAATCGGATCTTGACTTGATTTACATTATGTACTTTTCATTTGCATTGTAATGTTTAAATAATGCGATATCATTGTACATGTAATTATTGGATCTTAAAAATGAGTTCAAGGGGTTAGTCCCGAGAAGTCGGATTTAAGATCCCGTGATAGTGAAAAATTATATTTGTGGGTGGTTGGATTCATCAAAATGGCTTTCATGTCTAGTAATGATCCGACCCTTCTTAGCGCTTTCTTGCATGCATTATCACCCAAAACGATTTTCAAATAAATATCACAAAGAGCTTTCATGAAGAATAAAGTGATTTGGGGGAGATCACCTTATTTGGGGTAGATCACCTTATGAACATAAAGATAATAAAAGGAAGTATCGAAATCCTCAATTCCTAGTCGAGCGAAGGATTTGAAAATTCTTTTTCCAAAATATCATTTCAATTTCTATATCTTGTTTAAAATGAACTTTTTGTTATATCAAATCCTTCGTACCTAGGTGCAAAAGAGGTACAACACTACTTTCCCATAACTCACAATAAGTCTTGGAATAAAAATAAATAATAAAAGTACGCACACACATACACACACACTCTCTCTCACACACACACACACACACTTTATGCATAGGTAATCGATAAGAAGCGGTAACCATGTTTTCACGGAGGTCGGAGTGTCCAACATTTTCCCCTCACTTAACCAAGCCCCCAAACTCTATGAATCTCAAGTTTCCAGACCAATCCTATAGAGTCACATATTGGATCATATTGTGAAAACCTTCAAAATCGGATGAATTGGTACATCTATTTAAATCATACCAATTGGCGGTTCTGTCTCATTCGGTCCAATCATCAAAATTAAGCAATAAAATCAAACTTTGCAAAATAAGTCAACTAATGTCGTTCTTTTCCTTAAAAAATTACCTTTTAATAAACCAATCGACACATCGAAGAATAAAAGCTAGAAACAAGGAACACTATATTATTTCAGGCGTCAGATAATCATATTATCCCTTCAATATATATTGATCACTATTGCTCAACAACATATATATATATATATATATATATATATATATATATATATATATATATATATAGTCAGAATCCAGTTCGGGATCCCGGACTTTATAAAAATACGGACTTTTTTTTTTACTTTTTTTTAAAACAACTAAAAAAAAGTTTAATATTTTATGAAACTGAATTTTTTACATAATACAATGTTTTGGGTGTAATTTGGATACATATAACAAAATATGTCTGTACAGTTCCATAAAAACACCCAAAACACTGTATTGTGTAAAAATTCCAGTTCCATAAAATATTAAATTTTTTTTTAGTTGTTTTAAAAAAAAGCAAAATAAAAATAAAAAAATAAGGGTCCGGATTTTAGTCAGGTCCGGGAGTCCGGACCTGATCTTGTTTATATATATATATATATATATATATATATATATATATATTGCTCAGCAGCATACATATATATAAAGATATTATACAATGGATAAATGGTATATGTATTTCACTCTCCTTAATTCCTTTGTTTTCGTCAGAATCGGTCCTAGGTTTTTTAGGGCCCAGGATAAATTTTCTTAAGTGTGCCTCTTTATACAAATTAAATGAAAAAAAATAAATAAATTATCAACTAATTAATTTTATTAAAATTATAAGAATAATTCTCAATTCTCAATTTTACAATAAAAAACTCAAAACCCACATAATATTAACACACAAATACACAATCTACAAGTCACTATCTTCAGACTAACAACATGAAACATAAAAATAATGCAGTTAATTTACTTAAAGAAGCCCTCGTTTCAAATTAATCACCCTAAATTATACACATTCCCCAAATTTTAATTTGACAATCACAAATATATACACCATACTTCATTCTCAATTCTACAGTAAAAAACCCAAAACCCACTCAAATTAAAAAAATTTGAAACTGTTAATCAAAAAATTTATTTTATTAAATTAAAATAGAACACTCTCTTTCTCTCTTCAAAGTTCAAACACTCTTGCTTTTTCAATCTAACTCATGGAAAAGGAGCCCATGAATTCTTATCCCCCCTCCCTAACAAACAAACTCAAACAAACCCTTTGTCTCAACTGATAAGCAAAGGGAGCGCAACAAATAGTCAAATGCACAATCTACAAAACATACCTCAGAGAGCGCATCAAGAAGCAGAATCAGATTTGAAAGCCACTTAGAACGTGTTTGACGGTACCAGAGCAGAGATCTATTTGATGGGTATTGGGTTGCAACTTACAAGACAATTTTCGGTGCTGTTGATGGCTTCTAGGCGCTGGCAATTGAAGCTGAAAGCTTGAAACCTTTAGTGTTCCGTGTTCGACTGTTCAGTTTTGAGGAGAAGTCGAGAAGATTAATTGCTATGTGGGTTGTGGGTGTAAGCTTATAAATTAAAACTTTTTGGGCCCCCTTCAGCTTTGGGCCCAGGGCCAATGCCGGCTCTGGTTTTCGTACTACCAATTTTGGCCTTGCAAGGTGACTTGGGTGATCAAGGTTCAAGGACGAAGATGGGGAATTTTTTTTAGAGGGCATCGTTTCGAATCCATATTTTGTAAATATTGTTATACTTATTGGTTAAATTAATTATTTTACTGTATGTTGCACTTATGCACCCTTTATAGTACACAAAGTTAAGCGAAGAGAAATCATAAAATTTTGATATTTATATAATAATAGCCCGAAAAATGAGAAATGGGATGAATTTATAAATTGGCCTGTATTACAAATTAACTTAAATCAATAAAAATAACTCTTATATTTTGAATAGAAATATATTCTTATAATTTTTGAAAAGAGTATCAATATATATATATTTTATTTTATTTTATAAATCTTGGGAGGCCTAAAATAAAAATGTTAAAATTTCATAAGCTTAAAAACATTCAAAATCTAAGGGTAGCCCGGACCCCCCCTGGGGGCCCTATACTCCCTCCGTCTCTGGAGGTGATGGTCAATATGCGTATGATGAAATGCCACACAAAAAAAATAATATGAATTTTTCAATTCTTCAATTATTTTTTTAAATGTTTGAGTTTGGGTTCTATAATTTTTGAGAAATAAAATTGTTATTAGGTTAAATAGTGTTTCATTTAAAGTAAAGGGCATTGATAGTAATCAAATGAGACTACTTTGAAAGTTGCGGGCTAGAAACTTGTGGTAATATTTAATACACATGTTCACACCAACGTGCTTAAAATAGTAAGGAACTATTATGTACATATACTATTATGCTTGGGATATAAAAGTACTTATATTTTTTATTAAGGATTATTGAGATCTAATTCTTCAATTAAAAAATAATTTTTAAAAATGAAAAAAAAAAAGTTGTTAAGAGATTAGAATTCCAATAGGTCTTTTAAAGTAATTAATGTGAATTATAAGATTAATAATAAGGCTCTAAACCGAGCCCAACGGCTTGGAGTTCATATTAAAGAATTTAAATTTAACGAGTTCTTGTTTATAAAATTAATTTTTTGCAAAAAAAAATGTTGTCCGTATGTTAAATTATATTTTATGTGGAAATTTAATAATTATTTATATAATAAATTATATTGACCGCTATTTTTGGGTTGAATCGACGATACAGTTACAATAGGTAGGTTGTGGCAATATCGTTATTGGATTGGACAGTTAAAATGTGCTAACATCTTAATGAAGTGTTAATTTGGTCCAACTGATGGAGTTTTTAAGTGGGCCTTGTTTCTAATGGACTGTTAATTTGGTCAAGCTGATGGTGTTTTAAAGTGGGCCTAGTTTCTGAAAAACTATACAATTACAATAAAACTATTAAGATGCCAAGTATAGGCTGAATGTTGGGGGCTTGACATATTAACATAGAGGTGAATACTAAACTGCTATAACCTATAGGTGGCTAGCATCATGGTAAGTAGACCTGACAATATAATTAGTTAACTGTTTGGTCAAATTAGGTCTGACAAAATATGGTTATAGGTTGGTTTTGGTTTTTAAAATATCAACTTTCAAAATACCAATAAAAAAATGACCTTTCTATTAGCAAGTTAATAATAATTTTGAAAAATTATTTAACTATGGAAGGGTATTAATAATTTCAATTAAAAATTTTATTAGTATAGTTTTTTAGCATTTTATTATTTATATTAATAATTTTTATATCATATTATTACTTAATTAATTTAATTGTGACGGTCACAATTTCATTTTTCAAAAGTTCTGTTTAAAAATCAAAATATCTTAAAATGGTTAATATAGTTTTAAACTATAACTATATAGTTCCAACCCACACAACCCATATTAAAAATGGTTAATATAGTTTTAGTTCTTAAATGGAACCATAACCATATATTGAAAATCAAAACCAACCCATAACCATATTTTGTCAAGCCTAATGGTAAGTAGTAGATTGGTAGTTGATCAAATTTTTGCCAGTAAACGGTTGGGCTTACTGGGTCTACTGTGTCTTGAAGGACTTGGACCATACTGGACATGAGTGCTCAACTGGGCTCATGTTTTGGACCTCTAACAGTGGTTTTACTATGCCACTGCCGAGTGAAGCATTGGGTAAATAATAAAGGGAAATTTATAATTAGGGTCCTTAACACTAATGTACAACAATTAGAAAGTATTTATAAAAACAATACATATACAAAATAATTACAAAAATAACGCAATTCATATTATTAAGGAAATCTAAAATTAAGGAGAAATATCTGCCATAACTAATCATTCAAATTCAAATATCTGGGATCTAACCACAAAAACACATTCAAATTCAAATTTCATAGGAAAGACTGCACAAATTTTATACTTTATAGGAGGTGGCGGAGGCAATTTTCAGAGGAGGTGGAAGCTTTGGAGGAGGTGACAGCGTCGGAGGAGGTGGTAATGGTGGCTTCCGAGGCGGCGACGATGGCTATGGAGGAGGTAACAATGGCGGTGGTGGCTCAAGTGGTGGTTACAGAGACGGTGGAGGTGGAGGCTGGGGCGGTAGTGGCGGGAGCAACCATTTTCTGGTAGTAAAAGGAAATTCTCAAGATACTGCAGAGGAGAAGATTGTTAGTAATGTCATGGTAACCAAACTTTTATAACAAGGTAACCAAACTTTTATACTGAGGTAACCAAACTTTTATACCAAGGTAACCAAACCTTGGTAATTACCAAGGTAACCAAATTTTTATACTGAGGTAACCAAATTTTTATACTAAGGTAACCAAACTTTTATACCAAGGTAACCAAAACTTTTATACTAAGGTAACCAAACTTTTATACTAAGGTAACCAAACTTTTATATCAAGGTAGCCAAACTGTCATACCAAGGTAACCAAACATTTATACCAAGGTTACCTTGGTATGAAGGTTTGGTTACCTTGGTGTGAAGGTTTGGTTACCAACTGCACTATGAAAAAACTGATGGTGTGGAGGTTGATTGGTTACCTTGGTATGACAGTTTGGTTACCTTAGTATAAAAGTTTGGTTACCAAACTTTTATACTGAGGTAACCAAACTTTTATATTAAGGTAAACACCAATCAACAAAAAAAGTGATCATAAATTGATAATCAAACGCACATTTTGCATAAAATTAAGATCATAAACCCCAAATGAATGAAATTAAAGAGAAAACCTTAAAAACTGGTGCTCGAGAGAGAGAGAGAGAGGTAAAATAGAAGTACTTACAAAAACAGAGTACAAAGAAATATGAAGAACAATTGGAAGAATGAAAGAGAGAGAAAAAAATGGCAGAATAAAAGAAAATGGAAGAAATGGCGTCCTCATCTTTTATACAAAAATGGCAGAAATGTCGTCTTCATCTTTTGAAGAAAAAATGGCAGAATAGAAGAAAATGAGAGAGAAAATGGCAAAATGGCGTCTTCATCTTCTCTCTTCACTGGCGTCTCCATCTTCTCTCTTCACTCTTCAGCTTTTGTCTTTAAATATGAAAATAGAATAATAGAATTGCAGTGGCGTACATAAAATGGCAGTAGGGGGAGATGAGAGAGAAAATGGCACCTACCAAAACTAGTCTCCTAAATTAAGGAATCTTAATTACACTGATATTTCCATGTCAGTCATTACATATTAATCCCTTAATTTAAGGACCTTTAATTATGTTAAGATTGAAAATAAAAACAAAAAATTGTAATACTTTTGTAATTATTTTATAGGTGTATGATTTTTATAATTATTTTTAAAAATGTACTACTATATGTAATTTATCCTTATAATTAACCCAAGGGGTTGGTTTGGTTATTAAGAAGGTTTTACTCCCTTCTTAATTTTTAATTCGAACTTTGGGGCCAGCCCTAAGGATAATTCTGTTGAATGCACTAGATCCCTTACTGTAAAAACTAAAAAAAAAAAGTGAAGTATATAATTTCTATATTTTCTAAATAATATCTTTGACATAAATTTATTTTTTTACGTAAAAACAATCAATCTATGTAATAAAAATAAAAATGAATGTTGACTCTAAAATTAGGATATGAAAATAGACTTTATTAGTAAGGAAATAAGGGAACTAGGATACTTTATATTACATATATCATCATATCTTTTTAATACATATTAAGTGACACAAATATTATATTTAGTGTAAGACTCCAACTTTTATAAATAAAGATTAAATTTTTCTCGAAATATATATTTGAAATATTATTGTATGGATTTGATATAATGTTATAGTTGTGGGTAATATTTATAAATTTTGTAAAGTAAGCAAGTTGTTATAACATATTCGATTGGTCGGGAAATATTCATTTTAACAGGGAATATTCGTACGACGACACAATCATTGGTGGACCCTACAACGAAATTATTATCGGAGTTAGAAAACGACAGAAATATCTTTTTATAAATAACGACGAAAGTTTTACTGTTAACTGTTGGAATACCCGGTGGTAAAAATACGGTAATATGTGTGATTGCATAGTAGCACATAGTATTGATTATTGATGCTTACGTGAGAAGTCACTCAGTTATACTCAATTATTGCTACAGTAATGGCTGCATATTATCTCACGCTATTTGATTCAATTATTGTCAATATTTTATATTATTAAATCAATAATTGAGATGACAAGTTATTCATATTATTATTTGCATAATTAACAATGGGGAAACAATATTTTTACCCCACTGTGGTTGTAGTGTTTTAAGCAATTAGTCACTGTGCTTTTAAAATATTCAATTAGCCCACTGTACTTTTTAAAAATGTTCAATCAAGCAATTTCATCAAATTTTGCTCACGGACGTTAAAAAATTAGGGGAAAAAAGCACCTTTACCCCATTGTACTTTTAAAATATTCAATTAGCCCACTGTACTTTTTAAAAATGTTCAATCAAGCAATTCCGTCCAATTTTGCTCACGGACGTTAAAAAATTGGGTCAATTTTCCTACGTGGCTTTAAAAAATAAAATACAAATGACGTGTCTCATTGTTAATTGAATCTACTGAAAATTAAATATAAATGCCCATTTAGTGAAAGTAATTAATTATCAACATTCTCATTGAATATTATTACCTCATAATCTATGTGGTTTTATACTTCTATTGTGAGAATATGCAATCACCCAATTAAGTAGAAAAGAGACTTATAAGATGAAAGCAGTGGTTTAAATTGCGTATTCGAATTCATATTTAACATTGAACCCGGAACCTGAATGTAATTTGGCTTCATTATTATAGTTCTTTTCTCTTACTTAATTTGGTGGAACTGCAAAACACTTCTCTTGGATGAGGTTAAGTATCCCTAAGGGCACATTTGGAAATTTGTATGCTTAGTTTGGGCTAGACATAATAATAGACCCCTATCTTAATTTGGTATCAAGTATTGTGTCCAGGTAATACACCTGGCAAAAGGAATTGATATGAGAAAAAAGAAACTGCAAGATCACAGAAAAATGGGTCATCCTCTGTCTATACATCCAACCATACGTCTTTAGAATCCCCCCACCCCAGGTTATTTTGGTTTAGATGCAGAAAATACTAGATACAAATGACGTCATTAAAAATGGTACCCCCATTGAAAATGAGACACGTCATTTGTATTTTATTTTTTAAAGTCACGTAAGAAAATTGGCCCAATTTTTTAACGTCCATGAGCAAAATTGGACGAAATTACTTGATTGAACATTTTTAAAAAGTACAGTGGGCTAAATGAATATTTTAAAAGCACAGTGGGGTAAATGTGCTTTTTCTCCCTAATTTTTTAACGTCCATGAGCAAATTTTGACGGAATTGCTTGATTGAACATTTTTAAAAAGTACAGTGGGCTAATTGAATATTTTAAAAGCACAGTGGCTAATTACTTAAAACACTACAACCACAGTGGCGTAAAAGTGTTTTTTCCCATTAACAATGTCTAGAAAGTTTTGTCGAGAAAAGGGGTTTGGTCACCTAATTGCGCGCCAATAGGGAGAAATCCTTATCGAAAATCGTCCTCTTTCCTGGGAACGATCTGGTTGTTAATATTACGAGTTATAATAATGATGAATAAATGTTGTTAAAATTATTGAGGGGATTTTTATGAAGTATTTGTTGTAAATTTTACTTATTTTATGGAGCCCCCATTTACCCATTTTTTTGTTCAATATTCGTATGAAATAATATTTTCTTCCATACTCTGTAGTATGTAAGTAATATTATTTCATCTCGTATTCCTGATTATACCCTCATTTTGTTATAGTATTGCTTCTATACTCCATGAAATTAGTAGAATATCCTTGATATTTGCGCTTCATCCAGTATATTTTCATGGAAATATTATTCTGAGCATTCTTGATAAGTTTTAAATTTTTCATGTCGGAGTACTATTCACGGGGTACTATTCTTGAAGTACTATTCACGGGGTACTATTTATGACAAAAAATTAATTTTTTTTTTCAGTCCAAATTATTTTTGATACAATATTATTCTTGGATTTTACTCCACAAAGCAGTATCATGTTGACAATCTGGACAATATTGAATTCTGGATAAATTAAATTATAAATATTTAAAAATTTATCCTTTGCTTTTATTTAATTGAATTCTTATATCATTGTCATCATCCTCATGCTTATATTGTTATGAAAGTCATCTTTGGCCCGTAGTACATAGATGGACAGTTGATTGGTATAATTATGACCAGGAATTATTCGGTATAATCATGACCTGTAATGTTACAAATAATATGATAAAAGTCCTCATTGGCCCGTAGTACATTGATGGACAGTTATTGGTATGATCATGACCATTGGTGAAAACACGAATATCTTTGGCCCGTAGTGCATGGATAATTCGTGGTCGTGATACTAATGAATATCCTTTGCCTGTAGTGCATGGATGATTCGATGATGTGGATTATTAATTAAGCTTAGTCTCAGCGATAAAATTAATGATAAACTTTTTAAATCATAGAAGATGGTAGATATTATGCTCTACTTGACTCTTGTAATGGATTACTTGTTCCGCTGCAGTTAAACTTGACGTTTATTATATTTTATCAGTTTAACACTGTTGAAGGCTAACGATAATTTATTCAGCATTATCTTAGTCATAATATTTCTTACTGGGCTAGTTGAGCTCACCCTTTTGCTTTCATTGTTCTCTTCAGGAAATGAGAACGTAGCCGGAACTAGTCGGAGAATGGAGTAAAGGTCCGAGATAGTTGTTTTAGTAGTTCTCACTATTTAATGTGATTCACATAGGAATATAGTGAGTTGATTGACTAGGGTGTTCCTTGTAATTCTGCGTCTTAAAGATCAGATTCAGGATGATTTGTTCATATGTCTTTGGAAGAAGTGCGTGAGTACTATAAAACATTCTTGGATAATGATTCATATTAACTAATTGATTTAAATGAGAAGTAAATTAATTTAAATGGAATACCAAGGGAAGTTGATTCACATAGGAATATAGTGAGTTGAGTGACTAGGGTGTTCCTTGTAATTCTGTGTCTTAAAGATCAGATTTAGGATGATTTGTTCACGTGTCTTTGGAAGAAGTGTGTGAGTACTATAAAATATTCTTGGATAATGATTCATATTAACTAATTGATTTAAATGGGAAGTAAATTAATTTAAATGAAATACCAAGGGAATTTGTAATCTTAACCTGTTAAATCTGCATTAATCTTGTGAACTTTGATCTTAGTTATTAGTTTTGTTAATTTTAATATTTCAAATCACAAACAATATTTCGTAGTTTAAAATAGGATTAATTGCATTGGAATTGATAATTGATAAAGTTTAATCTATTTTCTCGTGGGAACAATATCTTTGCCTGTTGAATATTGCAAACGAACGCGTATACTTGCGTGTAAAGTGGTAGTAATAAATTAGGTAACACAACCCTTTGTCTCCAAATCAACTGAGTACTGATCTCCATACATTGTCCTTACTTGGTAACTAAATTCACTAGTAGGTGTAGGGATTGACTCTCCTGCTAATTTTTTTTACCAATTTTTAACCTTTCTAGTGCATTAGGACAAAATTACCCATATCATCTCTTGCATACATCTCGATTAAAGGCCATCCTTTTCATCAATAAGTCCCTAATATCCTCAAGCATACTTAAAATATGCTTCTCTCTTACTAACTTGATCATCCCATTGAAGCTCTCACATAGATTTTTAGTCAAAATATCACATTTTGGATATGGATTGAAATGTGATTTTAACCATTTGTGGGGAGGCTTGTCAGCTAGCCACTCAATTGCATTAGGATCAACCTTTTTCAGTTCCTCCATTGAGTGCTTATACTTTATCTTATTAGTGACCCTTGTACAATTCCACAATAATTCTCTTAGTTCCATACATCTATGTCTAACATTAACAAAGTTACGGTTCAAGTGCTAAAAACAAAACCTTCTATCAGCTTTAGGGACTATATCATCATATGCTTCAATCAACCCTTTCTGTTTGTCAGACATAAATGTCCACCCATATTCATTCTCAATCCCTACATCATCCTTTAAAATTTCCAAAAACCATGTCCATATATCCCTTGTCTCGCTTTCCACATCTGCATATGCCAAGGGAAATATATTGTTCTTAGGATCAATACATACTGCAGTTAAAAGGACTCCTCCATTTGTACTCTTTAGATGGGTACCATCAACCCCAATGATAGGCCTACAATGCTTGAAGGCTTACTTTAGTCCTCCCAAACATATATAAATCCTTTTAAACATTGGTTTTCCTGTTGCTAGTGTATCCTCTTCAATAACCAATTCAACTGTACCACTTGGATTTAGCCTTTTCAACTCTTGAGCATACTGCCACAGCTTCACATATTGTTCATTAATGCTGCCTTGGATCATCGTCATTGCTTTGACCCTTGTTCTATAAGCTTGAGCCTCTGATATCTTCATAATATCTTCTTTCCAAACAGTTTCTACAAAAGTGGCAACACTTGTCTTTGGATTTTTTTGAATTCATGAACATACTACTCTGCAAGCCACCTAGAGTTAGCATGCTTATTTCTAGCATCTCTCGAACAATTATGGGGACCATACATCTTCTTAACTCGCATTGTATTCTCCCTCTACAACTTACTAGCATATATCTTCCATGGACAAGGAGGATTGCATTTATAACTAACCTTGAAAACTTCATTCTTGTATATTACGGGATTTCTTCCATGCTTGACTGAGTGAGCTCTAAATGCCTTCTTGAATACCTTGTTATCCTTGAACAACATGCCTTTTTGAAATTTAGGATCATCCATCATAGTTTCAGGATCAAACTCTGGCCATTTTGGTCCATCTTCATCTTCATTTACAGTCATTTTAGGAATTTTTTCTTGCATAAAATCTCCCTTGTCATCAATTTCAATGACTTTCTCCTTCTCTTTCGCAGTCACATCCTTCTTCCCTTTTACAGTCTGTTGATCGATTTCACAATCAATATATTTGTACAACTATACATGGTCAACAAGTAATAAAGTGAAAATAGAGTATCATTCCCACGAGGAATTATTTAATAAAAATCACCAAGTACTAACTCTTAACCAAACAAATTTTATTTAAACAATTGATTTAAGATTTTGAATTAAAATATTAAATAAACTAATACTAAATACCTCTAGTTTAAAATCAGATTATGGAGATTTAAGATCAGAAATTAATGCACTTCTTATCGATTATGCTCACTATTCTAAATTGTTAATCAAGAACACATAAATAAATATAACAATCTCTCAATGCATAATACTCAAATCAACTCAAATCCATAAATGATAAAATTAAGATGAACACCCTAATTAACTAATTCACTATATCTCATTGTGAATTACAATTAAAAAGGATTTAAAGCCCAAGTTGAATATCATATTACATGCGGTATATAGGTATATCTCTATCCTAGACATAAATCATGAATTCCATCGCTATGCAGAAAACATAAATACATGCTATTATGATCAGATCTAAATCTATAATTTATTTCTCAATTTCATATAAATTATCACAGTAACGGTTGATCAGGAAATTAAGCAATTAAAAACAAACTATAATAGACAATACATTGAATAGATCACAATAATTAACAGAGAAGCTTACTAAAATAAGCAATGCAATAAGAGCCATTGTAATCTTAAAAAGAAATTAATTCATAATTGAAGTAAAATCCATGATCCACAATTGATAAAGCATACAAAATATAAAGTAAAAGATAAAGAAGAAAATAGAATCTGCAGAAGAAATCATTGAATCTCTCCTTCAGCTCGTGCCTTGAATCCTTCGTGTTAGCTAATTGCTTCAAATCTCCAAGTCTGAACCTCAAAACTAGGGTTTTTCCTAATATCTAATGGAACCTAATCTAATCTATTGTATCTAATGAAGTCTCTCCCTCTAAAATTGACTAAAAACAACTATATATAGCCTCTAATACAAATCTTAATCGAATTATGAAATTCCATTCAAGTTACAACTCAATTGCATTGATTAAAAAAATATTGTGAAGAGACGTCTACAACAATGAGTCTTGGGCAGTTTATTTGTGAAAATGTATGTATAGCCAAAAATGGACCGCACCTAAAACCGGGTCAAGTTCTAATTGTTCAAGTTGACTCTGTAGTAATACGATCCGCTAAGCCTTATTTGGCCACCCCAGGAGCAACTGTTCATGGCCAATATGGGGAAATCCTTTACGAAGGAGATACATTATTTACATTTATATATGAAAAATCTCGATCTGGTGATATAATGCAGGGTCTTCCGAAAGTCGAACAGGTGTTAGAAGTGCATTCGATTGATTCAATATCGATCAACCCCCGAATAAGCGCTATCGTGCTGCCCATAAGCCTTTACTATGCGATTGGAGACAGGCACGATTGTGCTGCTCCCTAAGCCAATTTAGGCACGACCGCGCAGCTTTGTTTCTGCAATTTATCTAGTCTTTTCATCTTGTTCCATCCCAATTGTCGCCAACACAGCTCCCAAATATAGATCCTACAAAAATGACATAAAATTCATGAAAAGTAACTAAAAAACACTGGAATAAGCAACAAGTTCAGTTAGTTAATACCTGGTTTGTATGTATGAAACCTGATTTGTAGTTATGAAACCTACTCATCAAATACTCCCAAACTTAATTAATTGCTTGCCCCAAAGAAACACAACACAATGCAATACAAACACAAAACAAACTATCGATAAATATGCAACCTAACAACTAGCATGCCTGCAAATCCAGCCATCAATTAGTATGAAATCCAACAAATATGCTTCCGATGTATCAATAACATATTCAAACAATAAATCCAAATAAGAAAAATCAATAACTAATATCAGTTTGTAAATCAAAGCCTATTATCAATGATGTAGTGTGTGTGTGTGTGTGTGTGTGTGCGCGCTCATTAACTATTAAAACCAACTATAGGTCAAATAAACCACATAATATGCTTCTTAGAGGAAATCACAGTTTTTAACTCAAGAGTCTCTGCAAACATATTGAGCTTCAGCTAAAACTTTTCATTACTTAAGCTAGGCATCAATATGGGATTTATTTCTTCTTTTATTTAATCACAAAGGCATTTTTGCTTTTTCTTGCGCTTACACTTGATTGTGTAATATCTAGTTCTCTTAGGCTTTTCAATGTTACCCATGTAGCGAGTTTTCGATTAACGACTCCCAAACCATATGGTTTTAGGGCGCTGGGTGTAGAGATATCACCTAGGGCTTACTTACTCGAATAACAAAGGCCACGTAACTAAACTAGTCAATGTGTTTATTCATTTTTTTCCTGCATTTCTCTCTCTCTATATATATATATATATATATATAATTATATCCCATATTTTCTCCCAAACTTAAGTTTTTGCATCATCCTAGCCTTTACTACAAGTTTACCAATTTTCCTTCATTAAAACCAAGATTTCCCACCAGAAGACAATTATGTGATCATTTAAACTAAGTTAATCGAAATAGTCAACCTAACGTGCTATCCGGTTACATCAGTTTTAAACAAGATATGATTTTTATCATGATATGAAATTACATCTAAGCCTTGGTTATCAATACTGCTCAAAATATATATGCAATCTCATTCTCATCATTTGCTAAGTCAAATTCAAACTAACTAATATGCTCGGATTCATGCAATACTACGTGAACTAACTAAATGCAAGATATTTTTTGATTTTCAAAAAAAAATAAATTAAACATGCTAACAAAATGAAAACTACATGCTAACACATGAATTATACTAAATGCAATGCAATCTAAAAATAATCCCCCCAAACTTATCAATGACAATACCCTCATTGAGATAAACGGCAAGAACAGAGTAGAAGGAAACTCCCCTAATCTGCAGCATTGCTTTTTGACTCCTCAGTAATTGTATCGGTTGAGGATAAGCCTGGGCGGCTCCATATGTCAGGAACTACACTTGAACTTCCCTAATGCCCTGGGATTTCTGCATGCTTTTCTCCCAAACTTATTTGGCACTCCAATTTAGGCTTTCAGCCCCTTTTTAGAAACACTTGTAGTGCACTTTATTTCAACCCAATTTCTTATTATGTTCCCACTCAAGCAATCTCAGTTTAGTGCAAGTCTCTACTTCCTCTGCCTTGCTCCTTTCCACTCTTTGTCACAATGTATCCTGAATCTCTAATTATGGGTGCATGAAAGTTGTTTTGGAAAAGGATTTGGTGATGGTAGTTGTGGATTAGGACACATAGAGAAAGAGAGCAAGAGAGTGGAGTGTCAGTTCGTTAGGTCTTAGGAGTGAGGAAATTAAGTGTGCCTAATCAAAATAGGGCAAGGAGTAAAAGACAGGTAGGTTGGGTTGAATTTTTTTAAAAAATTGGGGTTTGATAGCGGTGTGGCCGCACTTAGATTTGGCCTTGGTTGGGTGTGGCCGCGCTGTAGTGGCAATTTTTATTTTTTGATTCTAGGGACAGGTGTGGCTGCGTCGGTCGCGCTGCCTATAAGCCTTCACTAGGCGCGACCACGCTACCCTGGCAGAGAATTTTTTCAAAGACTAGAGACAAGCGTGACCGCGCTGCTCCCTAAGCTAATTTGGGCGCGGCCGTTGCCAGGCTGCCTTGTACCCTGGCAGATTTCAGCTTTTTATTCTGTTTGACTCTTCATCATCACAGCAACAGATTTTGAACCTGAGGATCACAAAATGACCTATTAATACTACTAAAAATTAAAATTAACACAGTAAACGGATGGGTTACCTCCCATCTAGCACTTGATTTAGAGTCCTTCAGCCGGACTTCTTCTACTTTTTAACCAATTCCCCTTCGAAAGTTGAGGAACCTTCTATCCATTAGTAGCAATATATCTTTTGGGAGGTTTGCATCAATAATGGCCATTGAATCAAAGTCACCTAACATACTCTTTTCAGATAGGATCCCTATTAAGAACTTCAAACAACTAGGCGCTTTTTCCATTGTGTCTGTGATCAGATTGTGGCGTTGAAGCTTTTAAAACACAACGAGCTCTTCTTCTATCATTCTTTTCTCATCCCACCATGGCTCCACAGTTGTACTAGCTCTTATGTCACATAGAGCTTTGCCGATGACATGACTACCAATTGGGCACAGTTTTACAAAACTGCCCGGATCCTTGAACTTTAGTGGAGAAGACACACGGGGCACTATCAAAATCGACTCATCTTCGTTAGAACTCACAATTTGATCTTTGTCGAACTCCTTTTCCTAGTCCCCAATTGTCTCATCTCTTTCAACATCTACATTATTTGGCATATCCAGTTACAAATTTGGTCCGAGCTCTCCATTAGTCTCGGAATCCATGTCATAGGGCCAAATGTCTTGAGGATAAATGTTTGAGGCATTGATTAGTTATTCCATCTAGTTCACAAAATTTTGACTTGATAACTCCTGACTAATCCTCCTCTCCTCACTTGAAGCTATGAACTTGGATAAAATTTCCTCCAAATTTGAATGTTCTTCATACTATAGTGGAGGTCAAAATGAGAACTTATGTTGGAATTGGAACATAAAATTGATCTTGATGAGTATGGCCCCATAAAAAAATCCTTAATTTTGATGATAGTTGTTGGGATATGCATAATTGTTGGGGTAATCACCGCCATACTGCATCGGTTCGAAACTGATGCGCATTGATGACTCGGATGATTTCCAGCACAATAATCACAAGTAACCTCCACACTTCGATGACGTTGTGTTGCAAAAACGTCTAACTTCCTCAAAAGTGACTCTATATGTCCTGATAATGCAGAAAATGTCACGAGTCCATCA
Source organism: Panax notoginseng (assembly GCA_016801055.1). Lineage (NCBI taxonomy): Eukaryota > Viridiplantae > Streptophyta > Magnoliopsida > Apiales > Araliaceae > Panax > Panax notoginseng. The sequence continues at coordinate 34,802,115 of CM029017.1, forward strand.
ATCTCCGCTTTCCTTCGCTGAGTCATTCTCGTATACGACCATTGATAATTAAATTCAGCCATGGTACCTATAAAATAAAGAAAAATAGAAAGAAAATTAAATAGAATAAAAGAAGTTTAAATTAAAACTAATTTGATTAAAATAATATTGGCAAAAATTATTAAACTAATTCCCCGCCAATGGCGCCAAAAACTTGTTGATCGATTTCACAATCAATATATGCGTGCAAGTATACACGGTCAACAAGTAATAAAGTGAAAGTAGAGTATCATTTCCACGAGTAATTATTTAATAAAAATCACCAAGTACTAACTCTTAACCAAACTAATTTTATTTAAACAATCGATTTAAGATTTTGAATTAAAATATTAAATAAACTAATACTAAATACCTCTAGTTTAAAATCAGATTATGAAGATTTAAGATCATAACTTCACTTATTGTTTCACATAAATTAATACAATTTTTTTTATCAATTATGTTCACTATTCTAAATTATTAATCAAGAACACATAAATAAATATGATCATCTCTCAATGCATCATACTCAAATCAACTTAAATCCACAAATGATAGAATTAAGATGAATACCCTAATTAACTAATTCACTATATCTCTATGTGAATTACAATTAAAAAGGATTTAAAGCTCAAGTTCTTTATCAGATTACATGCGGTATATATGTATATCTCTATCCTAGACAAAGATCATGAATTTCATTGCCATGCAGAAAACACAATCATATGTTATTATGATTAGATCTAAATTTATAATCCGTTTCTCAAATTCATATAGATTATCACGGTAACCGTTGATCAGGAAATTAGACAATTAAAACAAACCATAATTTACAATCCATTGAATAGATCACCATAATTAACAGAGAAACATACTAAAATAAGTTATGCAATAAGATCTATTGTAATCTTAAAAATAATATAATTCATAATTGAATTAAAATCCATGATCCACAATTGATAAATCATTCAAAATATAAAGTAAAAGATAAGGAATAGAATAGAATTTGTAGATGAAATCCTTGAATCTCTCCTTCAGCTCCTGCCTTGAATTCTTCGTGTTAGCCAATTACTTCAAATCTCTAAGTCTGAATCTCAAAACTAGGGTTTTTCCTAATATCTAATGGAATATATTCTAATCTATTGTATCTAATGAAGTCTCTCCCTCTAAAATTGATTAAAAACAACTGTATATAGCCTCTAATACAAATCCTAATCGAATTATGAAATCCCATTCAAGTTATAACTCAATTGCAATGATTAAACAAAAAGTCAACTATAGTCAAGCCCCGAACTGGCATGGCCGTGCTACCCTAGTAGAAATTTTTTTCAAAGGCTGGAGACAAGCGCAGTCACGCTGTGTTAGTTCCCAGAGGGCACAATAGATCTAGAAGGGGGGTTGAATAGATCCTTTTATTTTTAAATACTTTTCTTATTTATTTTGCATTGCTATTAAATTAGCATATGATAAATATAGAATCTTTTCAAGCACAACGAAATAAGTAAAAGATCTCCTTCATTGATATATTCATAATCATACATACATTGTTCGTAGAATTAGTTTGGTTGTAAGCAGTTAAAACATACATAATAGTTATAGCAGTTATAATGCATAATATAAATGACATAATGTAAAAGACACAAGGGGTTTTAATTTGTTCAGAGACTCAAGCTCCTAATCCACTTTTCTGCTTTCAACTAACAGGATTTCCACTAAGGAAGGGCAGCACCCTGAATCACTAAGATTCCTTCAAGGCCAGCAGCCTTGGGACTTCAGTTTACTAAGAATTCTTCAAGGCCAGCAGCCTTGGGACTCCTCTAGTTCCCTAGGAACTCTTCAAGCCCATCAGGCTTGGAACTTCATTTAGTCCCTCCAGACAAGGACCCTTCTGGCCCTGCTTTATTTAGTCCCTCCGGACAAGGACCCCTCAGGCCCTGGCGGTTGTTTGTTTGTTTGTTGTTGTTGGAGACGGTGCTTAGCTGCTAAGATGTCTTCATGCTCTGAACATCTTCTATACTTAGAAGCTTGGCTTGATCATCCTTGAAGTGCGTCTGAGTGTTGCATGATGCTAAGCTTCTTCGGTTACTCAACCACTTCGGATGACCCCTTTATGAACTGCCTTGAAGATCCTTCTCCCTTGTACTTGATGGCTGCACATGATAGGCTTCTAAGATAACTGTAAGCTCTTCTGTTAGGTACTTAGAAGCTTTCTCATGCTTGATACCAAGATGGCATTTGTGATCTCCCTTCTTGCTACTTGATGCCTTCTCATGGTGGACTTGCTGAGATGACTGTAGGCTCTTCTCTATTGTACTTAGAGTCTTCCCATGATGGATATCAAGATGACATGATGCACTTCTTTCTCTCGGCAGTTCAGAACACTCTTCTTGTAGTAGAACTCTCACTTCTATATAGTAGAATTCTCACTTCTACTTCTTCCTTTGCATGTATCTTGTTACGCCCCCAAAATTAGGTATACATCACCCATCTTGGGTCGTCAGATACATAGTACAGAATACAAATACAACTTATTAATACAACTGTCGTGTACAATACGACAAAACATAAACTGTGAGTTTGAATACAAATATTATCTTCTAGAGAGTATTCATACTCAAAAGGAGTCCTCATTACATTTATTAACACACCATTACATAGAATAGTGAGGACTACTAACTAATACTATCATTCGGACCATCACTCCGTTCCCCGACTTGCCCCAGCTACGTTCTCGTTTTCTGAAGAGAACAGTGAAAGAAAGGGCGAGCTCAACTAGCCCAGTAAGAAATATTATGACTAAGATAAAACAGAATAAATTATCATTAGCCTTCAACAGTGTTAAACTGATAAAATATAACGAACATCAAGTTTAACTGCAGCGGAACAAGCAATCCATTGAAAGAGTCAAGTAGAAAATAAAATCTACTATCTTCTATAATTTAAAAGGTTTTTCAACACTGTTATCGCTGAGACTCAGCTTAATAAAATAATTAACATCATCGAATCACCCTTGCACTACGGCCAAGGATATTCATGTATTCATTAATGGTCATGATCATGCCAACAACTGTCCATCAATGCACTACGGGCCAATGAGGACTTTTAACACATCATTTGTAACATTACGGTCATGATTATACCGAATAATCCCTGGTCATAATCATACCAAGTCCATCTATGCACTACAGGCCACAGATGACTTTCAACATTTTATAAACATGAGGATGATGACAATGATATAAGAATTCAATAAAACAAGTTCAAGAATTAATTTATCCAAGAATTAACAACGTCCAAATTGTCAACATGATACTGGTTTATGGAGTAAAATTCAAGAATACTTAGAAGAATATTTTCATGAAAAGATACTGGATGAACCGTTATTATCAAGGATATTTCACTAATTTCATGGAGTATAGAAGTCAAAACTTAACCAACTGAGTATAATAAAGAATGGAATAACAAAACAAATCACCCGGCATGCGATAGACCGCACAGACAGGTTATTCCAACAGAATAATAAATAATGGAACCAGGTCCGGCGTAAACGCACAGACAGGATATTCCGACAGAATAATAAATAATAGAACCAGGTCCGGTGTAAAACACACAGACAGGATGTTCCAACAGAATAATAACAAGATGGAACCAGGTCCGATGTAAAACACACAGACAGGATGTTCCAACAGAATAATAATAAAAACGGAACCAGGTCCGGTATAAAACACACAGACACGATGTTCTAACAGAATAATAATAAAAACGGAATCAGGTCCGGTGTAAAACACACAGACAAGATGTTCCAACAGAATAATAGAAGAATGTCACCAAGTATAGGGTAGACCGCGTATACAGGTTATTCCAATAGAATAATAAGAAATGAAATAACAACAGTTCTCTTCATGAATAAGAAAGAATAAAACCCCTTACCGTTTTAAAGAAGAGCTGAAATAAAGAAGTAGTTAAGTAGCAGAATACTCTTCTTCTCTCTCTCTCTATAGTTTCTCTCTCTAGAGTTCAGTGAATTCGTAAGAAATAATGAAGGAATGAGCTGCTATTTATAGAAAAATATAATGCATAATAACTAATCCATGAACGGTCCAGATTGATTATTTTAATCTGACGGTCCATATTTAAAGAAAAATCTTTTAAATAAAATATAATATATTCTATTTATAGAATAACTTTAATAAAGTATTCTGTTTTATATAAAAAGATGTTTCTGTTTTATTACAAATAAAACAAAACGTCATTATCGTTAAATAATTCATATTATTAACTGACAATAATTGAATCAAACTGAGTGACTTCTCACATAAGCATTAATTATCAATACCGTGTGCTACTATGCAACCACACGTATTACTGTACTTTTACTACCGAGTAGTTCAACAGTATCAATGGTAAAACTTTTGCCGTTATTTTTAATAAAATATTTTTGTCGTTTTCTCAATTCGACAATAATTCTGTTGTGGGGTCCACCAATGATTGTGCCGTTGTACGAATATTCCCTGTTAAAACGAATATTTCCCGACCAATCGAATATTATATAACAACTTGCGTACTTTGCAAAATTTATAAATATTACCCACAACTATAACATTATATCAAATTAACTCCATAATATTCAAAAATGATATTTATAGAAAATTCATCTTTATTTATAAAAGTTGGGGTCTTAGAACCTCCCCTTCTTATGAAATTTTGCCCTCGAAATTAGGGTACGTACTTGGTATGTCAAAGAGGTAAGGATACCTTGATTTCATTTCAGATTCTAACTCCCAAGTCATTTCCTCAATATCGTGGTTTCTCCATAAAACTTTGACTTGAGGTATAACCTTGGAGCGTAGAATATGTTCTTTCTTATCCAAGATTTGAACAGGAACTTCTTCATACGTTAAATCTTCTGCTATTTCGTCCGGTTCTAACTCAAAAATGTGGTTCGGGTCTTTCACATATTTGCGTAACATGGATATGTGAAAAACGTTATGAACACGAGACATACTTGGCGGTAAAGCGAGTCTATAAGCCACAGTTCCTACTCGATCGAGGATTAAAAATGGACCGATGAATCGAGGATTGAGCTTTCTTCTTTTTTCAAATCTCGTAACTCCTTTCCATGGAGTAACACGTAAGAACACATGATCTCCTATATCAAATTCCACGTCCTTTCGATGAAGATCAACATAACTCTTTTGTCGATCTTGTGAGATTTTTATACGTTGTCGGATCGTTTGAATCTTTTCTGTAGTCATACGTACCAACTCCGGTCCCAACAACGTTGCTTCACCCACCTCATCCCAGCATACTGGAGAACGATATTTTCTTTCATATAATGCTTCGAATGGAGCCATGCCAATACTTGCTTGATAACTGTTGTTGTAGAAAAACTCCACCAATGGTAAGAACTTGTCCCAACTTCCCTTAAAATCAAGGACACAGAGTCTTAATAGATCTTCAAGAGTTTAAATAGTCCTCTCTGATTGTCCGTCCGTCTGAGGATTATATGCTGAACTAAATCGTAAATCCGTGCCCATAGCTTTTTGTAAACTAACCCAAAATCGTGAAGTGAATCTTGGGTCTCGGTCAGAAACTATAGATACTAGCATACCATGCAGTCTTACAATCTCGTTTATATATATACGAGCAAGACGTTCAAGTGTATAAGTTTCTCGTATCGGTAAGAAATGAGCAGACTTGGTCAATCTATCAACAATGACCCAAATCGCATCTATACCTTGAGAAACCTTAGGAAGACCGGTAACAAAATCCATGGTAATGTGCTCCCACTTCCATTCTAGAATTTCAAGTGGTTGCAATGGACCTTTTGGTACTTGATGCTCCACTTTGACTCGTTGACAAGTTAAACACCTTGAGATAAACACGCTATCTCTCTCTTCATATTGCTCCACCAAAATGTATGACGAAGATCATGATACATTTTGGTACTTCCAGGATGGATTGTAAATTGCGTGTTGTGCGCCTCCATCATGATTTCATACTTTAAATCAGGGTTGTTAGGAACATAAAGTCTGGAGTTGACTCGAAGTATTCCTTCATCATCGATTCTTGCTTCCGGCATAGCACCTTCTTGCACTTTCTTCCTCATACGCATCAGCTCCAGGTCTGTAGCTTGAGCAGCTTTAACTTTATCGATTAAAGTTGGTTCTACTCGTATATTCGCCATCATCACATGGGTCCCTGGAGTCTTTAACTCTATCTTCATCCTTTGCAAGTCACACAAAATGGGCCTTTGTGTTGACAATATTGCACTCGTACTTGCATATGATCTTCTACTCAATGCGTCAGCTACCACGTTCGTTTTTCCAGGATGGTATTGAATGGTATGATCATAATCTTTCAACAGTTCAAGCCAACGTCGTTGTCGCATGTTAAGTTCCTTTTGAGTGAAGAAATATTTGAGGCTTTTATGATCAGTAAAGATCTCCACCTTCTCCCCATACAAGTAATGCCTCCAAATTTTAAGTGCAAAGACAACAGCTGCCAACTCTAGATCATGAGTAGAATAATTCCTCTCATATTCCTTGAGTTGTCTTGATGCATAGGCTATGACTTTTCCATGTTGCATGAGAATACATCCCAACCCTTTGCTCGAAGCATCACTGTAGATGACAAATCCCTCCGAGCCAGATGGTATTGTTAGAACAGGTGCTGAAATGAGTCTCCTCTTGAGTTCTTGAAAACTCTGCTCACATTCTTCGCTCCAACCAAACTTTGTATCTTTTCGAGTCAGCTGAGTTAATGGAGTAGCGATTCGAGAAAATCCTTCCAAGAATCTCCGATAATAACGAGCTAAACCAAGAAAGCTACGTACTTCGGTCGCTGATTTAGGTTGCTCCCAGCTTTGAATAGCTTCAATCTTTGTCAGGTCAACCGATATTCTACGACTTGATACTACGTGCCCAAGGAATGCTACCTCCTCCAGCCAGAACTCGTATTTCTTTAACTTGACATAAAGCTTGTATTCACGAAGCTTTTAGAGTACCAGCCTCAAGTGTTGCTCATGATCTTCACGGCTTTTGGAATAAATAAGGATTTTATCAATAAAGACGACCACAAAGTGATCCAAATATTCCTTGAATACCCGATTCATCATATCCATGAAGGCAGCAGGAGCATTAGTCAATCCAAAGGACATGACTAGGAATTCATAATGCCCGTACCGAGTTCTGAAAGCTGTCTTTGGAATATCCTCAGTTCTAACCTTCAGCTGATGATATCCAGAACGAAGATCGATCTTTGAAAAGAATTGTGCTCCTTGTAACTGGTCAAACAGGTCATCAATACGTGGCAATGGGTACCTGTTTTTGATGGTGACATGATTCAACTCCCGATAATCAATACAAAGTCGCATACTTCTATCTTTCTTCTTCACGAATAGCACAGGAGCACCCCAAGGAGAAGTACTAGGACGAATAAAGTCAATGTCTAACAATTCCTGCAGTTGGATCTTTAACTCCTGAAGTTCAATAGGAGCCATTTGATATGGGGCTTTGGAAATGGATTTTGTACCGGGTTCAAGGTCGATACAAAATTCAATTTCACGCTCTAGGGGTAGGCCAGGAAGTTCTTCAGGGAATACGTCAGGGAATTTATTAACAATAGAAATATCATTCAAAACTGACGTATTTTTGTTTAGATCCGTGACATGAGCTAAGAAAGCTTGACATTCGTTTTTCAATAAACAAATAGCTTTATGGCTTTAGATGACAGCGATTGATTTTAATGGTTTGGTTGCTTGAATTCGCATAATAGGTCGATTATGAATATGAAAGCTAACAACCTTACGAAAATAATCAATTTTTGCATGATGAGTAGTTAACCAATCAATCCCTAGAATCACGTCAAATGCAAGTATTTTTAATGAAATAAGATCGACAGGTAATGTGTGGGTACCAACTTGAACCAAACAAGACTTATAAACCGTGGATGTAATGAAGGTTTCTCCCAATGGAGTTTTAACAGATAAGTCAAAGTCTAATTTATTCGGAATCAAATTTAATCGATGAGCGCAAGTAGGAGAAATAAAAGAATGGGTAGAACCGGTATCAAATAAAGTATAGACTTCTTTAGAGTTTATGATAAGCTTACCCGTGATGACCTCATTCGGGTTCCTTGCTTTCTGGGAGGTCACAACAAACGCTCTCCCTTGCACTACCTGTAAGACCCCAACTTATTAATAAATAAAATTAAATTTTCTCTATTTATTATTTTGAAATAGAAAGGGTTGATTTGATTAATCTGGTTAGTTATGGGTAAATGCGCAAATATTTTAAATAAGCAAGTGGTTATAAAATATTCATTTCTGGTCGGTGAATATTCATGTGGTCGTGGAATATTCTTTATGTCGGGGAATATTCGTACTACGGCGCAGCTATTTGTGGGCCCCATAACAGAAAACGATTGGATGAAGATAACGACAAGAATTGAGTTTTCAAAATTAACGGCGTAGTTGTTACAGTTAATACTGTTGGAATACCCGGTGGTTAAAATACAGTAGCACACGGTATTGCACCAATTATTGATTCTTACGTAAGAAGGCACTACTCAATAATTGTTACAGTAGTTATTGTTCAATATTTTATTTTATTGATTCAATAATTGTTGCGTTGATATTTTATATTATTGTTGTTTCAATAATTGTTGCTACACAGTATTTTCCATTATCAGATCAATAATTCATATTATTTGAATAATATTATTAGATAACATTATTGGCAATGTTTAGAAAGTTCTGTCTAAGGAGAGGTTTGGTCATCTAATTGCGCGCCATTAAGGAGAAATCCTTATTGAAAAGCCCCCTCTTTCCTGGGAACGGCCTGGTTGTCATAAATGTGATTCTGTAATATTATTTGTGAATAATTAATTATTGATTCATATGATAAGAAAATATTTATTTTATGTGGATATAAATGAGGGATATATTTTTGTGGTTAAAAATGAAGGAGTTAATGTTGAGGTTTTTATCAGTATTTTTGTCGGAATGGAGGTATTAAAAATCAGAGTTTTTGAGATATTTTGCGGGGGTTATAATTTTTAATCCGACCGTTGGATCGTGGTAATTTTTAGATATGTTATACATATATAAGTTGAGTACATGTCCACAAACTTTGAACCATTAAAAATGAACGTATGATTTATTATGAATTTTACGAGATGACTGGTTCAGAAATTGTTGAATTTTCGGAGTTAATCATTTTGGTAGAAAATTCTAGAATTGGTGGGCCCCACTCTTGGTTGGTGAAGAAATGTGCTGAGATTTTTATTCAAATGTGGTGGGTGGGAATAGTAGCAGGTAAAACCATCAGGTTACAGGTTAAGTCTGCTTCGACGTGCTAACATTTTTCTATAAATAGAGGGCTAAGTTAGAATTGAAAATCACACCAGAAACAAGTTTTCTCTCTTTCTCTCTCCAGATTATTGAGTGTATTTTGTGAGTATTTATATACTTTGAGAGTTTCTATTCATCAGAGCAAGTTTCTTTCAGCCTTATACCGGTATTCCGACCAGAAGTACTGATATTTTGAGGTAAGGGATATTATTTTCTTCTTAATGATATTATTTTCTTCAATATCATTATGCTGAAATATTGATATGAGTTTTTATCAAATTTGAAACTTTTTGTGTCGGGGTTACTATTCACGTATACGGCACTATTCACGTATACAGTACTATTCACGAATACGACACTATTCACCGAAAAATAAAAATTTTCTCTTTTTGTCCAAGATGTCTATTATGGTTACTATCTTTGTTTGTATCTATGTTTTGATCTTTATTTTTGAATTCTGCTTCACAATTGATTATTATGAAGTATTATTGATCTTGGATAAACTGTTATACGAATCCCTAATATTTGTCCTTCTGTCTCACTGGATTCGTTCTCTTTAAGATATTTTTCATCATCCTCAGTCTTAAATGATGATATAACTGAATATCTTTGGCCTGTAGTACAAAGATGTATGATTACTTGATGAATATCTTTGGCCTGTAGTGCAAAGATGAACAGGTGTTGAGATGAACATGACTGACAGGTGATACAAATGAATATCTTTGGCCTGTAGTGCAAAGATGAATATTTGGATAAAGATGGTTATTAATTGATGTTACATGGATAAAATATTGATGATGGACTTTTAAATCTTAGAAGATAGTAGAATTCTTTCTCTCCTTGACTCTTCTAATGGTTTGCTATTTCCGCTGCAGTTGTTGATCTAAAACTTGTTGTCGATTATATTCTATCAGATTTTTTCCTGTTGAGGACTAACGATAATTTGTTGTATATTATCTTAGTCATAATATTATTTACTGGGCTAGTTGAGCTCACCCTTTTTCTTTTTGTTCCATTTTTCTTCTCAGGAGGTGAGAATATAGCAGGATCTAGTCGGGGTATGGAGTGATGGTTCTAGAAAGATGTTTTAGCAGTCCTCACTATTTCTATAAAATAGTGTTTGAATAATTGTAATGAGGATTTATTTGAGTGTGGATATTGTCCAGAAGACAATATTTGTATTTAAACTCACAGTATGTGTTGTTGTATTTTGCACGACAATTGTATTATTGAAGTTGTAGTTTGCTTTCTGTACCATGTATTTGGTGACTCAGAATGGGTGTTGTATACCTATTTTGGGGGCGTCACAGTTGGTATCAGAGCTTAAGGATATGATCCCTGGCTGAGATGTGAGACAAGAACTAGGAGGGGAGAGACGGGAAATTCCTTCGCTAGTATGACCTGACTAAGTTTATTTGGTGTTTATTTGGTCGGTCAGAGTATAGGGATAATATATGACATGACTATTAACCCTTGTTTTATGGCAGTATTTAAGAATGGCAGCTGAGAACGTTAATAATGGAGTAAATCAGACCGTGGAAATACCTTTGATCACCACCTAGGGGAACGTGCAACAGGAAGGCAATATTCCTCCTGTAAACAACGTTACCGAGCAAACGATGAATGATGGAATGTTTAGGAGCTTTTTACAGTTCATGCAAAATCAGACGAGGGAGACTCGTGTGAAGAATATAGGTGGAAATGATAATAACGCGCGGTTTGTCATAGCCAAGCAGTTCAAAGAATTGGGACCACCAGAATTTAAGGGAAAGCCGGATCAGATCATGGCGGAAACGTGGGTCAAGCAAATTACCAAGATATTCGATGTCTTGGGATACACGGAGGAACAAAAGGTTCCATTCATCAACTTTATGTTCCGCGGTGAGGCAGACTACTGGTGGGAGTCTGTGAAGCGTACCCAGCCTGACGCACTCAACATGTCCTGGGAAACATTTCAAAAACTGTTCAATGACAAGTACTTTCCTAAAAGTATTCGTCATATGAAGGAGGTGGAGTTTATCAGACTGGAACAAAATAACATGACGGTGTCCCAGTACGAAGCGAAGTTTGCAGAGTTATCCAGGTTTGCACCTCATTTGGTCAAAAATGAGGAACGAATGACAAGGATGTTTCTGAGAGGTCTAAAACCCGAGATTCGACAATATCTTATCTCTCATAAATTTTCTTTATATTCAGATGTTGTAAACAGGGCTCAATTATTAGAGCGAGATAATGAGTATGTGCAACCGAGGGACCACAACCAGGGTCATACCGGTGGCGGCAGTCATCGAAGCAATGAAAACCAGCAGGGAGGAAAACATTCAGACAAAAGCGGTAACCACTCTGGTGGTAATCGTGGTTGTGATAATAGAAGGAGCGAGTCGGGAGGAGATTTCAAGAAGAGAAGGTACAACAATGATAACGTGAAGACGTCAGCACAAACATCAACTGTTTCTAGGGGAGGAGAACGACCACCGGTCGTATGTTACAAATGTGGGAAAGAGGGACATATCAGCCCAAACTGCCCACAACAATCTAAGGTATGTTATAACTGTGGAAAGGAGGGTCATATAGCTCGAGAGTGTTCTGTAGTAAAACTAAGTCCAGCTGGGACGGTGACACCAAAGGCGGATACGGACAAAATAAAGTCGGTGATTTTTGGAAGAGCGTTTGTCGTGACTGCCCAAAACGCGAGGAACCCGAACGAAGGTATAACGGGTTAGTTAATTATAAATTCTTGCGAAGTTTATACCTTACTAGATACCGATTCTACCCATTGTTTTATCTCTCCTGCTTATGCTCAACGTTTAAACTTGACTCCGGAGAAATTAGACTTTGACCTATCTGTGGAGCTCCGTTAGGAGAAACTTTCATTACATCTACAGTTTATAAATCTTGCTTAATCCAAGTTGGCACAATCACATTACCTGTTGACCTTATCTCTTTAAAGATACTTACTTTTGATGTGATTTTAGGAATTGATTGGTTAACCACTCATCATGCTAAAATTGATTGTTTTCGTAAGGTTGTTAGTCATATTCCTAACCAACCTGTCATACGAATTCAAACCACTAAACCACTAAAATCAGTCACTGTCATATCAAGCCACAAAGCTATTCGTTTATTGAAAAACGGATGTCAAGCTTTCTTAGCCCATGTCATGGACTTGAACAAAAATACGTCAGATTTGAATGATATTTCTGTTATTAGTGAATTTCCTGACGTATTTCCTGAAAAATTTATTGGCCTAACCCAGAGCGTGATATTAAATTTTTGTATTGATCTTCAACCCGATACAAAACCCATTTCTAAACTCTCATATTGAATAGCTCCTATTGAACTTCAAGAGTTAAAAACCCAACTATAAAAGTTGGTACCCGAGCCTCTATCTGGTGACTTCCTTTGTGGAATGTACCAAAGCCAGACTCTCCATAGGGGACTCTATATTTGTGTGGTGGTAAAACAATAGGTGCCATTGTGACGTGCTATCCAAGATTGGGATATGAATCATAATTAAGAGCAACCGAAGTCAGTGACCAAAGTACGTAGCTTTCTGGACTTAGCTGGTTACTATCGAAGATTCGTGGAAGGATTTTCTCGAATCACTACTCCGTTAACTTAGCTGACTCAGAAAGATACAAAATTCGTATGGAGCGAGGAATGCGAGAAGATTTTCCAATAGCTCAAGAGGCGACTCATTCGGAACCTGTTCTGACCATACCATCCTGGAAAAGTGAACGTGGTAGCTGACGCGTTGAGTAGAAGATTGTACGCGAGTACGAGTGTGATATTGTTGAACACAAAGACCTATTTTGTATAATTTATAAATGATAGAGATAGAGTTAATGACTCTAGGGATCCACATGATGATATACGAGTAAAATCGACTTTAATCGATAAAGTTAAAGCTGCTCAAGCTACGGACATAAAGCTGATGCGTATGAAGAAGAAAGTGCAAGAAGGTGTTATTCCAGAAGCAAGAATCGATGAAGAAGGAATACTTCGAGTCAACTCCAGACTTTGTGTTCCTAACGATTTTGACTTGAAACATAGAATAATGATGGAGGCACACAACACACCGTTTGCAATCTATCCTGGGAGTACCAAAATGTATCACGACCTTCGACATACATTTTGGTGGAGCAATATGAAAAGAGAGATCGCGGAGTTTATCTCGAGGTGTTTAACATGTCAACGTGTAAAGGCGGAGCATCAAGTGCCAAAGGGTCCATTGCAACCACTTGAGATCCCGAAATGGAAGTGGGAACACATTACCATGGATTTTGTTACAGGTCTTCCCAAGGTTTCTCAAGGCATAAATACGATTTGGGTTATTGTTGATAGATTAACCAAGTCCGCTCATTTCTTACCAATACGTGAGACTTATTCCCTTGAACGTCTTGCTAGTATGTACGTGAACGAGATTGTGAGATTGCATGGCATGCCAGTATCCATAGTTTCAGATCGTGACCCAAGATTCACTTCATGATTTTGGGTTAGCTTGCAGAAAGCTATGGACACGGATTTACGATTTAGTTCGGCATACCATCCTCAAATGGACGGACAATCAGAGAGGACTATTCAAACTCTTGAAGATCTATTAAGACTTTGTGTCCTAGATCTCAAAGGGAGTTGGGATAAGTACCTACCATTGGTGGAATTCTCCTACAACAACAGTTATCAGGCGAGCATAGGTGTGGCTCCATTCGAGGCGTTGTATGGAAGAAAATATTGTTCTCCAGTATGCTGGGACGAGGTGGGTGAAGCAACATTGTTGGGACCAGAGTTAGTACGCATTACTACAGAGAAGATCCAAACGATTCGACAACGTATACAAACGGCACAGGATCGACAAAAGAGTTATGCGGATATTCATCGGAAGGACGTGGAATTTAATATTGGGGATCATGTATTATTACGTGTTGCACCATGGAAGGGAGTTACAAGATTTGGGAAGAGAGGAAAGCTCAATCCAAGATTTGTTGGTCCATTTGAGATTCTTGAGCGAATAAAAAATGTGGCATATAGACTCGCATTACCTCCAAGCATGTCTCGTGTTCATAATATTTTTCACATATCTATGCTTTGTAAATATGTTAAAGACCCGAACCACATTATTGCGTTAGAACCAGACGAGATAGCCGAAGATTTAGCGTACGAGGAGGTACCTGTTAAGATATTGGATAGGAAAGAACATGTCCTATGCACGAAGGTTATACCACAAGTTAAGGTTTTGTGGAGAAACCATGCTATTGAAGAAATGAATTGGGAGTTGGAATCAGAAATAAAAGCGAGGTATCCTCACCTTTTTGAAACACCAGGTACGTACGTCAATTTCGAGGACTAAATTTCATAAGGAGGGGAGGTTGTAAGACCCCAACTTATTAATAAATGAAAATAAATTTCCTCTATTTATTATTTTGAAATAGAAAGGGTTGATTTGATTAATGTGGTTAGTTATGGGTAAATGCGCAAATATTTCAAATAAGCAAGTGGTTATAAAATATTCATTTCTGGTCGGTGAATATTCGTGTGGTCGTGAAATATTCTTTATGTCGGGGAATATTCGTACTACGGCGCAGCTATTTGTGGGCCCCATAACAGAAAACGATTGGATGAAGATAACGACAAGAATTGAGTTTTCATATTTAACGGCGTAGTTGTTACCGTTAATACTGTTGGAATACCCGGTGGTTAAAATACAGTAGCACACGGTATTGCACCAATTATTGATTCTTACGTAAGAAGGCACTACTCAATAATTGTTACAATAGTCATTGTTCAATATTTTATTTTATTGATTCAATAATTGTTGCGTTGATATTTTATATTATTGTTGTTTCAATAATTATTGCTACACAGTATTTGTCATTATCAGATCAATAATTCATATTATTTGAATAATATTATTAGATAACATTATTGGCAATGTCTAGAAAGTTCTGTCTAAGGAGAGGTTTGGTCATCTAATTGCGCGCCATTAAGGAGAAATCCTTATTGGAAAGCCCCCTCTTTCCTGGGAACGGCTTGGTTGTCATAAATGTGATTCTGTAATATTATTTGTGAATAATTAATTATTGATTCATATGATAAGGAAATATTTATTTTATGTGGATATAAATGAGGGATATATTTTTGTGGTTAAAAATGAAGGAGTTAATGTTGAGGTTTTTATCAGTATTTTTGTCGGAATGGAGGTATTAAAAATATGGGTTTTTGAGATATTTTGCGGGGGTTATAATTTTTAATCCGACCGTTGGATCGTAGTAATTTTTGGATATGTTATATATATATAAGTTGAGTACATGTCCACAAACTTTGAACCGTTAAAAATGAACGTATGATTTATTATGAATTTTACGAGATGACTGGTTCAGAAATTGTTGAATTTTCGGAGTTAATCATTTTGGTGGAAAATTCTAGAATTGGTGGGCCCCACTCTTAGTTGGTGAAAAAATGTGCTGAGATTTTTATTCAAATGTGGTGGGTGGGAATAGTAGCAGGTAAAGCCATCAGGTTACAGGTTAAGTCTGCTTCGACGTGCTATCATTTTCCTATAAATAGAGGGCTAAGTTAGAATTGAAAATCACACCAGAAACAAGTTTTCTCTCTTTCTCTCTCTAGATTATTGAGTGTATTTTGTGAGTATTTAGATACTTTGAGAGTTTTTATTCATCAGAGCAAGTTTCTTTCAGCCTTATACCGGTATTCCGACCAGAAGTACTGATATTTTGAGGTAAGGGATATTATTTTCTTCTTAATGATATTATTTTCTTCAATATCATTATGCTGAAATATTGATATGAGTTTTAATCAAATTTGAAACTTTTTGTGTCGGGGTTACTATTCACGTATATGGCACTATTCACGTATACAGTACTATTCACGAATACGGCACTATGCACCGAAAAATAAAAATTTTCCCTTTTTGTCCAAGATGTCTATTATGGTTACTATCTTTGATTGTATCCATGTTTTGATCTTTATTTTTGAATTCTGCTTCACAATTGATTATTATGAAGTATTATTGATCTTGGATAAACTGTTATACGAATCCCTAATATTTGTCCTTCTGTCTCACTGGATTCGTTCTCTTTAAGATATTTTTCATCATCCTCAGTCTTAAATGATGATATTACTGAATATCTTTGGCCTGTAGTACAAAGATGTATGATTACTGATGAATATCTTTGGCCTGTAGTGCAAAGATGAACAGGTGTTGAGATGAACATGACTGACAGGTGATACAAATGAATATCTTTGGCCTGTAGTGCAAAGATGAATATTTGGATAAAGATGATTATTAATTGATGTTACAGGGATAAAATATTGATGATGGACTTTTAAATCTTAGAAGATAGTAGAATTCTTTCTCTACTTGACTCTTCTAATGGTTTGCTGTTTCCGCTGCAGTTGTTGATCTAAAACTTGTTGTCGATTATATTCTATCAGATTTTTTCCTGTTGAGGACTAACGATAATTTGTTGTATATTATCTTAGTCATAATATTCTTTACTGGGCTAGTTGAGCTCACCCTTTTCCTTTTTGTTCCATTTTTCTTCTCAGGAGGTGAGAACATAGCAGGATCTAGTCGGGGTATGGAGTGATGGTTCTAGAAAGATGTTTTAGCAGTCCTCACTATTTCTGTAAAATAGTGTTTGAATAATTGTAATGAGGATTTATTTGAGTGTGGATATTGTCCAGAAGACAATATTTGTATTTAAACTCACAGTATGTGTTGTCGTATTTTGCACGATAATTGTATTATTGAAGTTGTAGTTTTCTTTCTGTACCATGTATTTGGCGACTCAGAATGGGTGTTGTATACCTATTTTGGGGGCGTCACACTACCAGTTTTGACTTTTCTGGGACGGCCTTTGGTGTCTCCATCTTGGCTGAACTTGTTTTTGGTAAACGACAAAATCGAGCTAAATGACCTTCTCTTCCACAATTATAACATGCTTTAGACGGCATCGCGCAGTTTGGACTAATGTGCCCCTCCCCTCCGTATTTGAAACATATGATAGGTGGTCGTTCTCCTTCCTTAACAACGGGTGCTGGTGCTGACGTCTTTCCATCATTGTTGAATCTCCTCTTCTTGAAATGACCATTCTTATTATTTTGGCCCTGATTACCACCGAAGTGGTTACCATTTCTGGCCTGTTGATTCCCTCCACGCTTGTTGTCACCGCTTCGATGACTGCTCTCACTGGTATTATCATTTTGCCGACTGCTCTTTTTTGGTTGCGTTGACTCGTTATCGCGCTCCACTAACTGAGCCCTATTCACAACATCTGAATACAAACACAGTTCATGAGAAATAAGATGTTGACGTATCTCAGGTTTCAAATCTCGCAAAAATATTCGCGTCATTCGCTATTTATTATCTACCAAGTGGGACGCAAACCAGGACAACTCAGCAAATTTAGCCTCATACTGCGACACAGTCATATTATTCTGCTCCAATTTGATGAACTCCACCTCCTTCATGTGACGAACACTTTCGGAAAAGTATTTGTCATTGAACAGCTCTTGAAACTTCTCCCAAGACATCTTCAGTGCGGCAGGTTGAGTACGCTTAATCGATTCCCACCAGTAATCTGCCTCTCCTCGCAACATAAAGGCGGCAAAGGGAACCTTTTGCTCCTGGGAGCATCCCAAGACATCAAATATCTTGGTAATCTGCTTTATCCATGTTTTCGCTATAAGTGGTTTTGGCTCTCCCTTAAACTCTGGTGGTCCCAACTCCATGAACTGTTTAGCGGTGACCGTCCGAGAGTTTTTAGTGTTTCCACCTATATTTTGGATAGGAGCCGCTCTCGCCTGCTGTTGCATGAACTGCATAAAGTTTCTGAACATTCCATCATTCATCATCTGGTCAGTGTTGTTGTTTGCATGAGGATTGTCACCTTCCTGATGCACATTATCCTGATTATTGATATGTGGTGAATCAACAGTCGCCTGTGCTCCATTGCTATTCTCAACATTCTCAGATGCCATTTTCAGATACTGCCACAAAATAAAAGTTAATTGATATGTCATATATTATCCTTATATTACGACCGACTAATTAAATACCATGCAAATAAACTTAGGTAGGTCATACTAGTGAAGAATTCCCCGTCTCTCCCCTCCTAGTTCTATTCTCACATCTTAGCCAGGGATCATATCCCTATGCTCTGATACCAACTGGACGCCCCCAAAATTAGGTATACATCACCCATCTTGGGTCATCAGATACATAGTACAGAATACAAATATAACTTACTAATACAACTGTCGTGTACAATACGACAAAACATAAACTGTGAGTTTGAATACAAATATTATCTTCTAGAGAGTATTCATACTCAAAAGGAGTCCTCATTACATTTATTAACACACCATTACATAGAATAGTGAGGACTACTAACTAATACTATCATTTGGACCATCACTCCGTTCCCCGACTTGCCCCAGCTACGTTCTCGTTTCCTGAAGAGAACAGTGAAAGAAAGGGTGAGCTCAACTAGCCCAGTAAGAAATATTATGACTAAGATAATACAGAATAAATTATCATTAGCCTTCAACAGTGTTAAACTGATAAAATATAACGAACATCAAGTTTAACTGCAGCGGAACAAGCAATCCATTAAAAGAGTCAAGTAGAAAATAAAATCTACTATCTTCTATGATTTAAAAGGTTTTTCAACACTGTTATCGCTGAGACTCAACTTAATAAAATAATCCACATCATCGAATCACCCCTGCACTACAATCAAGGATATTCGTGTATTCATTAACGGTCATGATCATGTCAACAACTGTCCATCAATGCACTACGGGCCAATGAGGACTTTTACCACATCATTTGTAACATTACGGTCATGATTATACCGAATAATCCCTGGTCATAATCATACCAAGTCCATCTATGCACTACAGGCCACAGATGACTTTCAACATTTTATAAGCATGAGGATGATGACAATGATATAAGAATTCAATAAAACAAGTTCAAGAATTAATTTATCCAAGAATTAACAACGTCCAAATTGTCAACATGATACTGCTTTGTGGAGTAAAATTCAAGAATACTTAGAAGAATATTTTCATGAAAAGATACTGGATAAACCGCAATTATCAAGGATATTCCACTAATTTCATGGAGTATAGAAGTCAAAACTTAACCAACTGAGTATAATAAAGAATGGAATAACAAAAGAAATCACCCGACATGCGATAGACCGCACAGACAGGTTATTCCAACAGAATAATAAATAATAGAACCAGGTCCGGCATAAACGCACAGACAGAATATTTCGACAGAATAATAAATAATAGAACCAGGTCCGGTGTAAAACACACAGACATGATGTTCTAACAGAATAATAACAAGACGGAACCAGGTCCGGTGTAAAACACACAGACAGGATGTTCCTACAGAATATTAATAAAAACGGAACCAGGTCCGGTGTAAAACACACAGACAGGATGTTCCAACAGAATAATAATAAAAACGGAACCAGGTCCGGTGTAAAACACACAAACAGGATGTTCCAACAGAATAATAGAAGAATGTCACCAAGTATAGGGTAGACCGCGTATACAGGTTATTCCAACAGAATAATAAGAAATAGAATAACAACAGTTCTCTTCATGAATAAGAAAGAATAACACCCCTTACCGTTTTAAAGAAGAGCTGAAATAAGGAAGTAGTTAAGTAGCAGAATACTCTTCTTCTCTCTCTCTATAGTTTTTCTCTATAGTTTCTCTCTCTAGAGTTCAGTGAATTCGTAAGAAATAATGAAGGAATGAGCTGCTATTTATAGAAAAATAGAATGCATAGTAACTAATCCATGAACGGTCCAGATTGATTACTTTAATCTGACGGTCCATATTTAAAGAAAAATCTTTTAAATAAAATATAATATATTCTATTTATAGAATAACTTTAATAAAGTATTCTGTTTTATATAAAAAGATGTTTCTGTTTTATTACAAATAAAACAAAACGTCATTATCGTTAAATAATTCATATTATTAACTGACAATAATTGAATCAAACTGAGTGACTTCTCACATAAGCATTAATTATCAATACCGTGTGCTACTATGCAACCACACGTATTACTGTACTTTTACTACCGAGTAGTTCAACAGTATCAATGGTAAAACTTTCGCCGTTATTTTTAATAAAATATTTTTGTCGTTTTCTCAATTCGACAATAATTCTGTTGTGGGGTCCACCAATGATTGTGCCGTTGTACGAATATTCCCTGTTAAAACAAATATTTCCCGACCAATCGAATATTATATAATAACTTGCGTACTTTACAAAATTTATAAATATTACCCACAACTATAACATTATATCAAATTAACTCCATAATAATCAAAAATGATATTTATAGAAAATTCATCTTTATTTATAAAAGTTGGGGTCTTACATATCTGAGTGTTCTTGGTGGATCGTAGAGTGAGCCTTCGGACTCACTATTTCACGTGGTTTAGATCAGTCCACCTTCTCTCCAAACTCGGCAACTCCAGTAACCTTCGATCTTTGAAGCTCTTCTAGATTTATACTCATTCCCAATCTTTCCATTGGAAAGTAGCCGTTGAAGGCTATTCAAATATCTTCACAGATCTCGAGTTGACAGAGGTAGAATGCTGATGTGACATGTAATATTTTATCTGACATTGCAGTCTACTGTTTCACCTACACGTCAGAGTTGTCACTTTAATGTCTTGGACAGGTTGAAGACTTTATTATCTCCTTCTGATTTCTCGATCAGAGGTTGTCCTTTTGCATCGATGCTCTCAATAAGCTTTTGTCCGAATACCCTTCAGATTGAACCATTGCCAATGCTTCAGTCTTCGGGTGTTCGAACTCTACGATTCTGATGCACGTCTTCGAGGACCTGATCGTAGTATCTTGTTGAGTGTTGCTCATTAACTAGTAGAGTTAACACTACGATCTCGAAGAGTGTTGATTGGATCTTCAATGCAGAACACTTCTTCCTTATATTGTGCAGTGCTTCAATACTTCTGTTTGCTTCGACTGTTCTCAGAGACTGATGGCCTAATTCCTTGCACTGGTCCCCTTCTGAATAGCAAGACACTTCAGATTTGTGGCGCGTCCAGCTTGCTTTCTCCTTGTGATCTCCCGTTCACTTATCATTAATGAACTGTCCCTACACTTAATCACTTTAGCCTTGCTCTTCAGAGGCTGACCAGTATCTCGGTTCACCTTTCATCAGTTCCTTCTTTGTTTGGAAAACACTACGATCTTGGTTGCTTCTAAGATCGTTGTCTTCTATTCACTTTATAGCTACTGCATTTGCTGACTTTCCTTAGTCAGCTTTTGAAGTCTTTTTTGGATCTCCTCGTGGAAGACTTCATCACAAATGGCCTTACAACTCAATCTTGATGCTGATTGGGTTGGTGCTTAGATCTTCTACTAGCCTGCATGCCATTCGTTAAGTGCTCTCTGGTTCCCTTAAGGTGGAATGCATCTTTGCAGAGCCAACTAGAAGCTTCATTCCTTTGGATATTCTGGGAGTGCTCTGATGAGTATGAAATATGTTATATTTTTATTCTTTAATACTTAATCTTTTGTATTTATTTTGTGCCTAAATAAACTCATTATTCTTATATTTTTATTTTAGGTACAATTGAAGGGGTTTCATGATTTTGGAAATAAATTGGAGGAGGTTTACGGGATTCCTAACAAATCAAGGATTCAACAATTAGTATCATAAATGGATTTGGATTCACGCGGCAATGAGTTTAAGCACATGACAATTGTGGGATTTAATTCCAATTTCAAATCTGAATTTTATATTCTAGAAGAATAGTTTTTACAATTCTATTGTAATTAGGATTTCTTTTAGACTAAGATTTATTTCCAAATTGAATTCTATTTCTTTATGGAAATTAGGGTAATTTGTAATTCCTTTTAGGGTTTGGATTTCTACTTCCTATAGGATTTAGGACTTTGTCTAGCACTATAAATAGAGGATGCTAGTCATGATTTTATTCATTCAATAATCAACTATCATCTATTGGAGTGCAGACTCAAGAGCATGTCAGGCTAGTTCTTTTTATTCAGTTCTAAAGGGAGGTGAATCCTTGTTACAAGTAATTGATTAATTGAGTATTATTATTTATTTCTTCTTTTGTGAAATTTCTTCTGATAATCTGTTTTCATTGATTGCATGTTAATTGATTTAATTAATTTAATATGGCCAATTGAATTAGTTGGATCATTATCATATGCTAGATTAAGATTGGTATTACGTGTAATTGATATCTGTCTTTATCATAAGTAGCAACTTAGTAATAATAATTATGGACAAGCTTTTGTTTATTACTAAGATTATCAAAAAACAAGTTAAACAAATCAAGCTTATGTGTTTGTTGCTTGGATTAGCCTAATTCTCTATTTCTTAATGCTTCTATCATATTAAATCTAGAGAGCTTATTCTAGGTTGTATACTAGTTAGAATCTGATGGAGAGCTTGTTTCATACAGTGATAATCTAAGAAAAATTTCGGATAGCAGAGCTTATTGTTATCTAGGGCTAATAGTTTCATTGAAGGGAAAATAATAATAACTTGATTAATTGATTGTTGTACTTGGTGAAACTGAACTGCATAACTGAAGTTTTTACATATTTGGTTAATTTCATCATTAATTCTTGTTCTCTTAGTTTAAAAATAATTTTCAAAAACTCCCATCTTTATTTTATGTTAAAATAGTAGAATAATTATAAAACAAATCACTCTCTGTGGGATCGATCCTTGCTTACTACTGTGCTAATTGTTTGAATTTATAAAGTGAAAGTGAGGTTAATTTAGGAGTGTAAACGACAGCTCCCAAATTTTGGCGCCGCTGCCGGGGAGTGTTATTTGTTTTGTTTATTCTTTGTTTTCGTTTATTTTTATTATTTTCTTTTTGTTTTTGTTTTATGACTCAATCTTCTAACTTTATTGACTTAAATTTTGATCAAGAGATAGAGAAGACTGTAAATATAAAAGAAGCTCTTGTTCCATCATTTGAAGTGGAAGAGATGGCGATGCCACAAAATAACAGAACTTTGAAAGAATTGGCTACTCCTGATCTGACTCAACCATCTTTTTGTATTGAGTATCCTACTTTAGATGTTGCTTTTGAACTTAACTCTAGACTAATTCATCTTTTGCCTTCTTTTCGTGGTCTTACAGGTGAAAATCCATATAAGCATCTAAAGGAGTTCCATGTGGTGTGTTCGACGATGAAAGCACAAGGAGTGGCAGAGGAGCAGATCAAGCTTAGACTTTTTTCATTCTCATTAGCAGATTTGGCTAAAGACTGGTTATACTATCTACCTTCAGGATCAATACGATCATGGACTGATATGCAAAGGCTATTCTTGGAGAGGTATTTTCCTGCATCAAGAGTTACCGATATAAGAAAGGAGATATGTGGAATCAGGCAGTTCTATGGAGAGAATCTCTATGAGTATTGGGAAAGGTTCAAGAAGTTGTGTTCCAGCTGTCCACCTCATGGAATTGATGAACATTACTTGATCCAGTACTTCTATGAGGGGTTGCTACCAATGGAAAGAAGCATGATTGATGCAGCAAGTGGCGGAGCACTGGTAGACAAGACTCCAGAAGCAGCAAGGAACTTAATTACAAACATGACAGCTAACTCACAACAGTATAGAACTAAGATGGATCATACACCACAAAGGGTAAATGGGGTAAGCACGAGAGACTTGGAGCAGCAGATTTCTGATTTAACTATTTTAGTTCGACAAATGGCTGCAAGGAATACGCAAGGTATTCAGCAAGCTCAACCTCAGTACCACACAGAAAATCAAGAAGTACCTGTCAATTCTGGGACACCTTTGGAGGATATGTTTAAGGCATTCATGAACCAAACACAACAGTTCATGAGTCAGACACAACAATTTCAGCAGGAGACAAGAACTTCTGTTCAAAATTTGAGGG
Organism: Panax notoginseng; assembly: GCA_016801055.1. Lineage (NCBI taxonomy): Eukaryota > Viridiplantae > Streptophyta > Magnoliopsida > Apiales > Araliaceae > Panax > Panax notoginseng. Next base: position 34,826,460 of record CM029017.1, read on the forward strand.
ACCAAGTTGGTCAACTTGCAACCACAGTAGGAAGGTCACTTTCTCAAACTGTTGAAAATGTAAGTGCCATAACATTGAGATGTGGTGCAGAGGATCAGCAACAAGAAAAGTCAATACAAAACAAGTCAGACAATAGTGAAACAAACAACAATGATGTATTCAAGCATAAATTTTCACCTCTTTCAGCTTATGAACCGAAACTACCTTTTCCCCAAGTTCTAACAAGGAATTGGAAAGTTGGAAAGAATTCAACGTGGTGGTACTATACAGAGTCTAATGAAAAATTCTTAGAAGAAATCTCGAATAGGGAACAAGAACTTAAAGATGATGAGGAGTTCACTAGTGGAAACCAGTTGGAGGTGCTTGAGGCTACTACTGAATTTGAAGAAGAAATCAGGTATTCAAAGTCTGAAAAGGATGAACAAGAGGAAGAGGAGAACAATTTGATAAGTTCTGTAGATATTTACAAAGAGGATATAGAGGATACATCGGTGCAAACAATAAAAATACTACATGATACATACCATGGGACCTTAACTATGGAATTGGATGAGGCACATGTCCAGTTCAGCATATATAAAGTTAAAAGGTATCTTGGTAATATTAATTCTATTTTTTCTACTGATGTTGCTGACTCTATAGTGCAGAAATCTTTTGATCAAATACAATTATACAAGGAGGATTTGATGGCTGGAATGGAGCAAAATCAGGATCTGAAGGATGCTCCTAATGAAGAATTGAAGTTGTTACCAGTCCACTTGAAGTACACAAGTCCAATTACATAGGATAAGAAGGATGATGTCAAGCCAATGACAATAAACAAGGGCAGCTGCTTGGGAGGCAACCTAAGATCTCAGATTTGATTTTTCTATCCCTTCACTTTTTAGTTTTTTTTATTGCATGTTAGCTAGTAGTATTTTCTTCTTTGCATGATTTTCTTACATTGGGGACAATGTAAGGTTTGAGTGTGGGGGGAAGATTTAGGTTTTTATTTTATTTAGGAATATTGATCCGATTTTGATGGGAAATTTAAAAAATTAATGCTTTTGAAAATTTTGATTCCATGGTTCTATTTGCCTATGTGTTCGAAGGTTAAAGTTAAAGATTGAAAATTAATGCTAAAATTCAGAATCTGTTTGATGCTTAATTTGTTAATGAATGATGACAACTAAGCCATGATCCATAGTAATTGATTTCAATTGAATTTGTGATACATAAGTACTTGAATATGAGAATCATGTTTATTTGGCTAAGTTATTTATGGAGTTATCTATGTGCACTGATTTCATGACTTAGAACTGTTTAACTTGCTTATGTTGTTGCAGAACCATGTGAAAAAAATGATGAATGAAAAAAAAATTGAAAATTTGCTTCAATGTCCATTGTGCGAAATAACTGGGTATCTAAGCCTCGGGAAGCATCGGTATTCACGCTGAAAAGTGTGATGGATAAAAGCAGCTTGACTAGTCGACTTTTGTGGCCTTTGTTACTTGAATAAGTAAGCCCTTAGGGGTGTCTCTACACCTAGCGCCCTAAGATCATCTGGTTTGGGAGTCGTTGGTGGAAAGTTCGCTAATGGGTAACTCTGAAAAGCCTAAGAAAAGGAGACATTGCACATGTCAAGAAAAAAAAAGTATACGAAAAAAAGTATACGAGAAAAGCATGAAAATACATTCATCTGTGCTAAAAAAAAGGTTCTATGAAAAAACTTAAAAAGCAAGAAAAATTTGTTCTTGGTTGCGAGTCAATGTGCACGATTTTTGCTCCATGGTAACTAAGTTGAGTAAGTATGATGATTTTGGGAAAGTTACTTATGTGGCTACAGTTTGATTTAATAAAATTCATTGGTGAAATGGTTTGGTTGGTAATTGTAAGTTGATTGATAAAGCGTTGATTAGATTTCTGCAAATTTAGTGTTGCTAGTCATGATTTGTATCTTGAATTCTTTTGACACTATGGTTGAATAGAATTTTTCTGAAAATCAAATTTTTGATTTACACGAGGACGTGTAAAAAGATAAGTGTGGGAGAATTTGATGAGTATGAAATATGTTATATTTTTATTCCTTAATACTTAATCTTTTGTATTTATTTTGTGCCTAAATAAACTCATTATTCTTATATTTTTATTTTAGGTACAATTGAAGGGGTTTCATGATTTTGGAAATAAATTGGAGGAGGTTTACGGGATTCCTAACAAATCAAAGATTCAACAATTAGTATCATAAATGGATTTAGATTCACGCGGCAATGAGTTTAAGCACATGACAATTGTGGGATTTAATTCCAATTTCAAATCTGAATTTTATATTCTAGAAGAATAGTTTTTACAATTCTATTGTAATTAGGATTTCTTTTAGACTAAGATTTATTTCCAAATTGAATTCTATTTCTTTATGGAAATTAGGGTAATTTGTAATTCCTTTTAGGGTTTGGATTTCTACTTCCTATAGGATTTAGGACTTTGTCTAGCACTATAAATAGAGGATGCTAGTCATGATTTTATTCATTCAATAATCAACTATCATCTATTGGAGTACAGACTCAAGAGCATGTCAGGCTAGTTCTTTTTATTCAGTTCTAAAGGGAGGTGAATCCTTGTTACAAGTAATTGATTAATTGAGTATTATTATTTATTTCTTCTTTTGTGAAATTTCTTCTGATAATCTGTTTTCATTGATTGCATGTTAATTGATTTAATTAATTTAATATGGCCAAATGAATTAGTTGGATCATTATCATATGCTAGATTAAGATTGGTATTACGTATAATTAATATCTGTCTTTATCATAAGTAGCAACTTAGTAATAATAATTGTGGACAAGCTTTTGTTTATTACTAAGATTATCAGAAAACAAGTTAAACAAATCGAGCTTATGTGTTTGTTGCTTGGATTAGCCTAATTCTCTATTTCTTAATGCTTCTATCATATTAAATCTAGAGAGTTTATTCTAGGTTGTATGCTAGTTAGAATCTGGTGGAGAGCTTGTTTCATACAGTGATAATCTAAGGAAAATTTCGAATAGCAGAGCTTATTGTTATCTAGGGCTAATAGTTTCATTGAAGGGAAAATAATAATAACTTGATTAATTGATTGTTGTACTTGGTGAAACTGAACTGCAGAACTGAAGTTTTTACATATTTAGTTAATTTCATCATTAATTCTTGTTCTCTTAGTTTAAAAATAATTTTCAAAAACCTCCATCTTTATTTTATGTTAAAATAGTAGAATAATTATAAAACAAATCACTCTCTGTGGGATCGATCCTTGCTTACTACTGTGCTAATTGTTTGAATTTGTAAAGTGAAAGTGAGGTTAATTTAGGAGTGTAAACGACAGCTCCCATGCTCATTTGTTGAGAACCGTATATGCTCTACGATTCTGCCTTGGCATTGTGAGCACTTCTGTTGGGGTCGTAGTTTTGCACTCTACGATTCAGCTTCGACTGTGCAGACACTACGATCCTGAGATCACATCTTGACACTCTACAATTTATGTCTTGTTCTTGTTGTCTTCATCTGATCTTGCTCGACTACGATCTCTGCATATAATCAATGGACTTTACGAACTCAGAGTGTGATCTACAATCCTTGACTTGGCTTCGGCATCAGTATACTCTACGACTCTGAGTGTAGTCTACGTTTTTGTCTTGGCTTCGGCAGATGATCGGTCTACTCGTAGGCAGGCTGTCTCTGCGATTCTGAATATGACTTCCTCAGTACACTACGATCTCGAGGAAGCTCTACTCGATACACTACTCTCCTTCTTCGTTTTCTTTGGCAGTCTACGAACTCTGAGATCTACTATCTTGCATACTCTTATTCTGCCTCGATAGCTCCCTCGTTAACCTTGACTTTCCTGGCAGACTACGACTTCTGGTGCAGTGCTCGGTGATCAGACAATCCTATCTATTACATCATTAGATCAACCTAACAAGCTTGATCTTTTTATTTTTATAGTCCTTGTACATCATTTCTTTTTAAGGACTTTACAAAGCTATTTTGCTTATGTAGGATCAATTTAACATATTTGATCAATTTATTATAAGTCCTTGTACACATATTTCTATTATCTATCAAAGAACTTTGCAGCTTTTCTTAATGCAGGCATACTTGCATATTATTCATTCATATGTATATATATCATAATCAAATCATATATAAATAGGAATTGCATTCACATGCTTATTCCTGACGATCTCCCCCTATTTGATTATGACAAAAATAATAAGTGCATATGCATGTTATGAATGAATCTTATATATAGTGAGCAGCTGTATTTCTAAAACAGTTAATCATGAATGTCATTTATATTGATATGGCAATTTATATATTAAGACATTCTACATCCTGGATCCAGAACATACCTAACTAGTTAGAGATGTACCTCTTTGGCTCCATGTATGTTTCCAGGATGACTGTTGATCAGCTACTCATCTGTTTCTTCTTATTGCTCTTACTCCCCTTCAGCTTCTTTCTGATTATGCTCCCCCCTCAGACTCTGCGATCATGTGATCATAATCTTTTGGCTTCCCCTCAGATGATGATACTCTTTCTGCAGCTGCTGTCTTCTTTTTTGACTTCTTCATTCTTATCCCTCTGCTCTTCTTTGAGTGCCTCTTACTCCTCTTCTTTCTATGCCTCTTTTTCTCCCCCTTTTTGTCATCAATCATTTGATAGAGCTGCTCCATGTTGGACATAAGCTGCTCCATCAGGTAGGAGGAGTTGGCAACTTCATACTTGAGTTCCTGCTGGCCTAGCTCAAGTTGCACTGAGAAAGTCTGCTTCAGGTTGTCAATCTTGTCAGAGAGGGCTTGGATCTGCTCTTCATTTGCTTTCTGAGCTCATAGAGCTTCTGCCTTTTGATCTTGTATGGCCTTCTGATAGATGATGTCTCTCTTTTGGAGTTTGAGAGATACATCTGCCATAGTGGCTTGAAGCTTGTGCTGGAATGAAATATCTCCTTCTGCTGTCAGCTTCTATAATTCTTTAGTGAGTAGAGATATCTTCCTACTTAATTCATCAAAGCTCTTCAGTAGTTCCTGCTCCAAGATAGTTTGATCCTTTTGTTGGACAGCTTCAGGTTGAGCATTGGATTGGACTCTACGATCTTCATCCTTAGACAGATTTTTGAAGGCTTAGAGAATCTGAATAATCATTGAGTTCCAATCATTGGTTGAGGATGAGAGAATGTCAAATAGTAGTGCTTGAGCATAAGGAGGCCTCTGATTTTGGGCTTGAACATCATCAGCAGTAGAGTGAACAGACTCTACGATCAGCTCCTTGGTCATGATCAACTCTTCGTCCATCAGAATCCACTCTACGATCTTAGGGGATGTAGAGATTTCTAGCATGTCGATAGACCTTGAAGTGAGGCTGGTTTGTGATCATTTTTGTAGCATAACTTTTCACCCTTGGAAAGTTTTGAGCTACCAGCTCCAGACTTGGAAACTGCTTGTAACACCAACTGAAGTAGCTTCCATTTCCTTCAGTGTGGGCCTTTAACCATGGCATCCACTGGAAGAACCATCTCATTAGCATTTCATCAGGATTGTAGAGAATGATTGTGCAGTCCATTTCCATGTTGTTCCGATTTTTAAACACCTCAAACGCAGTCATATGTACTACCTTGAGTTGTTCATTTCCATGACTTACCCATCTTTCAGGTGGTGTCTCTGATGGTTCATTTGGCACTTCTACCACTATTCTTCTTGTGAATTTTGCTGGAGAGAGGACAGGGTAAAATTCTAGTTCTTCTATTTCTTGATTGTCAGAATTTGAATCATTCTTCATTACTCCTCTCTCATAGTCTGAACCATCCTTATCATTTCCAGCAGAGAGATCTTCTTGCTGCATTTCATTTCCAGAACCTTCTTCAATAGGATTTTCTTCAAATTCATCTTCTTCATTGCTGGTTTCTCCTTCAGCTTTCTCCCTGGGATACAGACTCATCGTCACTCAATTCAATGATGGCATTTGATTGACCACTACTCCTTTTGGAGGCAAACTTGGCTTGCAGTCTGTAGCTTTTCCTTCTTCTTGGAGGTTCAGCTTTGGGAGAGTCAGACTCTTCTTCTTCTTCAGACTCTGACTCCTATGGTTCAACAGACAGATTTCTTTGTGGTTTAGCACTGGCAGGGGTAGATCCTTCTTCTTTGGACTCATCACCTTCTGAGTCACCATGGGGGCTATCTGGATTGGAGAGGACAAGTTCTTCTTCTTCAGGCACATCATTATCTGACCTATCATCTTGGGTCATTGGGGGTAGTTGCACTTAGAGATTGAATTTGGTCACCTTGAATCTCTTCTTCATTCACAGAGTGACTGCTTTGAGGATTAGTCATGGGGCTTGAGCATTCTTCTTTATCTGCAAATGCTGCAATTTCTTCCATCACATCAGCTTCATTTTCATTGCTGGATGTTGTCTGTGGAGACTGGGCTTTGACATCTATTTTTTTTCTTCTGCTGACTCTACGTCCCTCTCTTTAGCAGATGTACTGTTTTGGGAAGCTGAGGCTGGTTTGTCTTCCACCTTAGCTTTCTTGCTGACTGGCCCTTGAAGCAACCTGTTGCTTCTCCTCTTTGTTGTTTCAGCAGTTAGGACTTTTTCTTCTTTATCCTTGTCCTTTGAGGAGACTCTTCTTGATGAGGATTGAGCTTTCTTCACACTACCGGCTCTCTTCACACTTCTGGATTTCTTCTTGGCTGGTGTGATTTCTGCTGGTTCAGAGTCATCAGACTTAAAGATCTCTGCCTCTTCTATTTTCCTCTTCTTTGCATAGGCTCTGTTGCTGCTCCCAGCTGTCAGCCTTTTGTTCTCCTTAGGATTATTCTTCCAGTTCACATATAATTGTGGAGACATCACTATGTGCACATTCAAAGTTTCTCCCTCATCATCCTTGATTTTCCCTACTAGCTTCTTCTTCAGTACAATACTCAGCAGCCTACCATGAAACACCTTGGTCAGGGGTTTTTCAGTTGACTTCTTCTTCTCAGCCTTTTCTACCCACTTGGAGATTTGATCGAACAAGATAGCAACAAAGTCGATTTGTTTCTTCAGAACTATTGCTGACATTATTTCCAACTGTTGGTCAATCACTGTGTCATGTGCAGTGTTCTTGCACAGTATGCATTTTCCAACTATTTCAGCAAGGAACTCATACTCTTCAGGAAACTCCTTCTTCATGTCTTTAAGATTAGGGTTTCTTTGGTACCCCATAACCTCCTTCACTTGTTTAGTATTGACATTATCAAGGTTCTTCAGCCCTTAGTTAGGAAAACCTAGGCATTAATTGAGGTCAGAAGATTTTAACTTCAGAGACTAACCTTTAACCTTGGTAGTAAGGGTTTCAGAGTTGATGGAGGCGTTTGAGTAGAACTCTTTAACCAGGTCGATGTAGACTCGAGTATTTGCCTCAAGGCATTTTGAGAATCCATATTTCTTCATAAGCTCGAGAATGTCCCTGAACTTCTTTTCAGATTTCTCAAATGATTTGGTTCCGAGCTGAATGCCCGTGATTACTTGCCAGTTTTCCATTTTAGTAGTTCGAAGAATGTGAGTATCTGATTTAGAGATGTTTATAAGAGATGGTTGATTGTGATTTGGTAAGGCTCTGGAGGGTTAACTATTTTTGGCTCTTGAGAGGATTCTAGGGTTTTAAAAATGGGAGGGAGAAAGGTTCGATAGCTTTTTGGTAACTGTCTGCAGATTTGAAATTGTCTTTAAGGTAGTTCCTTCTAACTCTGCATACTAAGTGATGTGTCAACTGTCCATTGGTTGCACATTGCCCAATAATGAGCTGTAACTCCCCATAACTTTTCAGTTAGATATTTCCTTTTAGAAGAGTAGACGTTTAATTGACGTGGCTTTGACCGTTGACCTTTTGATTCGTAGAGTAGCATGGTAAAGTAGCTATGGACTCTACGATTTCCTTTGTTGACTCAACGATCAACTTCTGAGAGATGCTGTCGTGGATGACTTTGATTTCTATCCTCATTTTGATGCAGAATAGTTTGATCACTGATGTACTCGAACTTATCTCCTCATTTTGAATGGCTGATCAATTGTCTCATTTTTCAATCTCTTTGTGGACTGAAATACCCCTTGGTAGAACTACGATCGTCGAGTTGTCTTCTACGATCGTTGAGATTGCACTGCGATCGTGGAGTTCTCTTCAGCCTCGACTCTCCGATCGTTGACTGACTTGGTCCTTGAGATAATTTTGATCAAGCAATTCTTCTGGGACAAGGTAGCTCAAGAAGGGCCAACCTCTTAGAGTGAGCTAAGGATCAGGTTTGTCCCTGAGGCGCTTTCCAGATGAACTGCTATAGAATTGATTTGCAATGACATCTCTTTCAACTTTTTCTGGTGGGGAGATCCTCTACCAACTTTAGACAATTGCATTGCTGAAATCGTGGTGTCCTCCTGTTCTTACACTACGATCATATGGTTGATCGTTGGCACTTCACGATATTGGGTTGGGTGGCTGAGAGGTTATCAGTAGTACGTTTTGAGACGTTCCTACTGACTATGGATCTACATTTGGTTCATCAGCCACAAAGTTTTGGGACTTTGTAGCTGGTACATCTCTTTGTATTGTAGAGATGAGTATTTTCAAGACTGATCACTCTACGATTATTTGACAGCACTACGAATGTAGTCTTCTTTGACAGTCTTGTGTTGGTGAAGTTCTGCTTTCATAATGAACTCCTCTTGACTTAAGCTCAATGATCCTCTGTTGTGAGCTCCCTTGAGGATTCTTTTCATATAGCATGCCTTTCTTGATTTGAGCATATAGGACCTTCTTCATCTTTGGTTGCATGGCCTGCTCCCATATACAGATCAGTAGCCATGTGAGCTCCATTCTGGTTAGCTCAGAGGGTCTTTGAGGATAGGCTTGGACATATAGGAATTCTTTCAGAATCATTTCTGCACAGTCCTTAGCCTTCTGTTGGATGAGTCTTCTTGACTGAAGTCTTCTGCTTCAGCATTCCTTAGTGAGGTCAGACTGACCAAGTACCTGCAGGTTTAAATATATTTCTATTTTTGGTACCCATAATTAAATGGGTCCTGCTAGGTTAGTTTTCTGAACCCATGTTCCTCTTATTTGGATAATCATCATATTTATCACCAACAAACATATTCATGCATGCAAATATCTTAAGATAATACATTTTGAGATGCATGATGGTGAGTGTGTATGATTTGACATTAAATAACACACTCATTTTCTATGATGGATTCATCATTTACTGGGTTATGTTCACAATGTTTAAGAGTTCACAGAATGAGGATCAACTCTACGATTTAGGAGTATCTAGTTGATTCATTGAGGTGATCAGTTTCTACGAATCAGCAAGATCCTCTTACAGAACTGATCATACTCTGTGTGCTGTCAAACACTTAGAACATAGGCTTGTACGTACATACTAACTTACTAGCAAAGATTACTTCATATAAAATTTATTAGGCCTGTGATGCTCTTGTGACCCATTACAGATTTCCTTCAAGATGTCATCTTCAACCTAAAACTTGGATGGAGAGAAAGTTTATAGTCATTTGAGTTTCCATCCTCAAGTTACTTTCTCTCTTCACCTTTTTAGGTAGATTATGACTTCTTGACAGAATACTGTTATGGTTCATAAGACGGTGCTTTTATGATGAACACATGTAATGGTGAGGAACCGTACCTTTTTACTGTCAGTCTCTTAACAGTCATTTATCTTAGATATACTGAGTTTAGGAATTGATGTGCATAGCTTTACATTTTCTCCTGACAACTTGTTGCTCTTGTTGTCCTTCAATCAATAACTCATGGTCTTGAAGATGTAGGCCAAGAGAATCTCAACATTGAGATCTTTGACATCCTTCGATGGACAAAGTTTGCACCCAGCTGTTGGTTGACCAGACATAAGTTTGAGAAGATCTTCTTTCTTCTTTTGATAAGCATTTCTTAGCATGTATGGCCTCTTCATCTTTCAGACTGGTGGATGCCTGACTCTTTATTATTGATGTCTCTTAAGCTCTCTCGTCTGGTCCTCAGACTACAAGATTGACTGCAGGCTGGGATTGGTCTTGTTGATGTGACAATCAAGAACATGGACCAATCTGAGCAGCTTCAGGTGTATATACACATTTACCTATATACAGTATTTTCAACGTGTGAGCTCATCTGCATATAACAAGTTACTTACTACTAAACTAAGTTTAGAATAATGTTAGTGCCTGGGATCAGACTCAAAGCGATTAGCTTTTGAATATAGCATGAGAACCTGCTCTGATACCAATTGTTAGTTCCCAAAGGGCACAATAGATCTAGAAGGGGGGGTTGAATAGATCCTTTTATTTTCAAATACTTTTCTTGTTTATTTTACATTGCTATTAAATTAGCATATGACAAACATAGAATCTTTTCAAGCACAGCGGAATAAGTAAAAAATCCCCTTCATTGATATATTCATAATCATACATACATTGTTCGTAGAATTAGTTTGGTTGTAAGCAGTTAAAACATACATAGCAGTTATAGCAGTTATAGTACATAATGTAAATGACATAATGTAAAAGACACAAGGGGTTTTAAGTGGTTCAGAGACTCAAGCTCCTAATCCACTCTTCTGCTTTCAACTAGCAGGATTTCCACTAAGGAATGGCAGCACCCTGAATCACTAAGTTTCCTTTAAGGCTAGCAGCCTTGGGACTTCAGTTCACTAAGAACTCTTCAAGGCCAGCAGCCTTGGGACTCCTCTAGTTCCCTAGGAACTCTTCAAGCCCAACAGGCTTGGAACTTCATTTAGTCCCTCCGGACAAGGACCCTTCTGGCCCTGCTTCATTTAATCCCTCCGGACAAGGACCCCTCAGGCCTGGCTGTTGTTTATTTGTTTGTTGTTGTTGGAGATGGTGCTTAGCTGCTAAGATGTCTTCATGCTCTGAACATCTTCTATACTTAGCAGTTTGGCTTGATCATCCTTGAAGTGCATCTGAGTGTTGCATGATGCTCAGTTTCTTCGGTTACTCAACCACTTCGGATGACCCCTTTATGAACTGCCTTGAAGATCCTTCTCCTTGGTACTTTATGGCTGCACATGATAGGCTTCTAAGATGACTGTAAGCTCTTCTGTTAGGTACTTAGAAGCTTTCTCACGCTTGACACCAAGATGGCATTTGTGATCTCCCTTCTTGCTACTTGATGCCTTCTCATGGTGGACTTGCTAAGATGACTGTAGGCTCTTCTCTATTGTACTTAGAGTCTTCCCATGATGGACATCAAGATGACATGATGCACTTCTTTCTCTCGACAGTTCAAAACACTCTTCTTGTAGTAGAACTCTCACTTCTACATAGTAGAACTCTCACTTCTACTTCTTCCTTTGCATGTATCTGAGTGTTCTTGGTGGATCGTAGAGTGAGCCTTCGGACTCACTATTTCACGTGGTTTAGATCAGTCCACCTTCTCTCCAAACTCGGCAACTCCAGCAACCTTCGATCTTTGAAGCTCTTCTAGATTTATACTCCTTCCCAATCTTTCCGTTGGAAAGTAGCCGTTGAAGGCTATTCAAATATCTTCACAGATCTTGAGTTGACAGAGGTAGACTGCTGATGTGACATGTCATATTTTATCTGACATTGCAGTCTACTATTTCATGTACCTGTCAGAGTTGTCACTTTAATGTCTTGGGCAGGTTGAAGACTTTACTATCTCCTTCTGATTTCTCGATCAGAGGTTGTCCTTTTGCATCGATGCTCTCAATAAGCTTTTGTCCGAATACCCTTCAGATTGAACCGTTGCCAATGCTTCAGTCTTCGGGTGTTCGAACTCTACGATTCTGATGTACATCTTCGAGGACCTGATCGTAGTGTCTTGTTGAGTGTTGCTCATTGACTGGTAACACTACGATCTTGAAGAGTGTTGATTGGATCTTCAATGCAGAACACTTCTTCCTTGTATTGTGCAGTGCTTCAATACTTCTGTTTACTTTGACTGTTCTCAGAGACTGATGGCCTAATTCCTTGCTCTAGTCCCCTTTTGAATATCAAGACACTTCAGATTTGTGGCGCGTCCAGCTTGCTTTCTCCTTATGATCTCTTGTTCACTTATCATCAATGAAATGACCCTGCACTTAATCACTTTAGCCTTGCTCTTTAGAGGCTGACCAGTATCTCGGTTCACCTTCCATCAGTTCTTTCTTTGTTTGGCAAACACTATAATCTTGGTTGCTTCCAAGATCGTTGTCTTCTGTTCACTTGATAGCTACTGCATTTGCTGACTTTCCTTAGTCAGCTTCTGAAGTCTTCTTTGGATCTCCTCGTGGAAGACTTCATCACAAATGGCCTTACAACTCAATCTTGATGCTGATTGAGTTGGTGCTTAGATCTTCTGCTAGCCTGCATGCCATTCGTTGAGTGCTCTCTGGTTCCCTTAAGGTGGAATGCATCTTTGCAGTGCCAACCAGAGGCTTCATTCCTTTGGATATTCTGGGAGTGCTCATTTGTTGAGAACCGTATATGCTCTACGATTTTGCCTTGGCATTGTGAGTACTTCTGTTGAGGTCGTAGTTCTGCACTCTACGATTCAGCTTCGGCTGTGCAGACACTATGATCTTGAGATCAGATCTTGACACTCTACGATTTCTGCCTTGTGCTTGTTGTCTTCATCTGATCTTGCTCGACTACGATCTCTGCATGTAATCAATGGACTCTACGAACTCAGAGTGTGATCTACGATCCTTGACTTGGCTTCGGCATCAGTAGACTCTACGACTCTGAGTGTAGTCTATGTTTCTGTCTTGGCTTCAGCAGATGATCGGTCAGCTCGTAGGTAGGCTGTCTCTGCGATTATGAACATGACTTCCTCAGCACACTACGATCTCGAGAAAGATCTACTCGATACACTACGATCCTTCTTCGTTTTCCCTGATAGTCTACGAACTCCGAGATCTACTATCTTGCATACTCCTATTCTGCCTCGATAGCTCTCGAGTTAACCTTGACTCTCCTGGCAGACTACGACTTCTGGTGCAGTGCTCGACGATCAGACAAGCCTATCTATTACATCATTAGATCAACCTAACAAGCTTGATCTTTCTATTTTTATAGTCCTTGTACATCATTTCTTTTTAAGGACTTTACAAAGCTGTTTTGCTTATGTAGGATCAACCTAACATATTTGATCAATTCATTATAAGTCCTTGTACACATATTTCTATTATCTATCAAAGGACTTTACAGCTTTTCTTAATGCAGGCATACTTGCATATTATTCATTCATATGTATATATATCATATCAAATCATATATAAATAGGAATAACATTCACATGCTTATTCCTGACACGCTGGTTCCTAAACCAATTTAGGCGCTGCCGCGTTGCACTATTTCTGTAGTTTCTCTAGTCTTTTCATGTTGTTCCATCACAATTGTCTACAACACAACTCCCAAGCATAAATCATACAAAAATGACATAAAATACATGAAAAGTAACTACAAAACACAGGAATAAGAAATAAGTTCAATCAGTTAATATTTGATTTGTAGGTATGAAGCCTACTCATCACATTCACCTTCTCCTTCCCTTTTGCAGTCACCTTCTCTTTCTTTCTACTTGAGATCCCTACTTCTTCTTGCTATGTATCATTTGGACCATTATGCATTCTAAGCCACTGTCCATTTTATTAATTAGTAAATGCAATGTCATCTTCCTTATATGAACTATCATAAAATTGTTCATTAAATGAAGGGTCTTCACTATCATCATCAATAAGGTAGATGTCTTCCTCCTCACAACCAGGTGTATGGATGTCTTCCCCATCACCACAAATGTCTTCCTCATTAATATCATAGTGGAAGCCTTCTTCATTATCAGGAACCTGATTGCCTTCCTCCTCATTATAAAATATCTTCAATGGAGATTGGATTTGTAATGGCTGGTGACTTATCACTACTATATCCACCTCTCTAGACTTCAGAATAAATGGTTTCAACTGCCTAATATCATCAAATGAGTTCAGTTCCTTGTTTCCCCTAATTGTACTAAAATGGTTGTATGATAATAACCCACAAAGACCAACCTACATTGCCATGGTACCCAACTCTGCTGGGGTTAACTGACTAAGCTCAAAATAGTCAAAATATTGATAACTACCCCCCTCATACCCCCATCTACGAACTTATTAGCATACTATAATCTTATAGTAAATAAGATAGTATCATGCAAAGTTGCAGTCAACAAAATCATAATTAATACACCAACAACAAAAAAGCCTAATTATTTAACACTACTTCCAAGCATAATCAGTTAAAAAACAAAAAAGGATATAAAGAATATTTTGGGACCCAAAGAAGGGACCATACAATTGTTAAAGAATGAAGAAATAAAGAGGAGAATTGCACAATCACTTTCTCAACTACCATTACTAACTGATATTTATATACACACAAACACATATATCATAACTTTCCCAACTACCATAAAGGTGAAAGTGTCCATGTCAGAAAATTTACTTTACCTTCATATTTTAGAGTTCGTCTGCCTCCCAAATCTCAATTTCTCACAACCCATACCATTGCAACCTCCCAAATATTGATTTTGAACCTCAAACACCTACTCCAGAGCTCTGCAAGCCATAAAAATCCTCCAATTTGACACTATTGATGTCGATCGTTAAATTGTGAGGGACAACCCAACCCTAACTTTTACCAAACTTTGTTTTCAAAAGCTTGCTTCAGTCATATATGTTAAGGTGAATAAAGTGTAAATCGCCTTCCTTGTATTTCACTTGTATTTAGTAATTAGTTCAATATATTGTAATGGTATATACACTTAAACCGTATTAAATAGCATTTTTGGTGCCACGTCAGCATTCAGGCGTGTTTTTTGGCCGAAATTTTTTTTGGGGTTACTTTTGTTTACTTAAGTGTACTTGGTGTATGCTAATGTAAGGTTTTAAACATTAAGGTCATAAGTGTAAAAAGGGTCATACTTCAAGGGACAGAAGTGTATTTAGTCCTAAGAATTTAATAAGAACGGAGGGAGTAAAGAAAATCACATTAAAATTGTCGCTTTTGCAAAGGTATATTGATTAGTCAATTGCTCAAATACTACATACACACACACAGTCAATTTATAGGGCTTTAGTTAAGACTAGTTGATAGCCCGTGCAATGCACGAGCTAGTTTGAATAATGGATTTAATAATTTGTCAGACATTCATCTCAAAAAAGACATAAAGTACGCAATCTATACCAACACGAACACATATCCCACAATTTCAAATTAAGTAATGAGTTCAGTCAGTATTAGATAAAAGAATTGAAGAGAGATACATTTGTTAAAATTGTACAATAACACCAATTTGAGTATTATTTACCGACTAATTCAGTTTCAAAGTTCATGATAAAAATGTTAGTCCAACTGAAAAGTCACAACATCTTCTATATATTAACTTACCAATTCACAACACTAAATGAATTTGAGAAAAGTGAGCAAATGAAGTTGTTCCAATTACACTGGGGAAAAATGATGTAAAAAAATTGGCAAAACTAATGAAATACCCACTGTAGTTGACATATTTTATTGATTACACCATTGAACTTTTAATTTTTTAAATTATCCCACTAAACTAATTATTATTTTGAAATTGAGTAATTCCGTTAAAAAAAATAAACGGACGTTAATTTTTTATCGACAAAACTAATGAATTACCTATTGTTGTTGACACGTTTTACTTATTACAACATTGAACTTTTAATTTTTTTTAAAATTACATCATTAAACTAATTAATATTTTGAAATTAGGTCATTCTGTTAAAAAAAATTAAGCAGACATTTATTTTTTATCTATGTGGCTCTAGAAAAGTTATTCAAAAATAAAAAATATTACTTATGTGACAAAAAATAATTAAAAACTTAAAACTTAAAGCAAAAAAATCAAAATATTTTGGGTACTCTAATTTCATATGTTTATCAATAGAAAAAACTTCCTTGCGAATGAAAAACAATGCATCAGCAGTAGAAATGAAAACGCAGTAATTAGCAACAATAACTTTTTGCATCTGCCTCTGAATTATCTCTGCATCCATTTGTAAAAACTGAGGCTCCTATCAAATCATAAATGCAATCCCAACAAAATCAATTTAACCAAATATTACTACCACATGTATATATATACATACACACACATCTATATAGAGAGAGATTGGGGAAGGAGTAGACCTTATGGAGGCGATCGAGAGTGAATCAAAGGAGTTTGGAGACATAAGGCTGCTGATAGTCGGAGAGGAGAGGTAGGAACCTACTGCAACACCATTTACTTCATCTGTTGTTGTTGGGATTCAGACTCCATTGTTGTATGACCAAGGGCGGAGCCAGAAATTTTTTTCCTCCTGGGCTACCAAGTGCCATTTAGATTTTCCAAATAATAACAAACCAGTACCGGCCAAACACCCCCAAACTTGCTTAAAAACCAACCTTTCCCTTTTTCGGGACTTTTTTCGAACACCTTGAGGCGTTGTTTTATAGCCCATTTCTCTCCTTTGTTTGAATGTTCAATAACCAGTACACAAGCACCCAACAATCATAATAGATAAAGCATACCATTCAATTATCCAGAACACAAAAGTAAAGCAAGACTCCAATTCTTTACTGCCAAAATAGTACTGCTAAATAGAAAACTAAAATTAGTTTGAGGATGCGAAAATAGTATACCGCAGAAGTTCAAACCAAAAGCTTCAAAATCTTCTTGATTTGCTCAATAAGAAAACAGAAGCTTCTTGATTTGATTAGTGATGAAGCAAGAGGCTTGGGGGCCGCCCTGGTCCCTGGCCGTCGTAAACGCCGACGTAGGTGGCGGAGGGAGAAGTAAAGACTTGGCCTTGGTCTTCAAGTGAGGAATTAGCTTGAACAACCACAATCGAATAGTCCCCTGAAGCATGTTGCTTCAAATCCATGTGCCATAACAACACATCGCACTACTACTTTCATTGCCGAAGCATGTCGTACCAGTTGAATAACCACTCCACCTGTACAACACTCCACCTGGGCTACAGCCCACCCTAGCCCAAGTGTGGCTCCTCCCCTGGTTATATCTAATGCTGAACTTTGAAGCTCAATTCAATATTTTAGGTATTTAAATTTAGTAATTTTCATATATTTTAGAGAGAGAAAATACGCAGATCTATTTGATTTGGAAGAAGGGGGAGAAGGGAGAAATGAGAGGAAGGAAGAGAGAGAATAAATTAAATTTATTTATTTTATTTTTTCTTTTTCACGTCCACGTAGGATAAAAGCTGAAACAATTTAACACTTGTGAGGTCTGTAATAGAATGAGCCAATTTCAAAATATTAATTATTTTAATGGGGTAATTTAAAAAATTAAAATTTAAATGGTGTAATCAGAAAAACGTGTTAACTACAATGAGTAATTCATTTATTTTGTCGATAAAAATTTAACATTCGTTTATTTTTTTTAACGGAATGACCCAATTTCAAAATAATAATTAGTTTAGTAGGGTAATTTAAAAAATTAAAAGTTTAATGATGTAATCAATAAAATGTGTCAACTACAATGAGTATTTCATTAGTGCCTAAAAAATTCCATTAAACCTAGTACTACAATGTCTATATAGAGAGAATTGTAACTATAACTACCACATACAATAACTATTAAAAAAACACCATTTATGAACATTGAGCTTGCAAATATACACACATTATCACTTTCCACACACACAGACAAAAATATAAACATTTGTGTGTGTGTGTGTGTGTATATATATATATATATATATATATATATATATATATATATAGTAGAACTCAGGAGGAGTAACAAGAGAAGGGTCAGGATATTTTTCTTCAATGATGCCAACAATGACATCAGAGTCAACAATACATTTGTCATCCCCAAATTTGATTAGAGGCACCTTCCCTTT
Source organism: Panax notoginseng (assembly GCA_016801055.1). NCBI lineage: Eukaryota > Viridiplantae > Streptophyta > Magnoliopsida > Apiales > Araliaceae > Panax > Panax notoginseng. The sequence goes on from CM029017.1 coordinate 34,844,388, forward strand.
TGGGTTTGCATCCAAAAGCCTAATCAAATAAAATTATCACCACCCTCAAAAAATTAACAACGCTATCTATCAATCCACAAAAGGGGGATTTTCTTAGAACTTTCAAATGAATTTTCATGAAATTTACCATTAAGGCTTGTTATTGAAATCAATCAGATGCGTCTTGTACGAAACTTTCTTGTCCTCCAGATTAAGAATACCCTTTGGCAAAATGGACCTAGCAATGACAAAAGTCAACCCATCACGCCCATAATTATATAATTATAAGACAAATCCATAGAAAAGGGAGAATAAAAACATTCAATTAGTGAATATCAGGGGAACCAACATCGGCCTTAACACAGACTTCAGCAACCATCAATTTAAAATTTTCTTATAAACTAAATACTTTCTATACTGAGCTCTTTCTCACAAAGGATGATGATGATGTATAGTAGTAGCTATTTATAAATAATTACTTACTCCAGATAGCATAAAAAAAACAAAAAAAAGGTTGAATGGATTATTATTCCAAATTGAACATTAACAAATGGAACCTCACATTATCATTAATCAATGTCAAAATCTACATTAGCAAGAACTCCTGACTAATAATGGTGCTCATGTTGTCATGAATAAGAAATATATATTTTTGTCATAAATATATTACTCATATTTTCTTGGGAAACCGTCAAGGAGATCACTAAACTTACCAAATTAAATTTGGTTATCTGAGGTTCATCAAGAAAGCAAAAAACCATATAAAAGTTTTCCTAGTAATAAACTTATCGTCCCCTGATAAAAAGTTCATAACCACCCTCATTTTTTTAACTTATGATCATCCATAGGTCTTAACCCTGCTTTTTGGATTGGCAATATGGGAATATCGTGGCAATATAGTTTCACGGTTTCCTTTTAAACTATTTGCATTTGCAAACATGATATAAGGATAAATGCAGAATAAATTAGAGATTCATCAAAATGATTAACTTAATAGATGATAAAGTAAAATTCCTGACAAACAAACATATCCACCAATTCTAAAGTTTTACCTGTGCGGCAACAAATCTTCCCCATTCAGATGACATATTGACAATGACCCCTTGCTTGCTCTCAATCTTGATGGCTCGATTGATTTTACTATATAAATAGGCCAGATAAATACAAACTCAACACACGAAATTGTTGGGTATGTAAAAAAATGAATACTATATATGAAGCTAAGCAACCTTGTGAATATCAAATATTTTTTTCTCTTTGGCATTTTATCAAACAGGTAACTTGCATATGGCAGACACATCAATAAAATTTGAACAAAACAATTTTTCGTATGCAAAAGTAAATATAGATTTGGAAAGGAAATCGGTATATAAATATATTGCTTATATACATGGTGTAAACTTGACAATGAATTCAAAACAAATTGTTGATAATGAACACAACTAAGCTTATTACGATTCAGGAAAAGAAAAGGAAAAAAGAAAAGAAAAGAAAATTAGCATAATGAATGAATCAGCCATATTCTAGTATAATGATTAAATCTACTGTAATAGATCATTGAAACTTTTAAAAAGTTCTTATTATCCTATATTTTCTTTAATTCAATAGAATTTCTGAGATTTATACACACATTCAAATTCATAGCCACAGTTGAACTAAATAACTACTAAATAATTAAAATTAAGAGCAGCTTCATGTTTCCACTTCATCATTTTCATATAAGTGGAGCACAGTGGTACAAACACACTATAAACAATTCCCTTTATTGTTTCCACCAACAGAAGATTAATTTCCAAATAAGAACCCCAAAATTTTGGAAATATATCAAATCCATCCAATTTAGGCATTTAAAATTCTTAATGAATTCAGTCAAAAATTGTAATTGTACTAAAGAAACAACTCAGTTAACATTTCTAGTCTTGTTCTTCTCCAAGTACCCAATATTCCTTAATATCATTCGAATTATTAAGTTCCCCATTCTTTATGATCTGACCACTAAAAATCATCTCAATATAATGTTCAAATAAAGAAGATTTAAGAAGAAATTGTAAAAAGAGGAGTGACATAACAAAAAATTGGTCAGTAGAAGCATGAGCACATTTGGTAGATTTTCCCAAACAGATTCCCACGAAGAAATCATATTTGTTTTCTAAATGAACTCAATATCAATAATTAAACCAAATGAACTAGAAACAGTAGCTCACCACCCAAATTAAAATTTATGGACGCAAGCCCCATCTCAAATTAGTCAAAAATCCTAAAAAATAATAGTTAGGTTAAGAACAAACGGATAGGAAAAAATTCTGGTAAGTTTTTTCAAAAAAGTCCAAACGGATTGCCTATATCGTGCTCACCGATGCATATTCCAATGACTATAGAGGCTGACATGCAAATATGAAGACGCAACCAATTGAAAATCTAAACAATTGGTAGCAAAATACAATGATCGAAACATTTAATTCTCATACTCTCATGGCAGCTAGCCAACTATGGGATAAGTTTTGTTTAGTTTAATTTTTTAATAGAAATACTATACAACATATGTCCTCATACATGACATAAAGAGTACAAATGATGAACTTTCTGCTCATAATATATCCTTGAGGTTTGTCAAGTTACTTCTTAAAGCAGTTGTACTTTGAATTTAGGACCTCTCAAGTTAGAAACTAAGACCAACGCAGAGAAAACAATGAAGGTTTAGATAGAGATATATTTATTATACTTATGATGATTTGAAACATATTTAATTTGACCATCCTTAGTTTGATAGGCATATTTTATCGAGGGTCCTTACTTTCTATAATGGCTATAGACTTTTTGGGTTTTCTGCATTAAACTAAGCCTTAAAGCTAGAAAATGCTTGAATTAATATGCATATCCTTCTTATTATTTAGGTTTCAAATGTAATGTGTTGGTTTATGATGTATTGACATGAATTCTATAACCTGTGATTTTCTGAAGTAGTTTACTGCTGGCTTGTTTGTATATATGACAAATCAATACACACACGCAAGTGCACGTGGTCAATAAGTAAAGTATCGACCCCACAGAGAATAGTAACTACAGTCTAATCTATTAAGCACTAGTTTTATAACTATTTCGGTCTCTTTAAACATATAGATTAATTGTGATTTATCTAAAATTAACTATGAATCAAATTAAACTAAGTATCAAATGATTAAATCAGAAATAAGAGAATTGATATTATAATTTCACTTATTGTTGCACTTCGGTTGACACACTTCCTGTTGAATTCAATTAATTACTTCAGATTTTTAATTGAGAACACGAATGTAAAATATGACCATTTCTCAATGCACCATATCCATATCGGATTATATCCACATATGATCCTAATTAACTAATTCACTATATCTTTATGCAAATTACAATTAAATAGGGTTGAAGCACAAGTTCTCACTAGATTACATGCGATGCTTCGATATATCTCTATCCTAGGCACGAATCATAAATTCTATCGCCATGTAGAAATCGTAAACATATGCTAATATGATCAGATCTAAACCTATAATCCGTTTCTCAATTTCATATAGGTTATCACGGTAATTGGTGATCAAGCAATTAAATAATTTAGCACCAATCATATTAGACAATCCATTCATAATCAATTACATATCAACAAGGAAGCAAATCAACTTCAGCTATGTAATAAGATCTATTATAATCCCAAAATAGGGTTTAGCTCATCATATAATCAAAATCCATACATAACATTTAATGATACATTGAAAAAATTGTGATGGAAATAAAAAGAAGTTGAGAATTTATACAAACAAATCTGGTCTCTCTTATGCTCCAAATCTAATCTTCAATGATCTTCAAGTGCTCCCCCACTCCAAGATCTAATTACTCTATTAACTATTCTAGAATTCAAAATTAGAAATCTAATCTAAATTCCCAAAGTGAATATACAATATGAATATCCTTGATGTCCCTAAAATGGCAAAAAGTACGTTCTTATATCTCAGCATCAACTTCCAATGACCCCCCTTTCAAGCTACCATCTGATTGGCCACTTAAATGAAAATTCAAAATTTTATTTTTCAGGGGCTAGCACAGGTGTGCCGTATTTACTATTCTCTTGGGCGCAGCTACGCTGCAGGGCAGCCTGGTCGGCCTCTGGCGCAGCTGCACCGTGCCATAGGCATAATAGGGCACAACTGTGCTGCGCCTTAGTCTTGGATTCCGCAATTCTGTTGTTGTGCCTTCATTATTTTTCGTACAATGATCACATTTAGCCTCGATGTCCACCCTTTGTTGTGCAATGCTATCAAAAGAGTTCCCAAGCTTGAATCCTACAAAATGAGAAAAAAGATGCATAAAAAGCTACTTAAACAAATGAGATTAAGCAAAAATTATAATAAGTTAGTATCTAATAAGTAGGTATAAAACCTACTTATCATTTGTCATCGCTGACCATAAGTAGATCCAAAGCAAAATATACTACAAAAAATTGTGTATTATGTTTCATGGCCTGCCCATATAATGTGTGCAATAAATCATGCCCAGTTCAATCAGCAACACATGCAAAACGATATGCTTGCCACTCAGAGAAACAACATGTAGGAAGTTAAAGTCAGATAAATCTCCTTTAAAATAAAAAATCAAGATTTAGCCAAACAACAACACTTCATACCTTTTCCGAAGTCTAAACTTTGACCACCAAATGCACGTTGATAAATTTTTCCATCTTTATTCCGAGAAAATGGTAACCCATAGTTCTCAAGCTCTATAAAAACTTTCAGAGATAATTGATTAAGTTCATAAGCAAATTAAAACATTAAGGAAGTGAAATTCTTTATTTCTTTTGTATTAAATTTTTTTTGAATTATCCAAGCAAAATGAAGGAAGTTATTAAACAGAATAACACATCTATATATAAAATAGATACTCATAGTTTCAACCAAAGCACATTATTTCTCTATATCAAAAGCTCTATGTGGACATGAAAATTGGATATGAATGTATTTGAATTTCACTTATTTGTATTTTAATCCCCCAATGGTGGATAAAGATACAAATAAGTGAAATTCAAATACACTCATTTCCATTTTTCATGTCCACTTATAAAAGCTCTTCTCTCTATGTACACACATGGTTCATATACAAAACAGTGACACAATTAAGCTATTTACAGCGAATAGTCCATCACAAACCATACAAAATTAGTAATAAGTTTCTTTGAATTATCCAAGCAAAATGAAGGAAGTTATTAAATGGGATATCATATCTATATATAAAATAGATACCCACGGTTTCAACCAAAACAAATTATTCCTCTCTATATAAACACATGAATTATACAAAATAATGACACAATTAAGCTATTTACAACAAATAGTCCATCACAAACTCATAAACAATTAGTAATAAGTTTTAATTAGGCATTGAATTTTAGAATAAGCATAAAACATAAAATGTACATCTGATTTATGAGCTGATACAAACAAACTGGAAATAGTGACTATAACCTAAATGTTCAGACCAAAAAAACGCATTTCTATGCAAAACTTAGTCATCAACTGATCGAAAGAAACAAAAACAAACTAAAATGATAAGTTAGAAGAACAAAAAAATGTATCAGTTGAAAACCTTACATGCAAATTCAATAGTGCCTCTCTCCCTCTCTTTCAACAAATTTGTTTGCGGAGCAAAGCTACCTTAGAAGGTGGAGGGTCAATTGACCCCACTGGAAAAAAAATTATTTTATAATATATGATAAATTTAGAAGAAATTTAAGTGTAATGAATAAATTGACCCCACTGAAATTTTTAATATATGGGGTCAAATTAATTTTTTATAATTTTCTTAATTTCATATTACTTCTACTCCTTGATGTATGCATCTTCCTCTAATATTTTTAAAATAAATAATAATCTAATTTATATTATTTTTATAACATAAGAAATTTAAATATTTATTAACAAATTTGTGATTAGAAAGGCGTATTAGGGGTCAATAAAGAGTATATATATATATATATATATATATATATATATATATATATATATATATATATATAATGTTATTACTTGGTATATTAACAATATTGTAACAAAATACATTTTTATATACGCAACTGACAAAAAAACATAAAATTATCTTTAAAAAATTAGCTCAGGCTGCGCCCTCAAACCTAGTCAAATTATTTATAGTATCACTAGTGACGGATCTATGCCTGGAGTAGGGGCCTTGCCCCCACTGAATTTTCGATTGTGTTTATCTTTGATTGACTCTGGTGTTTTTTGTTTTTGGCTATTTACGAAAACTCTGTTTTTCATGTCTTGATGAAATATGGATCGGCTCATCTTCTCCAATTGTGGCGGTCGTTCGTATTGCATTCGCGCCCCTGGCGCGTTTGAGATTAGGCTGAGTCTAATATCTGATGAGATTTGCTTGTTTCACGTGGGCTTATTCCCTTATCTATTTGACCGATTGTTGTGATGGGGTCCACACTGTTATGCAACAATAGTTGCTTTAGTAATGTTCTTGGTTTTTTTTAATTTCAATTTACTTATCCTCGCCTTTACGAGCCTTTAATTATTATATTTGTTTTTAGACGGGGTTAATTTGTGCCATGTTTGGCAGCAAAATTTTATTGTGGAAATTGATATTTCCTTGTGTCTAGTTTGGTTAGGTTGCTTCCTGCTTTTGTATCTTTCTAGGGAATGCCCTATTGCCATTGTAATGTTTCTTTTATTTATACACACAAATTTGGGAAAAAATATATTGAGTTTTAAATATTTGTAATGCAACCCTGTGTGGTCCTATTCAATTTTTTTGGATTTATCATATTTGTACTACATTGGTTTTTAATAAAAAAAATTAATTCTAGTATTTTCCTTATAAGAAAATTATATATATATATATATATATATATATATATATATATATATATAGCTACAATTTTTATTTTTAAAGATTTTTTTTTTCGAATTTGACCCCACTAAACTATAACGTTGGATCTGCCCATGAGTATCACAAAATTTTGACCCCACTGGATAAAAATCTTGACTTCGCCACTGTTTGAAGTATTTCAGAATTTTGTTGAAATTTTCTTTTGAGGGGAAAAGAATTTTGTAAAAAAATTGAGGAAATTGGATAATAGAGAAATAGAGATTTGGGATGGTAGAAGAACAATATATACCTAATTTGGGATTGAGGCCAGAGACATTGAAACCTAGAATATTATCGAGCCATAAATCCCTGCCTCGACTTCGTATTCGTTTGTCTACAAAAGAAGTTTTTAGAGTAAATCAGAGATATAGGAGAGATCTGGGATGATAGTTTATCACAAACAAATTTAAATAAACTATATTTTAGTAAAACAATACACAAAACTTACCTTGTTACGAACACTGTCGAATCAGAGGAAGAGGAAAAGGAAGAGGAAGAGGAAGAGGAAGAGGAAGAGGAAAGAGAAAGTGAAAATCTATAGATATCGACAGAAGTGACGATCTGTATATAAGTTTGAAGATAAAGTGGATGAAAACAAATCGAAAAGGTATCGATTTAGGGTTAATTTAGAAGATGGAAGAGTGGTGAAGGGGAAGAGCCCTTTTGAGAGGCAGAGTTTGGCAAGTGTCTACATGGAATTAGATTGATAATTCTACTAGACCTAGGATTTCTTTAGACTGAGAATTATTTTCAAATTTGATTTTATTTCTTTATGGAAACTAGTTGAGATTTGTAATTCCTTGATTTGAATTTCTAGTTCTCATAGGATTTAGGATTATGTCTAGCACTATAAATAGATGTATCTATTACTATCTCTCATCTACAACATTGGAGGTCAGACTTGGAGTCATGTCAATCGAGTTAACTCTTAATTAAGTAAGAGTTGACTTAGTGAGATTTCCAATCAATTGAAAATTACTTACATCATCATTGGACTTGCCTTGAACAAATTTAAATAAACCATATTTTAGTAAAACAATACACAAAACTTGTCTTGTTATGAACACTACAGAATCAGAGAAAGAGAAAGAGAAAGAGGAAGAGAGAGTGAAAATATGTAAATATCAACGGAAGTGACAATCTGTATATGGGTTTGAAGATGAAGCAGATGAAAACAAATCAAAAATGAATCGATTTAGGGTTAATTGAGACGATGGAAGAGAGGTGAAAGGAAAAAGCCGATGTATCAAATCAAGTATAAAAAAATTAAACAAGTTAATCCTTAATTAAGTAAGAGTTGACTGAGTGAGTTTTACAATCAATTAAAAATTAGTCAAGTCATCATTGGACGCGCCTTTATATATAAGAATTGATTGGCTCACTAAAAAGCATAATTTACTATACTCAATTAAAGTTTCAAAGATATAAGCTCTATAGTCTTCGTATACCAAGTCATTGAAGTCAACCATCAAACTTACTCTTTATCCCCGTCTTTCTCTCTCTCTCTCTCTCTAAATTGTCATCATTATCATCCATATATTTAATACTTTGATCAAGATCCCAAAATAAAATTTATATCATATTTAAACCGTTGTTTATTCATTATCAGCCTCTTAGCACATAAATCTTCTTATGCGGATCCAAACTATGAAGCTCGCGCGCCCAAATTTTGTGGGAGCCATACTATAAAATTCCCATTCTATATTCAAGACCAGCAAGAACCCTATTGTGGGTACCCTGGATTTAATCTCACCTGAAAGAACAATGAATACCGATTACTTGACATAACCTGAGATGAGTACAGAGTTGAGAAAATATTGTACAAAAGCCATTCTATTCGGGTATCAAATGCCCACATTTGTAGTTCAAACAACAGTACCTGCTACGTCCGACAAATTCGGAACTTAACTTTAGAAGGTGATCGATTTTAACTTAGCAGCCATTCGAAATTGATTTTGTTATCTGTGGGGCAAGGAAATCATGCCTTTCTAGGGTTAGGTTTTGTGTTTACTAAGGAGGAAAGAAATTCACGAAGAGCACGAAATTGATTGATTGATTGAAGAGGGGAGAAGAACAGGCGAACAGTTACTCCAATGACACGTGACAGAACTCTCAGAATCCGGAAACCTTGTTAAGGTAGCAGGGATTCTAAGAGTCTTCTTGAATGCTTCGAGTTGATGGAATGTCCAAGTCCTGAGTGTTTCGAGGTGAGAGAATGTCCAAACCCAAAGTCCAAAAAGAAGTCCCCCTCCTTTATAGAATGGAAAGAGTATTTATAGAGTTTCTTGGAACTTAAGTAGTCACATGTCAGGCACATGCCTTCAGGGAAATTCGAAAAATACCCATTAGTCATTAGAATAATTCCTATATCACCTTGTCCTTCTAGCCACCAATTCAATCCCTCAATCAATTTCCAAAACAAGCCGCCTCCACGTGCCTTTTGTCTCGGGATATGTGGAGGCTTCTCTTGGGTCTAACATATTTATTTTAGGCTTTTTTCGTCCTTCATAGAGTGACATTGTGAACCCTAATTTATACATTTAATTAAGTTATGTGAACCCTAATTTATACATTTAATTAAGTCACATAAACCCTAATTTATACATTTAATTCAATTAGTCATGAGAACTCTAATTTGTACTTGGGCCTACATTTGCCCCATGCGTGAGAGTCGCGATTCCAAAGAGACAATTGTGCAAAAATAGTTCGAGCTTTCGAACGAGGCTCCATTTTACAAGTCTTGAAGAGAGGGATACTAGAAGAGGGAACCCCTAGGGGGACAAACCCTTAAGGTTAAACCATAGGGAGGCAAGACCTAGAAAGGCTCTTCCTTGGGTATCTTGGGAAATCTTCTGAAAATATTTTCAAATCTTATTTTTATTTTAGATATAAAATAGAATTCTAATTTTATTTTGGAAATAAGGTCAAATTATTTTTTATTTGGGAACAAGGATCAATTCTTTCCTTATATATATATATATATATATATATATATATATATATATATATATATATATATATATGTTTATTCACTTCCTTGATTCGCCATATCTACTGAGTATACATATCCGTGTCCCAGACTAAGGTAATCATAGTCAGCCACTTGCGAAATTTAGTTGGTGGGGTAAGCAATTTGACTAGCTTTTGAAATTCTCTTTGTCACCAAAAGTATTAATATTAATATTAATACTCTTTGATTCTCCTCCCTAATTAAGTGCCTTTTTTTCCTTCCTCTGAAGCCTAGATGTTGACAATATAACCCTGAGGTCTAGATGGTGACAATATACCTCGAAGCCTTGGAGAAGCTTTGATCCTCTCAAAAGATTTCAAGGTAAATTGTGTTTTCTCTAATTATCGATTGCCTGCAGTATAATTGAATTTAACTAAGCCCCATTTTAGTTAACTCATAGTAAATGACTAGGCTAGACTCCTGCAAGCAATAGGGTAATTTTCTAACAGGTCTTGTTTTATATCATGACGAAGGCACGTGGGAGAACCACCATCCCATTCTTATACGACTTTAAAAAATTATCAGTCTTCATTGGCCAATTCTTCATGATTGTTTCATCAATATATATATATATATATATATATATATATATATATATATATATATATATATATATATATCCATGTAATTGTAGTTTTTCTTTTGTTTTCCGAGCCTCATTACCTTGATCATATCTTGGTTTTTTTCCTCGGATATTCTCAAAGAAAAGGCTATAAATTTTTGCGACAAAGAAGCATTCATTTCGAGCAGTTGATTTGTAGAGCAACAAGACCTCAAAGGTATAAAGGGAAAACCTCCCTAGGTGGCTAAACCTTATAGGGGGCCGAACCCTAGGGGCCTTGACCCCTCTTTTTTCGTTCTTCCCTTATTCTTTCATTCGAATGGCTTCATTTGTTTGCGTTTTTTTCTTGCTCCTTCTTTCAGGTAACTCTAATATTTATTTTGTCTTCCGAGCCCCATTACCTGGATCATATCTCGGTTTTTTCCCTCGGATCATAAAGAAAGATTGACATTTTTCGACGAACCACGAAGGAAAAAATGCTCCTTCTTTCTTTTCTTTTCTAGCCCCATTACCTTTGATTATATCTTGGTTTTTTCCCTTGAATCATAAAGAAAGATTGGCATTTTTTTACGAAAATACGAAGGAAAAAAATGCTCTGCAGCTGGACCACCCTAGGTGGCCGAACCCTGGGGGGCCGAACCCTAGGGGGAAATCAGCGATTAGATGGAAAAAATTGAAGCTCGAGAATAGTATTCACTATTTCAATCATAACTTTTGATCCATTTGGAGTTACGGGGCCCATAATATATCAAAACGAAGCTAACGATGAGCCCTTTAAAAGGTATTGCCTTTGATTATGATAGATGATGTTATAAGTCCAAAAAAGGCTCCGAAGGATGCTTTTGGGCGGTCCAAAGTTTTTCCAGAAAATTTTGGGAAATTTTTTCTTGCATGATTGTAATTCCTAAATTTTTCTGACATTTTTTCTTCTTCTTTTCAGGTGTCTTTAAGCTTGAATCTCAGACTTTTTTCTTTGCCATGTAAGCACTTCGAGCTCAGACACTTTCTTTGACATATTTTCTTTTCTTTTTTTAGAGTTTTTATGATGAACTTTCCTTGCTTGTAGGCCCTTTCACCTGAATGCTCTGCAGACCTAAAAACCATCAAGGAGTCCCCATTCATCATTAATTGGGGAAGGGCTCCCTTCTTCGGTCCTTCTGACACCTTATGGGAGAAAGTTAAGAACTATGACCGTACAACTTTTCCTCCACCAAAGAAAGAAGACTTATTTCTATACTTCCCCTATGCCGATTGCATTCCTCGCATATGCATAGAGAAATAAGAGTACCCTTTCAGTCCCCTTCGCTTCCTGTCTGATTAATCTGGTCGCATTCAGTGATGGTAGAATTGGACCGACGAGATCCTTTGGAACGCTGATTATGTGGATATATTCAAGAGTACGGGAATCTTTCGTTGTGTTCATCTATGTAGGGACCTACATATCCAACATGACCATAATGCCCTTACTGTATTGATCTCACGATGGTGCTCCTCTACTTGTACATTTGTCACTTCTTGGGGGAATTTACCTCTACTCTAGAGGATGTCTATGCCCTCTATCAATAAGTTCTCTTCCTTTTTCTATTCCTTTCATTCATTCTCATTTTTTTGAAATATATATTTATTCTAACTTACATCTTATAGCATTCCTATTGTTGCTTCGACCTCTTGCGGCCCTTCTAGCATGTCCACTAGAGATAACGACTGTGTTGCATGATCGAAGCCTTCAATCAATCTTCACACTGCATCTTCCGCTTCAAGGGCGATATAATCCTTTTGAACTTCGAGACCTCCAGTCGGCAGAAAAATTCTTAGTTATCTTGGGTATGCTACTTCTTCCATGACTATAAGACTAACCAGTGGGATAGTTTTGTTCACGAAAAATCTGTTCTTGCTCTCCGTGAAGAGACTTGTCCTTTTCCTCTGGCAGCTTATCTGGCTATGTGGTTGTCCCGCTTCCTCTTCCCCGGATCTCCCGTAGACGGTCCTTCTGCCCGTATGTTTAGTTTGACAGTTTTATTATCTCGGGGCTTGGAGATTCGCCTTACTTCTATCTTCCTAGGGACTTTATATAGTCGTTTAGACGAAATAACCCTTGCCTTGAAAGAATCTGTTGGGAGGTAATCACTTTTATATATATATTTTTTATTAACTGTCTTTCAAACTGCACTTTTTCTTCTTTTTTTATCAACCTTTTTCTCATTTACCCAGGTATGAAGTCAATTACTTCATTCCATATACTCTTTTCTTCAGATATTTCTTTTCGAACGCTTTTTGGGCTATTCCACTCTTGAACATCTTTCTAAGAAGAAGAAGAAGTCTCCTCCTCCTTTTTCATCACCCAACATCATCCCCCGCACAACACGTTGGATTGATCACCGATTTAGTCCCAACAATACATATTTACGGACTTTCCTTGATGATTATTCATGTTTCACTGCTCATCCCTATACCATTGTTTCAGGGGGTTGCGGTCATCTACCTCATTTTATAAGCGCACATTTCGCACCTACTCAAGCCTCAACAGATTGAGTGGTTCTGCGCTGTCCTGGTTCGTCTTCCTTCGGACCACAGAGCTTCCTTATTTCATTAAAAATAATGGTTTTGGCACTATACTTTATTCTCCTATCAGGGTCATGAGGTAGTTCGGATTTTACCTGGAACGCCCTTTCTGTCACACCTGTCGGGAGAATTATAAGGCTGCTCTTCTCAACTTCTTCTCTATCTCCCCCTCTTTTATATGGGCATTTCCAAGATTGCCAAATAATCCTTATAAATCTCTTCCTTTTGTCATACTAGATTATTCTCGAAACGGGCAATATACTACTGGCGAGCATAACTACTGACAGATCAATCTTAAAAGATGGCAGGATGATACCTTGATTTGTTCAATGCCAGTTTCTATTCTGAAACGTCTCCAATGGGGTCGACTATTATGTTCACCTAAGACCAATGTCAGCTCAGCACTTTGGCCAGCCAGTAGTCGGTTTATTGAGCACGAGGCTTTAATGCCTAAGTCTTCTCCTTCTCAGTTAGCATACATTCATCCTCGAAATGATCCGGATACTCTTCCCGTAAAGGCCCCTACTACTTCCAGGAGTCTTCCACCATGGGCTTCGTTTTGGGTATCTCATCCAGCTCTTCCCCAGGGATCCTCTGGTGTCGAGAAAATAAGAGTTACTTGTTCTAAAATGAGAGCAACTACTACTACTGATTCCGAGGTGGCTCCTCCTATTGCTTCTGTCATGGTTCCAGTCAGTCGTCCCCGCATTATGCTTATCTTAAAGCCATTGGCAAAATGCCCTCTTGATGATGTTGGTTCTAGTATGCCGGCAGCCGAGGATCCTATCAAGAAGCACGGTAGAAATTTGATAATTTTTTCATAATTTTTACTTTCATCCCTTGTATAGCAGCTTTTGTATTTCCTTGTGTAATTATTTCCTTGATTTTCAGCTTACGGAGGTCGATGAAGATGATGATGATGTTCCTCTTGGGTTTATGTATGGTGCTGCAAATGAGGCGGCCGTTGCGGCTTCCACTAGTCGTGAACCTCCCTAACCTATCCTTGTTGGTGTTGAGTCGTCTACTCCTCTTGATGATTGTGTTAGTCTTGATGCTAAGGACACTTTATTTGTTGTGTGCTCAAGTCTTGTTGTGGGTGATACATCGATTTCCTCAAATCTTCCTATGACTTCTGGACATGATGGGCCTGAAGATGCTGATGAGACTCCTACTTCTTCGAGGGGGAATCTTTCTAAGACTATTGCTGATGTTCATCCTCCCCAGAAGGATTCTACCGAGTTGGTGATTGCTCGGGAGGGCATTGTTGATAATACTTTGGATGGGTTGAATGACAGTCCATTTTCTGTGGCATATCCCAACTCTATTTCCATTGGCTATATTGTGAGTATCTTTCTTTAGTCAACATATGATTTTTCTTGAATTTCCTCTCTTTTTCCATAATATATTGTGCTTTGACATTTTATTTTCAGAGCGAGAAGATGAAAGATGCCTATTGAGGCACTCACTTTATTTGATGCTCTCCATCCGGATGTTGCCACTCGCCATATAACATACAACATCCTCCTGCTCCTCCATCCTTCATCTCTACAAATTCTATAGTGGCCTCTAAAGTAGCTCATGCTAGAGTTTCCTTCAATCCAAGTGGGGATCTTGTTTCTTGGAGGGGCTTCTAGATATCATCTTCTAGTCAGGAAAGTCTTGAGCGTCTCCTAGCTCGGTTCCCGTAGATACTTGACCGACTGATTATTAAGGCGGCTTCCACCTAAACCATTTTCCTAGATCAGCTCGCAGGCTTTGTTTTTGGGTTGCACACTCTTTCTTTATACTCTTTACGCGTCGACGACTTGAAGAAGTTTAGCGATGATGTAGACAACCTTGCAGCCATGGGTGTTGATATATCTCCTTTTCGTGCTAGGCTGGATCTTCTCAAGTCAAATTTTAATCTTGTTGCACTTCGTTCGGAGGTTGCTATACGTAAGTGTGAAGATGACTCCTTCTCAGTACAACTTTTAGAGCTTGACGAGGCCGCAAACAAGTTGGAGGCTCAATCTCGAAATTTAGAGTCCAAGCTTCGGGATGTAGAGTGCCAGCAAAGGGACTTAGAGTCCACTACCCGAGATGTTAGGAAAATGAACGCCGTAAATCTCAAGCCACGATACCACCATTGTTGACTTGGAGGCTTTAGCTATGACCCCTCTACAGTTTGATATGTCTTGGCCTTTTGATCATAACTTGTTGTAGTCTTTTCCTTTTCCTGTATCAGAAACTCATTTACACATATTTCATTTATCGAAGTAGAGTTTCTTTAACTTTATTGATTGTTTTAATTTGAATGATTCCTTAAAACTCAAATATTTATCATTGAATCTCAAGTTAATCAAATTAATACTCTAAGACAATAATAGGCGTTATAAACAAGTAAACCTGAATTTTGTCAAAAACATGTATATATATTTTTCGCAAACCAACACTTGAATTTATACTTTTTTTTTTTTTTTTTAAGAAATCAGAAAAACATTCAAGTATAAATGAAAGTTTGACAATTTATTGATAATCAGATTATTTTAAACAAAAAGCATAACGTTTCAAATAATAAATCTTGCATTTGTAGGAGAAAACATAACGTTCGCCACTTTTACAGATAAAGTGTAACTTTCTTGCTTTTGTCGAAGAAAGCATAACGTTCGTCACTTTTAAAGATAAAGTGTAACTTTCAGGGTTGAGGGCTTATACTCAGGTGTCTCAATCACTTTTGAAGTTGAAAGTGTAACTTTTGAGGGCTGATGGTCAGATACCTTGCTTACTTTTAAAGTTGAAAGTATAACTTTTGATCCGAGGGCTGATAGTCAGGTGTCTCGATTACTTTTGAAGTTGAAAAGTGTAAATTTTTGATCCAAGAGTTGATAGTCAGGTGCCTCGATTACTTTTGAAGTTGAAAAGTATAACTTTTTGTAATGATCTTCTCATGTATAATATTTCTTTATCCATTTCAAGTTTAATGGGCCTGAGACAGCAGTCGATCCCACACGAGATATCTTACAATACCCTCTTTCGGAGATCTCTCGTACCCTATACAGGCCTTCCCATTTGAGGTAAAATTTGGTGGTTGGTGTTCCCCTCATGACTTGAGTTGCCGTTTTGAGCACCAAGTTTTCCACCAGAATTTGTCGTGGTACCATTGTGGTATTGTATTTTCGTCGCAGTCTTTCGTGATACCGTTCAAGTTTTTCTTTTGTTTTGTCTTGGAAGTCAGCTAAGGCCTCTAGGCCAGTTGATCAGTTCTCTTCCTCGACTATGCTTCGAAATCTCATCCGAGCCGAAGGGATTTCTATTTCGACGGGCAAGATATCTTCTTCACCATAAACCAAAGCATATGGGGTTTCGCCTGTAGGATTTCTTTTTGAAGTTCGATATGTCCATAACTCTATTGCTAATTATTCTACCCATGTCTTCGGATGATCGTCTAGGGTTTTTGATAAGATTTTAATCAAGGTTTTGTTTGTAGCCTCTGCTTGTCCGTTGCCCTTCGGGTAGTAAGGTGATGAATTGTAGTGTTTCACCCTATATCTTTCCATCAGATTTTTGATGTCCTTATTGATAATTGGAGTTCCATTATCCGATAAAATGATCTTCGGGATTTCGAAACGACAAATGATGTGCTCCTTGATAAAATTTTCCACTGTCGATCCCATAGCCTTCTTCAAGGGTATTGCTTCCACCCACTTTGTGTACATCTCGGTGGCAGTTAAAATCCAGATGTTACCCTTGGAATTATGGTGAATAGGACCTATAAGATTCATTCCCCATGTATGAAAGGGGCATAATGTTGCTAAGGTTCGTAAATCCAAGGCGGGAGCATGAATCAAGTTTTTATGTATTTGACAAATGTGACACTTTTTAACAAATTCTAGACAATCTCCTTCCATCTTTGGCTAGTAGTAACCATGATCGATAAGCTGTTTGTACAACTTGGCTCCCCCTTGGTGTTCATCTTTGTGTATTTGATAAACCAAATCTTTGGCTTCACCTAGTTCCAAACATCGTTAGGGCTTTCCATTGAACCCTCTTATAAACAATTCTCCATTTTACAAGAAGAATTGTTATGACTTCCTCTTTTTTATAATTGTGTCCTTCTTTTCGGCATGTAGATTCCACTTTATAAAAACTCCACATAAGGGATTCACCAATCCGTTATGTCATCAATGAAGGCGCATTCCTCCCCCCAGGGTATTCTTGGCACGAAACACATTGGCGTTGTAGGGCATCTGCTTCCTTCTTCATTTTGGACCAATAATACCCTTGGCGCTGCAGCCTACGATACAAGCCAATATCTGCTGATCCGCAATTGTCGTCATGCACCTGATACAAGACTCTATTCGATTCTTGCCTTCCCAAGCATTGTGTCAGTACACCATCTGCTTCTTTATGATACAAGACTCCTTTGATAATGTTGTATTTCTGAAGATCCACTGGTGATATTGTTCCCTCTTTGGTTTTTAACTGATGGGAAATGTCATGTCTCCAATCATCTGTCATATCTTTGGGGAACAAGTCTAGCACCGTGGTTGGGAGGGTTCTCTCATTACTTTCACATCCAAGTCTTCTCGTTGGGTATACACTCTAGATGCTACAGTTGCTAATGCATCAAGTTGTTTGTTTTGTCCTCTTGGCACATACTCAATCGCCACCTTCCTAAAAGCCTCCATTACCTTTTTTTGCTACAGTTCGATATAGTGTCAAGATAGGTTCCTTCATTGCAAATTGGTCTCTTATTTGTTGTACTATCAGATTTGAATCTCCCTTTACTTTAAGATATTTGGCTCCCAACTCTTGAGCTGCCAACAATCCCAATATAAACGCCTCATATTCTGCTTCATTGTTCGTGCAAAGGAAATCTAATTTATATGACAAGGCCACTTCCTTCCCTTCTTTAGTGGTCAACACCACTACTGCTCCGCCTTTACCTTCTACAGATGATCCTTCAAAAGCCAAACTCCACCATTCTGGGTCGTTATCTATTAAGTCAACTTCTTCCACTTCTCCACCTGGAAGATCCTCAAAGGGAGGTTCATATTCTCCATTCAGAAATTGAGCTAACAGGTCTGCCAAGGCTTAACATCTGATCGCCTTCGGTGTCACACACTTGATGCCGTATTCTGAGAAGATCATCATCCATCTAGAAGGTCTTCCTACTACTGTTAGCGTAGTCAATAGATACCTGATCGGATCAGTTCTTGTTGCAAGCTTCACTTCGTGCGCCAGAAAGTAATGTAACATTTTCTGCGCAATAAACACTAACACTAGGTAATGCATCTCCACCTATGCATACCTGGTGTCTGGTCCTCTGATTATCCAGCTAATACAATACACATGTTTCTCTTCTCCATCCACCTCCTGCGTGATCAATCCGCCTATACACTTCTTGGTAGATGTGATGTACAACAACAGCGGCATTCCTCTTTGTGGTACTACCATCGTTTGCGATGAAGCCGAAATTCTTTTTACCTTCTCAAAGGCCTGTTGTTGGTCTTTCCCCTATTCTAATTCTGCCTTTCCATTTAGCAATTTACCAAAAGGTTTTGTGACTTCTGCTATAATACTGGCATGAATCTCCTCATGTAAGAAACTTTCCCTAGAAAGCTCTTCAACTATTTTTGTGTTTTTGGTGGGGGCATCTTTGTAATTGCTTTTACCTTGCTTAGGTCTACCTCCAAACCTTTGTTGTGCACCAAGAAGCTCAAAAAATTTTCAGCCGTCAATCCAAAGGCACACTTCTTCGAATTCATCTTCAACTTGTACCTTCAGCATCGCTCGAACACTTTTTCAAGTCCTCCACATGGGTTGTCACCTTCTTGGATTTCACTACGATGTCGTCTACGTAGTCCTCAACTATATCATGAATCATGTCATGAAACCCATCCATGAATGACATCATCTCGTGATTAGTCGTTGCATCTACCAAAGTGTCTATGTTGGGTAATGGGTACATGTCCTTCGGGCATGCCTTGTTTAAGTCTCTGAAATCCATACATATTCGTAACTTTCCATTTGATTTCTTTACTAGTACAATGCTAGATAACCATATTAGATGTTGGATTGGCTTGATGAACCCTACCTCCAGCAACTTCTTGATTTCTTCCTTTATTTAGGTTTCAACTTCGAGTGCATAGTTGCGAGGTGCTTGCTTTACTGGCTTTATTCACGGGCTTATATTCAGATTATGTTCTACCAACTCCTTGTCAATGCCGGGCATCTCGTCATAGTTCCAAGCAAAGACATCTCTATACTCTCGCAGTAATTTCACGAACTCCTCCTTCTAGTTAGCATCCAGCTCTTTGTTGACATAAGTCGGTCTTGGCGTTCCTCCATCTGTTGCCAAATCAATTTCTTCTAATTTATTTTGTTGAGGTTTTGGCCTATCCTCAAAGCGTTCTGGAGCTGGTTCTACCTTATGTTGCATAACTTCTCCTTCTTTATTACTGCTAGAGTGGGGGACACCTCCTGTGCTGTTGGGTTTGCATGCTCCCTTGGGCTCTTCCCCCTTGCATCGCCATAAGTGAAACACCACCTTTCCATCGAGTTTAACAACCCTCACCCATTTCATCTTTTGGCCATCCTCTGACTGTGCTGTTCGCTTGTCATTTATTATGTTTTTGGAATCTTCAAGGTCTGATGGCCTTTTCTTTTCTTCTTTTACTTCCTTCTCCAGGTTTACTATTACTGGCTTCTTATTTTTGGAACATTCCCCTTGTTCCGAGGTCTCATTCTTCTCTCTTTCTATAGGCACGAACTTATCTTCCTGTACTTCCTCCCAACTTACTAGTCTTTGGGAATCAGGCCTTGCAATCTTGTTCTCTCCCTCTTCAGCAGCATCATCGAAAAAAGTTGCTTCGGTGATGTGTGCCTCCAAAGGGATTCCTTGTTCCTGGTACATTCACTTTTTTCCCTTTCCAGATAACTTTCAAGCATTGATGAAAGACTGAGGGTACCATCCAGTAGTCATTTTGCCAAGCCTTTTCTAGTAAAACATGATATGTTGCATCTACCTCGACAACATGGAACATTACAGGTCCTTGAATCTTCCCAACTTGCATATCCACCTTGACGTTTCCAAGGGTTCTTGTACTCTGGTAGGCGAATCATGTAATGTTTATTTGTTCCTTCACAATTCTCTTCTCTAGCAGGCCTAACCATTTAAACACAGTGTATGGCTTAATAT
Organism: Panax notoginseng; assembly: GCA_016801055.1. Lineage (NCBI taxonomy): Eukaryota > Viridiplantae > Streptophyta > Magnoliopsida > Apiales > Araliaceae > Panax > Panax notoginseng. The sequence continues at coordinate 34,864,599 of CM029017.1, forward strand.
TTACAGATGCTCCATTGTCAATTAACGCCCTCCGTACTTCTATGTCATTGATTACTGCTATCATATACAGCGACCTGTTGTGTGGGTTTCTTATCTCTTTATCAACTTTCAAGGAAGATATCTTATTTTCTTCTTCCTCTATCGTCTTCACGAATCTTTTGCTCATAGCCATGCAGGTCTCCTGTGTCTCGGCAACCTTAATGATTACCTTGGTTGCTTTTATCCTTACTTCCTTGGCCAATCCTATCTAAAAGAAAAAGTTTCTGAACTTGACTTCATTCATTAATGTCGTCACATGCAGGCTTGGATCACATTCCTCCCTTTCTTCCATCATCATCTCCACTTCCGGGGTTGTAATGTGGGTAACAGTGTTGCATGTTTCTTTCCCTTTATGGTTTAGTAGTGGCTTGTCATGGACGATGCTTTCCTTTCCCTGTTCAATTTCCCCATTTACCAACTTCTCATGGTATATCCTCCGCAAGCTGTAACAGTCCATAGTGGAATGTCCCGTGTATTGGTGGTATACACAGAAGTTCGGTTTTCTTTTCATCTCTTCTATCACCACAAATTAAATCTAGGCCTTGGAGGTTTCACCACTCCATGTTCAACTCATTGTTCGTATAGACACTTGAATGCCTTCTCACTGCATGTGATAGCCTCCGAGACTAACTTTCTTGTATATTTGTCCCCAGGCCTTCCTCTGCTTTGTTCAAAAAATTTCTCATTCTTCTCCTTTTTGCCCCCTTGTGGTTTTGACTGAGAGTCAGCCAAAGTTACAGTTGCTGTCCTTTTGCCCTTCCATGTAACTGTCGTATGACTGGTGGGCAATGTCATGATTCCTCCCAAGTCTTGTGCAAAAGATGAGAGGGTCGCAAATGAATCACAAGCCTTTGTAATGAGATAGGGGTTGAAGGAATTTAAGGCACCATTGTTGCATGCTAACCAAGTTCTTTTCTACAATCGGCTTTGCGCACTTCTGTGTCTGGGCCCTAAATTTGTCCACATAATCAGACGCCTCCTCATTCGACTTATGCTTAAATATCATGAGACAATGGTTACCTGTTTCTGCACATAAAATAATTTCTTAAAAAATTATAATTTTAAATCATCCTAAACATGGACTGATCCCTTCTCCAAATTGTAGTACCAACTGAAGACACTATCCGTTAAAGTCTTGTTGAATTCCCTCATCAATAAGTTGTGGTTTTTTACTTCATCATATCTTAGCCACGGAGACATCGACTCTACGAACCTGGCAATATGTTCCCTGGCATTTTCTTTCTCCCTGTTGTATTTTGGAAACTACGGGGGATGCTCAATATACCCTACTGGGTAAGGTTGTCTCTGAATATGTGTCGGGTAAGGTGGAGTAAAGTCTAACTCTGAAGGTCGGGATGTCTTCCTGCGAAGTTGATTGATCATATCGATTATATCATCCTTTGTCACGTATTGGCTCGTAGCATGTACTCTTTGTGGTGGTGTGACATTGCTGCATTGGTAGTGTGTATGGTAAAGAAATTGGCTAGTGTACACTTGCATCATGTAAAATCTGCACCGGTTGTGCTTGTGGGCTTGCTCGTTGGGCATAGCTTGAAATGTTGGGTATAGGTACTTGTGGAAATACGGGGAGAGCGGTTGGGATGATGTTTGTCTGAGGTTGAGTTACCTTCGGTCTAGATTGTGGCATATCACCACTGTTCTGGATTCTAAATTGATGATTGGAACCGACTGATTCTCCGTCAATGGAGGTGCAACCTGATTCTCTTTATTATTGTTGTTGTCCTCCATTCCTGTTCGTTCCTCCTGTGAACTACCTGGGAACATGGCCTTGAAAGTGGGGATTTGCATCACTTGCCGGCGAAAATTCCCTATTTCCTCTTGTTTCCTCTGCATCTCCATCATCATAGCCATTATCATCCCTTGTCCTTCTCCTGCTTCCTTCAATGCCTTGAGCATCTCCAGTTGAACAACATTTGTCTGCTCTCCACTTGCTTCATCGCCTTGCCTTCCTGTGCCTGGCTGCCTGACATTAGTTTTTTGTTGATTAGCCATGTATTATGATGTTGAACTTCCTTCCGAAGTGTCGTCAAGGATGGGTTGATCGAGATCCAGATTCGCGTTCTGAAAAGCTTGATTTTCTTGCCTTGGCACTAGATCTGGTGAAGTAATGCTATTTGTCGGTGAAACTCTTCATGTAGTTTTCCCACTTCGAGTTGTGGGCATACCTTTCACGAGTTCTACACCTCCCCAGCAGAGTCGCCAATTAATTATGGGCAAGGAAATAGTGTTTTTCTAGCGTTAGGGTTTCGTGTTGGCTGAGGAGGAGAGAAATCCACAAAAAAGCAAGGAATTAATTGATTGATTAAAGAGAGGAGAAGAACAGGCGAGCAGTTACTCCAATGACACGAGACAGAACTCTCAGAATTCGGAAATCTTGTTAGGATAGTAGGGATTCCAAGATCCTTCTTGAATGCTTCGAGTTGAGAGAATGTCCAAGTCCTGAGTGCTTCGAGTTGAGAGAATGTCCAAGTCCAAAGTCCAAAAAGAAGTCCCACTCCTTCATAGAATGGAATATGTATTTATAGAGTTTCCTGGAACTTAAGTAGTCACATGTCAGACAAATGTCTTCAGGAAAATTCCAGAAATATCATTTAGTCATTAGAATAATGCTCATATGACCGTATCCTTCTAGCCACCAATTCAATCCCTCAATCAACTCCCAAAATAAGCTTTTGCCTCGAGATACGTGGATGCTTCTCTCGGGTCTAACATATTTATTTTTGGCTTTTTCGTCCTTCATAGAGTGACATTGTGAACCCTAATTTGTACTTGGGCCCACATTATCAAATTGTTCATTGTATCTGATTAAAGAGGGACTGTTGAGGTATAGAATTGATTGCAACTAGGATGAGAAAGAAAGTGATTGGGTTCTGGTAATGTATTTGAATGAAACAAACTTGAATTCTGCAATTGAAGCGTGTGACATGGAGGCGGTGGCACCAGTGGATCAAAGTAGTAATGGTAGCATCAGCAATGTGGAGTTGCTGAATAGGGGATTTCTCTTGAAATGGAGTACTAGTGATTGCAGCTTTTGCGAGGCAAGTGGCGGGCTTTGTGGATTTAATACGGAGGGGTACCATTTCAACTGTTACTGCCCCGATAGACCCCATTCTGGGAGTTGTAGACCTATAGTTAGTAAGCCCCCCCAATGCTAATTTCTGATTAAGAACCAAAATGCAGAGTCAAAATTCATTATTCCCTCCAGTCCAATTGATTCTTTTTCTAGTCAATTTACGAATCCTAAAATTCAAAAATTGATTTAAACTATTTCATTTTGATTAATACAAAAGCTAATATTAACAACATATAACTATAATATAATATACAACACTTAGACGTGTGTGTCATGCTCACAATATATACTTTTCTCCCTTATCTGCATATTTTCCTTATCATTAGGAGGAAACTAGTGATCCAGCTTGTTAAAAAGCTAGATTAAATTCAATAAACCACAGTCTAATCGCAGCTGCTCTCCAAAATTGAGCCATAATTTCGGATGTTAATGAGCTACTCACTAGGCTGGTGGTAAAGATCAACAAAGTTACGTTAACGAGCAAGGGGAAAACTAAGTGAACATATTCATGATTAATGAACCAAATACAAATATGGCATGAGAAACCTTCTCTTAGATTATAGAATTCTATATCCTTTTTGTATCAATTTCATATCTAAAACTGCCAATTTCAGATGGCTCTTATTTCTATGTTGGCTTTCTTTCTTTTTCTGTCATCTCCTTATTCTTAACTCAGCAACTTGACTAGTTGCTGAGATCTGTAAACCTATCTTTAGTAAACCCTCTCTCCTTTTCTCTGTTTTTATCTTTATTCAAATTTTGAGTGGTTAACAGGCCATCAACTGTGGGTATCTGGTCTAAATGCAAACATCATATTTAGGTCCACTCCTAATTTTTGGTGAAGTAGCAAAATGCACGTTAGTGCCATTTGGAAGAGTACTTTATGCAAGCCTATTGAAATTTATTAGCATTTTCAATAGCAAGAGAGTTGCATACGTCTTTTGTCATCTACTCATCTAGCGACCAGTGAATGCAACTCTTTGCCATTGAAAATGCAAAAAATTCCTATAGACTTACATATGAGTACTATTTGCTCTTGCTATACTAAAAATAAATTAAACATACTTATTGATAGACTCCACGGCATGCTTGCGTGAGGTGGTCGTCGCTTTGATCGTTTCTAGCTCAGTTGTATGGTGAATTGCTTGCAATACCTTAACACATCGTCTATATGTAGACGACAATATTGGTATAATTGCTCGCGTTTGGAAATCTGCGTTGAATGGACACCAACGACACCTTGACCCCTTGCTTATATTGAAGCGGTAATCTCGGAATAATCGACGATTGATACGGTAGAAGACGCCACACTCAACTATGAATTATAGTATGATAAGTCAAATTGAATCTCAAAGAATTTAACTAAGAAAAATAATTAGAAATTCTTCAAAGAACCAAAAGTAGATAATAATCTCACAAGTAGAATAAATCTAAATAATATTGAATTGTAATATCAATTACATCAAGTAATCCTTAAATAGTAGTAATTAAAACCCTAGAAATCCAAATAAGGAATCAATAAGTGTTCGGAAACAAAGCCTTAAGCTATAAGAGTCCTAATTGCATTAGAAATCAAAAACAAGCTGGAAACAAATTAGGTAATAAAATCCGCGTCCAAATATGCCAAAACGCGTACAAAATCTTGCTGGAAATCAACGAATCCGCCTGGGCGGATTATTTGAACTACAGGAACTCTGCCGAGGCGAAAGTGCACCGGGGCGCATTTAAATAGCCTAGGAAATCTGCCGGGGCGGTGTTGGATAGAGAGATTTGGGCTGGGGGCGCATTCGGATAGAGAGAACTCCGCCGGGGCGGACTTATTGGCCTGGGGGAAATTCGTCGGGGCGAATTTGTCTGTAAAGCAACCTTGAATTCTGTTTTCCTGGTTTGCATCGGACTGATCTGAAACGCAACTTTAAACCAAGTGAACGAACTTAGGCACTGATTCATCCTCTTAGACCACATTGTCACACCATTCTCCTTCCACATCACTTGTACTAGAGCCATAAGCCCCTCCTTGAAACGCTTAGATCGTCCTCTCGTCACGGGTGCAACTGGAACTTGCACCGGGTCTGATCCACGACCTCTATTTGAATCCAAGGTAGTTGTTGGGTAAAATCTATATACGCTCACACGCAAGTGTACATGGTCAACAAGTAATATAATGATGAGTTGAGTATCGTTCCCACAAAAACTAGTATGAAATTAATCCTAACAATTACCAGCTTTATATTAATCCAAATTTTATTAAACTATCCAATTCAGTGAATATAATTATTAATAACTAAAAAACATAAAATACTAAAAAATCAACAAACTCAAAAGATGTAATTTCAAGTAAATGATGGAGAATTAGGCTTACAACTTTACTTTAGGTATCACTCCGATTATTACACCCTATTCCAGTTTAATGTACTATCCCAATTTATTAATCAAGAATATTAAAGTAAAACTAGCCACCTCTCGATGCACTAATACCATATTAACTTAAATCCACAAATTAGATAAAATTAAGCTAAATACCTTAATTAACTAATTCACTATATCTCTATGTGAATTACAATCAAAGAAGGTTTAAGATCAAGTTCTCTATCCGATTACATGCGATGTTAAACATATCTCTACCGTAACATACATCAAGATTTTATTCATTCACAGAATTCAAGAACACATGCTATAATGACTAAGTCTATATTCGTATTTCATTTCTCGAGTTCATACAATTCCACACAAAATTGGTGATCAAGCAATTCATATATTCAAGCACAAATCACTATAGATAAATTGAAAGATAGATTTTTAAACTGAAATTAAAGGTTACATAATCATCGTTTAACCAAAAGATCTGTCATAAGCCTAATAAAGAATTTAGTTCAACATAATTGAAATAAAAACTAAAATTATCAAAGACATCATCCCAATTACAAGTAAGGAATTAAAGAAAAGAATGATATCCAGAACCACCCTTCTTCTCTAACTTCAATCTACAATTATCGTGAAAATAAACCTTCAAGAACTTCCTCCAATGCTCTTGCTCCAATTCTAGCTTCAAAGATGTTAATTAATTGAATTCTATTTTGAATCTTGTCATTGTTGTTAAAATATATCCTAAGACATGTATTCTGACTTAATTCCACGCCCAATTGAGTTCCAAGCCATGCCAACCACTAGCCTTCATGTTACAGCAGCAGTTCAAACGAAACAGGAGACTGGCTTTCCCGTACCCCCGTCCCAGCGGAGGTTTTGCTCTCCAATTGTCCGCCCCCGCGGGCTATGCTACTGTTAGTTTCTCAGCAGCCCCCGCCCCGACGGGGGTTTTGTGTATAGAAAGTCCGTCCATGCGGGTTACGCTTCTGCTATTTGTCCAATTTAGCTCCTGATCTTGCCAAATTTTGCCATGATTCCACCCTTCAAGTCCAATTTCCATGCCACCACACCTAAACACAAAACAACACAAAACAAGTAAAACGAAACATAAAAACATAGAATTAGCACAGTTTAAGCTCGAATTAGAGGCCTATTCGTAGGTATATAACCCACTCATCAGTAGTCATGACCTCATCATTCCTTTCCTCTTGAAAATGATTTGCCCTCAAATCATTACCTACGTCAAACAGACTAAGATTAGACACATTGAAAGTTACATTAACATTTTACTCACCCGATAAATCCAATTTGTAAGTATTGTCATTAATGCGTTCTAGCACTTGAAATGGACCATCTCCTCACGGTAGCAATTTCGAACGCCTTTGAATTGAGGATCTTTCTTTCCGTATATGTAACCAAACTCAATCTCCCAATTCAAAGATAACTTGACGTCGACACTTGTTGGCCTGTTTCGCATATTGCTCCATCCTTCTTTCAATGTTGAGCCTTGCTGCTTAACAAATTCAACATTTTTCTTTCCATCCATGTTAGTAAACTCAAAAACAGGTAATGGTGATAAATCCAATGGAGTTAAAAGATTAAAACCATAAAAAATTTCAAATGGAGAAAACTTAGTAGCAGAATGAACTGAACGATTATAAGAAAACTCAACATGTGGTAAACATTCTTCCCAATGACTGATATTCTTTTTAATGATAGCCCTTAACAAAGCAGATAAAGTCCTATTTACTACTTAAGTTTGACCATCAGTTTGCGGGTGACAAGTATTAGAAAATAACAGTTTAGTTCCCATTTTCAACCACAAGGTCTTCCAAGAATAGCTTAAGAACTTAGCATCTCTATCAGAAACAATTGTTCCAGGCATACCATGTAAACGCACAATCTCTCTAAAGAACAAATCAACTATATAGGATGCATCATCAGTTTTGTGACATGGAATAAAATGTGTCATCTTTGAAAATCTATCCATAATCACAAATATAAAATCATTACCATGCTTAGACATAGGTAAACCTAATACAAAGTCCATAGACAAATCAATCCAAGGTTCATTAGGTATAGGCAATGATGCATACAATCGGTTGAACACGAGATTTAGACTGACAACAAGTAATGCATCTATCACAAATTCTTTTCACATCTCGTTTCATATGTAGCCAATAAAAATGTTCTTTTAAAACTGCCAAAGTTTATCAACAACAAAATGTCCCATTAAACCACCCCCATATGATTCTCTAACTAACAACTCACGTAAAGAACATGCAGGTATATATACACAATTATTTTCACGAAACAAAAACCCATCAATTTTGAAGTATTTACCTACAACATTCTTTTCACAAGTTTTAAATTCTTCATCGAAATCAAGGTCATTAGCATATAATTCTTTGGCTCGCTTAAAACCAAGTAATTTCGTATCAAGGGTATTCATCATCAACACATACCTTCGAGATAAAGCATCTGTAACGACATTCTCTTTACCTTGCTTATATCGAATGACATAGGGAAATGTCTTGATAAACTCCATCCATCGTTCATGCCTTTTGTTCAACTTGTGCTAACCCTTCAAATATTTTAATGATTCATAATCGGTGTTGATTACAAACTCCTTGGGCCACAAGTAATGTTGCCATGTCTCTAAATCTCTAACCAAAGCATACATATCTTTGTCATAAGTAGGATAGTTCAAAGCTGCCCCACTCAACTTTTCGCTGAAATACGCCACTGGTTTCCCTTCTTGCATCAACACAACTCCAATCCCTAAACCTGAAGCATCACACTCAATCTCAAAAGTTTAGCAAAGTTAGGCAAAATAAGTAAAGGAGCATTTGTCAATTTATCCTTTATCAAGTTAAATGCTTTTTCCTATTCATCACCCCACTTAAAGCCCACACTTTTCTTGATGACCTCGGTCAATGATGATGTAATCTCACTGAAATTCTGAACAAAACGTCGGTAGAAACTTGTGAGTCCATGAAAGCTTCGCACTTAACTCACATTTGTTGGACTCCGCCAATTTCGGATTGCACGGATTTTCTCCTCATCAACTTGGACTCCCTGTGAACTCACAACAAACCCAAGAAAAACAATTTTATTCGAACAAAATGTGCACTTTTCCATGTTAGCGAATAACTTTTCTTTCCTAAATACATTTAAAACATATTTTACATATCATGCATGCTCTTCCAAGTTTTTGCTATAAATCAAGATATCATCAAAATGAAGTACGACAAATTTTCCAATGAATGGATGTAAAACATAGTTCATTAATCTCATGAAAATGTTGTGTATTAGTTAAACCAAAAGGTAATACTAACTACTCATAAAGACCATATTTAGTTTTAAACGATGTTTTCCATTCATCACCCTCTTGCATTCTAATTTGATGATAACCACTTTTTAAATCAAATTTTGAAAATATACAAGACCCATGCAATGCATCGAACATGTTATCTAAATGAGGAATGGGATATCGATATTTTACCATAATATTATTTACTGCTCGACAATCGATGAACATCCGCCATTTTCCATCCTTTTTAGGCACTAAAATTACCGGAACTGCACACAGACTCATACTTTCTCTTACGAACACTTCTCCCATCAGTTCGTCAACCTGTCTTTATAACTCCTTCGTCTCCTATGGATTACTTTGATATGCCAGACGGTTTGGAATGGTCACACCAGGAACAAAGTCAATTTAATGTTCTATTCCCCGAATTGGTGGTAGTCCTTGAGGAAGCTCCTCGGGAAATATATCTTTGAATATCTATAAAAGAGATGAGACAACACTAGGCAAATAATCATTGGTGTTTGTAAAAAGCGCCTCTTTATACCGAAGTAAAATCATCGGCTATTTGGAAACCAAAGCTCTTCGCACATCACTCTTTTTTGCCAATATATTTGACTTTCTCTTATCTTTCTTTTTCTCTCTTATTTTTTTTCCTTTTCACTCTCTTTTCTTTGTACATGATTTTTCTGCAGATTAATTTGGTCCTCATGCACCTGTTGTGGTGACATAGGACGCAAAGTGATTTTCTTCTTATCGTGAACAAAGGAATATACTTTGGTAAACCCATCATCCTATCAAACTGCCATGGTCTGCCCAATAACATATGCCCAGCCTGCATAGACACCACATCATATAATATCTCATCAACATACCGACCAATAGTAAATAGAACTAACACCTGTTTGGTTACCTTAATGTCTGCATTATCATTGAGCGATTGCAATCGATACGGCTGTGGATGTCTGGTGGTAGTCATCCCCAATTTCTCCACCATTGTAGTGTTTGCCACATTTGTATAGTTGCCTCCATCTATGACTACACAACATATTTTTCCATTCACAAGACATCGGGTATGAAATAAATTTTCCCACTATTCACTGCTCTCTTCCTTAACTTGTGTACTAAGTGTTCTCCTCGTAACCAAAATTTCACCATGTTTCGCATCCTCATCTATCTCCTCTAATGGTGGCATATAATTAGTGTCACTCTCTTCCCCCTTAGTTTTCACCTCTCCATTGTCAAGCAACAACATTTTCCTCTGATTTGGACATTGGCTAGAAATATATCGCCTGCCTTGATACTTGAAGCATACAATATCCCGATTACGCCCAAACGAAGGTTGTTCATTTTTACCTTGTATCTTTCTGCTGAGCCTTTCTTAGGTTCCACTTTTGGTTTCATCACAGCTAATTTTTCTTCTCGCTTTGCAAAATTAGGTTTCCATGATGAACTAGCATTAGAATGTCCTTGTTTTCCTCCTCTCCTCTTGAGTTGTTTCTCTATCTTAATGGCCATATGCACCAGTTCTTCTAACTCCAAATAATGTCGTCATTCAACCAAGTTCGCAATCTACCAATTCAATCTTGTCGAGAGCCTAGCCATCGTTGTTTCATTATCCTCGACCAAATTATCCTGATACTTCAACATTTCCATCTCCCTGTAATAATCATCCACACTCCAACTTCATTGTTTTAGAATTTGCAAACTACGAATGATCTCCCGTTGATAATATGTTGGTACAATCCTTTTTTTCATGATTATTTTCATTTTCGCCCAAGTTGTAATCGGTCGCTTATCACACCTCCTCCGATTAGCTGTTAACTGACCCCACCATATCAATGCATATCCAGAAAACTCGGTAACGGCCAGCTTGACTTTCTTAAGGTCTGAATAGTTGTGACAATCAAAGATCCGCTCCATCTTAGTTATCTGGGAGCTGTTGTTTACACTCCTAAATTAACCTCACTTTCACTTTACAAATTTAAACAATTAGCACAGTAGTAAGCAAGGATCGATCCCACAGATAGTGATTTATTTTATATTTATCCTATGGTTTTTAATCAAAAGGGAATTTTTAATTAATTAACTAAATTAACAAGAATAAAGTAATAAGAATAAACAATGAATAAAAATCTTCAGTTCTTTAGTTCAGTATCACCTTTTTACAATAATAGATTAATCAAGTGTAACATTATTTACCCTTCAATAAAACTAATAGCCCTAGGTAACAACAAGCTCTGCTACCCGAAACTCCCCTTAGATTGTCACTCAATGAAACAAGCTCTTCACAAGATTCTAACAATTATATAACCTAGAACAAGCTCTCTAGATTTAATATAATAGCAGCATTAAGAACTAGGGAATTAAACTATTCCAAGCAACAAACACATAAGCTCGGAATGTTTAACTTATCTTCTGATAATCATAACAATACTCAAAAACTTGTCCACAATCAGGTATTACTAATTACTACTTGTGATTAGAAACAATATCAATTACACGTAATATTATTCCTTGATCTAGCATATGATATTTGTTAACCAACTCAATCCTGCAGAAATCAAATCAATTAAGCCAAATAGCATTCTGAATTTAAATTAGATTATCAAGAATGAATTTCATGTGAGAAAGAATAAATAATGAATACGCAATTAACCATTAATTATAAATAAGGTTCAACATTCCTTAGAATTGAATAAAAAGAACTTAGCTCATGTCTTCAATCTTTCAATGTTGTAGATGAGAGAATGTAGTAGATGATTGAATGAATAAAACCCTGACTCTCATCCTCTATTTATAGTGCTAGACAAAGTCTTAAATCCTAAAGGAAGTAGAAATCCAAATTTTAAAAGGAATTACAGATTACACCAATTTCCATAAAGAAATAGAATTCAATTTGGAAATAAATCTTAGTCTAAAAGAAATCCTAATTACAATAGAATTGTAAAAACTATTCTTCTAGAATCTAAAATTCAGATTTGAAATTGGAATTAAATCCCACAATTGTCATGTGCTTAAACTCATTGCCGCGTGAATTCAAATCCATTTATGATACTAATTGTTGAATCCTTGATTTGCTAGGAATCCCGTAAACCTCCTCCAATTTATTTCCAAAATCATGAAACCCCTTCAATTGTACCTAAAATAAAAATATAAGAATAATGAGTTTATTTAGGCACAAAATAAATTTCAAAAGATTAAGTATTAAGGAATAAAAATATAACATATTTCATACTCATCATTATCCAATCCAAATATGCCTCAGGATCACCCGTGCCTTGGAAAGCTGGAATTTTCATTTTTATGTTATCCAAATTGCCATATTCTCTTTCCTTAGCACCTCCGTGTCTTCGATGTAGGAAATTAGATTCACGATCTTCCATTGTACTGTCATCACCGTAAGGATCTTCCTTCCTTGCATCAGTTTGATATGTTCTCTCCTTGTTGTGTGTCCCATGAGTGTTTTGAGATAGCTCAACTATAAACATCCTCACTTGATCTAATTGTTCATGCATTCGCTCCATAGCCCTTTCCAATCTTCGATCCCATTCTTTATTCATGGCTTCCATCCTGAATTTCAATTCAACCGTCGAGGGTTGGACCTGAATTTCAGGTCCAATCCATCCATCCCATTCTGAGTCGCCAAATACATGGTACAGAAAATAACTACAACTTTATTATTACAATTGTCGTGCAAAATACGACAACACATATACTGTGAGTTTAAATACAAATATTGTCATATAGACAGTATTCATATTCAATTAAGTCCTCATTATACTTATTGATATACTATTTTACGAAATAGTGAGGACTACTAAAATAACTGTCTTGAACCATCATTCCATACCCCGACTAGTACTCACTATATTCTCGCCTCTTGAGAAGAAAATGGAACAACAAGAAAAAGGGTGTGCTCAACTAGCCCAGTAAAGAATATTATGACTAAGATAATATACAACAAATTATCGTTAGTCTTCAACAGGGAAAAATCTAATAGAATACAATAGACAACAAGTTTTAAATCAATAACTGCAGCGGAAACAGCAAACCATTAGAAGAGTCAAGTAGAGAATGAGTTCTACTATCTTCTAAGATTTAAAAGTCCATCATCAATATTTTATCCCTGTAACAACAATCAATAACAATCTTTAATCAAATATTCATCTTTGCACTACAGGCCAAAGATATTCATTTGTATCACCAGTCGATCATGTTCATCTCAACACCTGTTCATCTTTGCACTACGGGCCAAAGATATTCATCAGAAATCATCAATCTTTGCACTACAAGCCAAAGATATTCAATTATATCATCATTTAGGACTGAGGATGATGAAAAATATTTCAAAGGAAACGAATCCAGTGAAACAAAATAATAAATATTAAGGATTCGTATTTCAGCTATTCCATGTCCAAAAATATCTCATAAATAATCATAGTGGAGTAAAATTCAAGAATGATCAAAACATGGATACAATCAAAGCTAGTATCCAGAATAGATATTTTGGACGAAAAGAAGAAAATTTCATTTTTCGGTGAATAGTAACTCATGAATAGTAACTCGTGAATAGTAACTCATGAATAGTAACTCGTGAATAGTAACTCATGAATAGTAACCCCGACATGAAAAGTTCCAAATTTGATAAAAAGTTCAGATCAATACTTCGGCATAATGATATTGAAGAAAATAATATCATTTAAGAAGAAATAACACCCCTTACCTCGGAAAGACGGTACTTCTGACTTGAATACTAGATATAGTGCTGAAGGAAACTTGCACCGTATAGCAACACTCAAAGTATCAAATACTCACAAGAATACGCTCGATAATATAGAGAGAGAAATAGAGAGAAAACTTCAGTTTCTAGTGTGATTTTCAATTCTAACCTAAGCACCCTATTTATAGAAAAATACTTAGAACACCAAAGCAGAAAATTTAATAAAATAATAATATATTTATATAATTGTCAAGCCCACCTCTTGAATCTGAATTTCAGCAATTCACACATGCTAACCTTCTAGAAAAAGTAAGAAAAAACATTTTTCTCAAAATAATTAACTTAAACTCCCAAAAATCAATTATTTCGGAACTTCGGAACTTCAATAATTCATAATAAATAGTCCTTTGATCAGAAAATTCGAATCTCGCGAGTTTTTATAGGAAATTCAATTCTCTACAACTTTGCAGAAGAAAGTTTTTCCAAATTCTAAACAGAAATTGATCAAAATCCACAAACGGACGATTTTACAGTTAATAATAATTTTTCGGTCAAGAATTGTGTCCACCAACACACAAAACACGTGTTAATCATTTAATGCCACAAAAATATTCTTCCTCCTCATATACTCATATATCCCACATTCATTGTAAAAATACCACCATCAATATATTATTAAAATAATATATTTAAATGAATTATTTTATCAGAAAAAGATAAAATATTAATTTTCAACAATTGTCACATTAAAAATTTTCTCCATCTATATCCACATAAAATCACTATTTTTCTCATCATATAAATCAATAATTAATTATACACAAATAATATTACAGAACCACAGTACTGGCAACCAGGCCGTTCCCAGGAAAGAGGGGGTTTTCCAATAAGGATTTTTCCTTACTGGCGCGCAATTAGATGACCAAACCTCTCCTTAGACAGAACTTCCTAGACATTGCCAATAATGTTATCTAATAATATTATTCAGATAATATGAATTATTGTTCCGATAATAGAAAATACTGTGTAGTGACAATTATTAAAACAACAGTAATATAAAATATCAACGCAGCAATTATTGAATCAATAAAATACAATATTGAACAGTAATTACTGTAACAATTATTGAGTAGTGCCTTTTTACGTAAGAATCAATAATTGGTGCAATACCGTGTGCTACTGTGCAACAACGCGTATTACTGTGTTTTAACCACCGGGTATTCTAACAGTATTAACGGTAACAACTACGCCGTTATTTATAAACAACTTATTTTTGTCGTTTTCTTCATCCAATCGCTTTCTGTTATGGGGCCCACACAAGGCTGCGCCGTTGTACGAATATTCCCCGACAACAAGAATATTCCACGACCAAACAAATATTCCACGACAACAATGAATATTTTAGGACCACTTGCTTATTTGAAACATTTGAGCATTTTACCCATAACTAACCACATTAATCAAATCAACCCTTACTATTTCAAAATAATAAATAGAGGAATTTAAATTTCATTTATTAATAATTTGGGGTCTTACAACCTCCCCTCCTTATGAAATTTCGTCCTCGAAATTGACATACGTACCTGATAATTCGAAAAGGTGAGGATACCTCGCTTTCATTTCCGTTTCCAACTCCCAGGTCATTTCTTCAATAGCATGGTTCATCCACAAAACTTTAACTTGTGGTATGACCTTCGTGCGTAGGACATGCTCCTTCCTATCCAAGATCTTGACAGGTACCTCTTCGTACGTTAAGTCTTCGGCTATCTCGTCCGGTTCTAACTCAATAACGTGGTTCGGGTCGTCCACATATTTACGTAACATCGATACGTGAATAACGTTATGAACACGTGACATACTTAGCGTTAAGGCGAGTCTATAGGCCACAGTTCCTACTCGATCGAGGATTTCAAATAAATCGAAGGCTTGAGCTTTCTTCTCTTCATCGACTCTTACTTCTAGAATAACACATTCTTGCATCTTCTTCTTTATATTCATCAGCTCCAGGTCTATAGCTTGAGCGGCTTTAACGTTATCGATTAAAGTCGATTTTACTCGTATATCATCACGTGGGTCCCTAGAGTCATTAACTCTATCTCTATCATTTATAAATTATACAAAATAGGTCTTTGTGTTCAACAATATCGCACTCGTACTTGCATACGATCAATGCGTCAGCTACCACGTTCACTTTTTCAGGATGGTATTGGATGGTATGATCGAAATCCTTCAACAGCTCCAGCCAACGTCGGTGTCGCATGTTGAGTTCTTAGAAGCTCTTCTCGCATTCCTCGGTCCATTCGAAGTTTGTATCTTTTCGAGTCAGCTGAGTTAACGGAGTAGCGATTCGAGAAATCCTTCCACGAATCTCTGATAGTAACCAGCTAAGCCTAGAAAGCTGCGTATTTTGATTACTGACTTAGGTTTGCTCTCAACTGTGACTCATATCCCAATCTTAGATAGTACGTCACAATGACACCTATCAGTTTACTACCGCACGAATATGGCGTCCCCTACAGAGAGTCTGGCTTCAGTGCATTCCACAAAGGAAGTCACCAGATAGAGGCTCGGGTACAAACTTCTACAGTTAGGTTTTTAACTCCTGAAGTTCAATAGGAGCCATTCAATATGAGATTTTAGAAATGAGTTTTGTACCGGGTTCAAAGTCGATACAAAATTCAATATCACGCTTTGGAAGTAAGCCAAGAAATTCTTCAGGAAATACGTCAGGGATTTACTAACAATAGAAATATCATTCAAATCAGACGTATTTTTTTTATTTTTTTTTGTTCAAGTCCATAACATAGCTAAGAAAGCTTGACATCCGTTTTTCAATAAACGAATGACTTTACGGCTTGATATGAAAGAGTTTGACTTCAATGGTTTGGTTGCTTGAATTTGAATAACAGATTGCTTAGGAATATAAAAACTAACAACCTTACGAAAGCAATCAATTTTGGCATGATGAGTAGTTAATCAATCAATTTCTAAAATCACATCAAAAGCAAGTATCTTTAAAGAGATAAGGTCAACAGGTAATGTGATGGTGCCAACTTGGATCAAACAAGATTTATAAACAGTGGATGTGATGAACGTTTCCCCTAACGGAGTTTCAACAGATAAGTCAAAGTCTAATTTCTCCGGAGTCAAGTTTAAACGTTGAGCACAAGCAGGAGAAATAAATGAATGGGTAGAACCGGTATCTAATAAGGTATATACTTCGCAAAAATTTATAATTAACTAACCCGTGCTAACTTCGTTCGGGTTCCTCGCATTCTGACCAGTCACGAAAAACGCTCTTCCAGGAACTGTTGACTTTGACTTTTCTGGGACAACTTTTTGAGTCACCACCCCCGTTGGACTTGGTTTCGCTACAATGCAATCTCGAGCGATATGTCCTTCCTTTCCACAGTTATAACATACCTTAAACTGTTGTGGGTAGTTTGGGCTGATATGTCCTTCTTTTCCGCATTTATAGCATATGACCGGCGGTCGTTCTCCTCGTTGGTGAGTACAGGCGTCTCCACGATTTTATTTACTCCACTGTTAACATTCTCAGTCGACATTCTAAAATACTGCCATAGAACAAAGGTTAATTTAACAAATTAACATATCACATAATATCCCTATATTATGATCGACCAACAAATAAGCTTAGGTAGGACACACTAGCGAATGATTTACTCGTCTCTCCCCTCCTAGTTCTATTCCTCGATCTCCGCCAGAGATCATATCCCTAAGCTCTGATACCAACTGTGACGCCCCCAAAATAGGTCCAATCCATCCAACCCATTCTGAGTCGCCAAATACATGGTACAGAAAATAACTACAACTTTATTATTACAATTGTCGTGCAAAATACGACAACACATATACTGTGAGTTTAAATACAAATATTGTCATCTAGACAGTATTCATACTCAATTAAGTCCTCATTATACTTATTGATATACTATTTTACAAAATAGTGAGGACTACTAAAATAACTGTCTTGAACCATCATTCCATACCCCGACTAGTACTCGCTATATTCTCGCCTCCTGAGAAGAAAATGGAACAACAAGGAAAAGGGTGAGCTCAACTAGCCCAGTAAAGAATATTATGACTAAGATAATATACAACAAATTATCGTTAGTCTTCAACAGGGAAAAATCTAATAGAATACAATAGACAACATGTGACAACCCCAAAATAGGTCCATTCCATCCAACCTATTTTGAGTCGCCAAATACATGGTACAGAAAACAACTACAACTTTATTACAACAATTGTCGTGCAAAATACAACAACACATATGCTGTGAGTTTGGATACAAATATATACCAAATGTGACATTGGACATCATCATGTATCAGCACCTCACAAAGGTACCTTACATAAAGGTACAGTCAAAAACTGTTTTAGAAATTAGAATATTTGAGAAGTGCTCAAGGAAACCTTCGTACATGGGAGGCCACGCGTCTAGGTTATGATAGATATCATATGGCCACAGAATTATCCTTGGTTGACCCAATAGACCCCAAAGAAAAACGAGAAGATTACTATCATATTCTTCCCAATGGTGAGTCTTCTCTTGACTTATCATTATCTCCACTGTATCTAACTGAGAATTATACTTCAAACAAACACCAAGATTATATAGGTAGTGCCCATAGATATACTCAGCAAGTGGATGAGCACAACCCTGTCTTATGATGACACAAGGTTGTATGTCATTAGACATCTTGTATGATAGTGACAAAACACCCTTCCAACGTTGGGTTCGCCTAACCCTATTTTCTTCACCAAATATAACTACTAAATGATGACCACCGTTCTATTCCCTTGTTACCCCCGCTCGACCCAGCTACACTCTTATTACCTGAAAGGAATTGTGAAGCAAAAGGGTGAGCACAACTAGCTCAGTAAAGAATATCATGACTAAAGATAATTAAATTATCAATAGCCTTCATCAATAATAAATCAGAGATTTAGAACATATGGTAATTGATAAAAATTTCAACCATAGTTGCAGCGGAACGAGCAATCCATTAGAAGAGTCAAATAGACTATAAAGTCTATTATCTTCTCCATGTTAAAAATCCATCAACAATGTTTTATCCATGTAACCTCACTCAACAGTTCCTTTCCACAATCATATGAATAACTCATAATCATAATTGTGACTATAAATTTTTCTTCGCACCCAGGACGAAGAATATTTTCATCACCTGTCTTTACCTGAAACATCAAAGATCATGGTTATACCAAATCACAGTTCATGTTTATAATCATACTAACAAATCCATCTTTGCACTACGGGCCAAAGATATTCATCAACAAACCATCTTTGCACTACGGCCAAAGATATTCAACAACAGTTCATCTTTGCACTACAGGCCAAAGATATTCATCAACAAGCCATCTTTGCACTACATGCCAAAGATATTCATCAACAATTCATATTTGCACTACAGGCCAAATATATTCATATCTCAAAGAAATATATAATCATTTAAGAATTTATATACACCATAATTATAACCATGTTAATCAATTCATCTTTACACTTAAGCTAAAGATATTCAATTGTAAATTCAATGGTCATGATCATACCAGTCACAATTCAACTTTGCACTACAGGCCAAAGAGAACCCTAGTCATGATCATACCAATAATCTACCCATCTTTACACTCCAGTGAAAGAGAATTTCAACATCAGGGTTATAAAAATGTTATATATGATGATAAAAATAATATGATCAACATATAGTTTTAATCTCAAGAGTAATATTCGTAACTCATGAATAGTAAATCGTGAATAGTAACTCATGAATAGTAACCCCGACACAAAAGATAAAAATTCCACAATAAAATCTATACCAATATTTCGGTATAATGATATTAAAAGAATAACATCATTATGAAGGATATAACCTCCCTTAATATCCCTTACTATCCCTTACAATCCCTTACTATCCCTTACCTCAAAAGAGCAGTACTTCTGACTGGATATCGGATATGATGCTGAAGGAAACTTGCACTGATGAATAGCAACTCACCAAGTATCTAAAAACTCACAAAATATGCTTCATAATATAGAGAGAGAAAGAGAGAAAGCTTATGTTTCTGGTGTGATTTTCAATTCTAACTTAGCCCTCTATTTATAGGAAAATTTTGGTAGGTTTGACCTGCAACCTGATGGCTTTACCTGCTACTATTCCCACCTACCACATTTGAAATATAATTCAGCACATTTCTTCACCAACCACAAGTGGGGCCCACCAATTCTAGAATTTTCCACCAAAATGATAAACTCCGAAAATTCAACAATTTCTGAACCAGTCATCTCGTAAAATTCATAACAAATCATACGTTCATTTTTAACGGTTCAAAATTTGTGGACATATACTCAACTTATATATGTATAACATATCCAAAAATTACCACGATCCAACGGTCGGATTAAAAATTATAACCCCCGCAAAATATCTCAAAAACCCTGATTTTTAATACCTCCATTCCGACAAAAATACGGATAAAAATCTCAACATTAACTCCTTCATTTTTTAACCACAAAAATATATCCCTCATTTATATCCACATAAAATAAATATTTTCTTATCATATGAATCAATAATTAATTATTCACAAATAATATTACAGAATCACATTTATGACAACCAGGCCGTTCCCAGGAAAGAGGGGGCTTTCCAATAAGAATTTCTCCTTACTGGCGCGCAATTAAATGACCAAACCTCTCCTTAGACAGAACTTTCTAGACATTGTCAATAATGCTATCTAATAATACTATTCAAATAATATGAATTATTGATCTGATAATGGGAAATACTGTGCAGCAACAATTATTGAACAACAATAATACAAAATTCTAACGTAGCAATTATTGAATCAATAAAATAAAATATTGAACAGTAATTACTGTAACAATTATTGAGTAGTGCCTTCTTACGTAAGAATCAATAATTTCAAAAATACTATGCAATACCGTGTGCTACTGTGCAATAACGCGTATTACTGTATTTTAACCAACGGGTATTCCAACAGTGTTAACGGTAACAACTACGCCGTTATTTTTAAAAACTCAAATTTGTCGTTTTCCTTCACCCGACAGTTATTCGTTATGGGGCCCACAAATAGCTGCGCCGTCGTACGAATATTCTCCGACAAAAAGAATATTCCACGACCAAACGAATATTCCCCGACAACAATGATTATTTTATAACCACTTGCTTATTTTGAAAAAAAAAATCATATTTCACCCATAACTTTAAACTTTTATCAATTTAACCATTTACTGAATTGTAATTATAAGAAAAATTGAATACTTTTATTTCATAAAATTCGGGGTCTTACAATCTCCCCTCCTTATGAAATTTCGTCCCCGAAATTTACGTACCTGGTAATTCAAAGAGTTGAGAATACCTTGCTTTCATTTCAGATTCCATCTTCCCTGTCATCATGATTTTTTCATTGCTCATCTCCTGTATTTCAGATATCATTCTAGAATACAGCTTCAAAACAAGGGTTAATTGAACAAATTAACATATCACATAATATCTCGATATTATGACTGACCAACAAATAAGCTTAGGTAGGACACACTAGCGAATGATTTACCCATCTCTCCCCTCCTAGTTATATTCCCCGATCTCCGCCAGAGATCATATCCCTAAGCTCTGATACCACCTGTGACTCTCGTGGTGCTTCAACCACAGCACCTCACAATGGTACCTATCAGTTTGCCACCGCAGAACGGCGTCCCCTACGGAGAGTCTGGCTTCGGTGCATCCCCCATCAACAGGAAGTCACCAGCGAGAGGCTCGGGGCTCTTTACTTATAGCTCTGATACCAACTGTAACTCTGGACACCAACCTATGTCAGCACCTTACATTGATACCTATCAGTTTGCCACCGCAGAACGGCGTCCCCTACGGAGAGTCTGGCTTCGGTGCATCCCCCATCAACAGGAAGTCACCAGCGAGAGGCTCGGGGCTCTTTACTTATAGCTTTGATACCACCTGTGACAACCCCAAAATAGGTCCATTCCATCCAACCTATTTTGAGTCGCCAAATACATGGTACAGAAAACAACTACAACTTTATTACAACAATTGTCGTGCAAAATACAACAACACATATGCTGTGAGTTTGGATACAAATATATACCAAATGTGACATTGGACATCATCATGTATCAGCACCTCACAAAGGTACCTTACATAAAGGTACAGTCAAAAACTGTTTTAGAAATTAGAATATTTGAGAAGTGCTCAAGGAAACCTTCGTACATGGGAGGCCACGCGTCTAGGTTATGATAGATATCATATGGCCACAGAATTATCCTTGGTTGACCCAATAGACCCCAAAGAAAAACGAGAAGATTACTATCATATTCTTCCCAATGGTGAGTCTTCTCTTGACTTATCATTATCTCCACTGTATCTAACTGAGAATTATACTTCAAACAAACACCAAGATTATATAGGTAGTGCCCATAGATATACTCAGCAAGTGGATGAGCACAACCCTGTCTTATGATGACACAAGGTTGTATGTCATTAGACATCTTGTATGATAGTGACAAAACACCCTTCCAACGTTGGGTTCGCCTAACCCTATTTTCTTCACCAAATATAACTACTAAATGATGACCACCGTTCTATTCCCTTGTTACCCCCGCTCGACCCAGCTACACTCTTATTACCTGAAAGGAATTGTGAAGCAAAAGGGTGAGCACAACTAGCTCAGTAAAGAATATCATGACTAAAGATAATTAAATTATCAATAGCCTTCATCAATAATAAATCAGAGATTTAGAACATATGGTAATTGATAAAAATTTCAACCATAGTTGCAGCGGAACGAGCAATCCATTAGAAGAGTCAAATAGACTATAAAGTCTATTATCTTCTCCATGTTAAAAATCCATCAACAATGTTTTATCCATGTAACCTCACTCAACAGTTCCTTTCCACAATCATATGAATAACTCATAATCATAATTGTGACTATAAATTTTTCTTCGCACCCAGGACGAAGAATATTTTCATCACCTGTCTTTACCTGAAACATCAAAGATCATGGTTATACCAAATCACAGTTCATGTTTATAATCATACTAACAAATCCATCTTTGCACTACGGGCCAAAGATATTCATCAACAAACCATCTTTGCACTACGGCCAAAGATATTCAACAACAGTTCATCTTTGCACTACAGGCCAAAGATATTCATCAACAAGCCATCTTTGCACTACATGCCAAAGATATTCATCAACAATTCATATTTGCACTACAGGCCAAATATATTCATATCTCAAAGAAATATATAATCATTTAAGAATTTATATACACCATAATTATAACCATGTTAATCAATTCATCTTTACACTTAAGCTAAAGATATTCAATTGTAAATTCAATGGTCATGATCATACCAGTCACAATTCAACTTTGCACTACAGGCCAAAGAGAACCCTAGTCATGATCATACCAATAATCTACCCATCTTTACACTCCAGTGAAAGAGAATTTCAACATCAGGGTTATAAAAATGTTATATATGATGATAAAAATAATATGATCAACATATAGTTTTAATCTCAAAAGTAATATTCGTAACTCATGAATAGTAAATCGTGAATAGTAACTCATGAATAGTAACCCCGACACAAAAGATAAAAATTCCACAATAAAATCTATACCAATATTTCGGTATAATGATATTAAAAGAATAACATCATTATGAAGGATATAACCTCCCTTAATATCCCTTACTATCCCTTACAATCCCTTACTATCCCTTACTTCAAAAGAGCAGTACTTCTGACTGGATATCGGATATGATGCTGAAGGAAACTTGCACTGATGAATAGCAACTCACCAAGTATCTAAAAACTCACAAAATATGCTTCATAATATAGAGAGAGAAAGAGAGAAAGCTTATGTTTCTGGTGTGATTTTCAATTCTAACTTAGCCCTCTATTTATAGGAAAATTTTGGTAGGTTTGACCTGCAACCTGATGGCTTTACCTGCTACTATTCCTACCTACCACATTTGAAATATAATTCAGCACATTTCTTCACCAACCACAAGTGGGGCCCACCAATTCTAGAATTTTCCACCAAAATGATAAACTCCGAAAATTCAACAATTTCTGAACCAGTCATCTCGTAAAATTCATAACAAATCATACGTTCATTTTTAACGGTTCAAAATTTGTGGACATATACTCAACTTATATATGTATAACATATCCAAAAATTACCACGATCCAACGGTCGGATTAAAAATTATAACCCCCGCAAAATATCTCAAAAACCCTGATTTTTAATACCTCCATTCCGACAAAAATACGGATAAAAATCTCAACATTAACTCCTTCATTTTTTAACCACAAAAATATATCCCTCATTTATATCCACATAAAATAAATATTTTCTTATCATATGAATCAATAATTAATTATTCACAAATAATATTACAGAATCACATTTATGACAACCAGGCCGTTCCCAGGAAAGAGGGGGCTTTCCAATAAGAATTTCTCCTTACTGGCGCGCAATTAAATGACCAAACCTCTCCTTAGACAGAACTTTCTAGACATTGTCAATAATGCTATCTAATAATACTATTCAAATAATATGAATTATTGATCTGATAATGGGAAATACTGTGCAGCAACAATTATTGAACAACAATAATACAAAATTCTAACGTAACAATTATTGAATCAATAAAATAAAATATTGAACAGTAATTACTGTAACAATTATTGAGTAGTGCCTTCTTACGTAAGAATCAATAATTTCAAAAATACTATGCAATACCGTGTGCTACTGTGCAATAACGCGTATTACTGTATTTTAACCAACGGGTATTCCAACAGTGTTAACGGTAACAACTACGCCGTTATTTTTAAAAACTCAAATTTGTCGTTTTCCTTCACCCGACAGTTATTCGTTATGGGGCCCACAAATAGCTGCGCCGTCGTACGAATATTCTCCGACAAAAAGAATATTCCACGACCAAACGAATATTCCCCGACAACAATGATTATTTTATAACCACTTGCTTATTTTGAAAAAAAAAATCATATTTCACCCATAACTTTAAACTTTTATCAATTTAACCATTTACTGAATTGTAATTATAAGAAAAATTGAATACTTTTATTTCATAAAATTCGGGGTCTTACACAACAAGTTTTAAATCAATAACTGCAGCGGAAACAGCAAACCATTAGAAGAGTCAAGTAGAGAATGAGTTCTACTATCTGCTAAGATTTAAAAGTCCATCATCAATATTTTATCCCTGTAACAACAATCAATAACCATCTTTAATCAAATATTCATCTTTGCACTATAGGCCAAAGATATTCATTTGTATCACCAGTCGATCTTGTTCATCTCAACACCTGTTCATCTTTGCACTACGGGCCAAAGATATTCATCAGAAATCATCAATCTTTGCACTACAGGCCAAAGATATTCAATTATATCATCATTTAGGACTGAGGATGATGAAAAATATTTCAAAGGAAACGAATCCAGTGAAACAAAATAATAAATATTAAGGATTCGTATTTCAACTATTCCATGTCCAAAAATACCTCATAAATAATCATAGTGGAGTAAAATTCAAGAATGATCAAAACATGGATACAATCAAAGCTAGTATCCAGAATAGATATTTTGGACTAAAAGAAGAAAATTTTATTTTTCGGTGAATAGTAACTCGTGAATAGTAACTCGTGAATAGTAACTCATGAATAGTAACTCGTGAATAGTAACTCATGAATAGTAACCCCGACATGAAAAGTTCTAAATTTGATAAAAAGTTCAGATCAATACTTCGGCATAATGATATTGAAGAAAATAATATCATTTAAGAAGAAATAACATCCCTTACCTCGGAAAGACGGTACTTCTGACTTGAATACTAGATATAGTGCTGAAGGAAACTTGCACCGTATAGCAACACTCAAAGTATCAAATACTCACAAGAATACGCTCGATAATATAGAGAGAGAAATAGAGAGAAAACTTCAGTTTCTAGTGTGATTTTCAATTCTAACCTAAGCACCCTATTTATAGAAAAATACTTAGAACACCAAAGCAGAAAATTTAATAAAATAATAATATATTTATATAATTGTCAAGCCCACCTCTTGAATCTGAATTTCAGAAATTCACACATGCTAACCTTCTAGAAAAAGTAAGAAAAAACGTTTTTCTCAAAATAATTAACTTAAACTCCCAAAAATCAATTATTTCGGAACTTTGGAACTTCAATAATTCATAATAAATAGTCATTTGATCAAAAAATTCGAATCTCGCGAGTTTTTATAGGAAATTCAATTCTCTACAACTTTGCAGAAGAAAGTTTTTTCAAATTCCATACAGAAATTGACCGAAATCCATAAACGGACGATTTTACAGTTAATAATAAATTTTCGGTCAAGAATTGTGTCCACCAACACACAAAACATGTGTTAATCATTTAATGCCACAAAAATATTCTTCCTCCTCATATACTCATATATCCCACATTCATTGTAAAAATACCACCATCAATATATTATTAAAATAATATATTTAAATGAATTATTTTATCAGAAAAAGATAAAATATTAATTTTCAACAATTGTCACATTAAAAATTTTCTTCATCTATATCTACATAAAATCACTATTTTTCTTATCATATAAATCAATAATTAATTATACACAAATAATATTATAGAACCACAGTACTGGCAACCAGGCCGTTCCCAGGAAAGAGGGGGCTTTCCAATAAGGATTTCTCCTTACTGGCGCGCAATTAGATGACCAAACCTCTCCTTAGACAGAACTTCCTAGACATTGCCAATAATGTTATCTAATAATATAATTCAGATAATATGAATTATTGTTCCGATAATAGAAAATACTGTGTAGTGACAATTATTAAAACAACAGTAATATAAAATATCAACGCAGCAATTATTGAATCAATAAAATACAATATTGAACAGTAATTACTGTAACAATTATTGAGTAGTGCCTTTTTACGTAAGAATCAATAATTGGTGCAATACCGTGTGCTACTGTGCAACAACGCGTATTACTGTGTTTTAACCACCGGGTATTCTAACAGTATTAACGGTAACAACTACGTCGTTATTTATAAACAACTTATTTTTGTCGTTTTCTTCATCCAATCGTTTTCCGTTATGGGGCCCACACAAGGCTGCGCCGTTGTACGAATATTCCCCGACAACAATGAATATTTTAGGACCACTTGCTTATTTGAAACATTTGAGCATTTTACCCATAACTAACCACATTAATCAAATCAACCCTTACTATTTCAAAATAATAAATAGAGGAATTTAAATTTAATTTATTAATAATTTGGGGTCTTACACGCTAGGTGTAGAGACACCCCTAAGGCTTACCTATTCAAGTAACAAAGGCCACAAAAGTCGACTAGTCAAGCTGCTTTTATCCATCGCACTTTTTAGCGTGAATATCGATGCTTCCCGAG
Organism: Panax notoginseng; assembly: GCA_016801055.1. Classification (NCBI taxonomy): domain Eukaryota; kingdom Viridiplantae; phylum Streptophyta; class Magnoliopsida; order Apiales; family Araliaceae; genus Panax; species Panax notoginseng. The sequence continues at coordinate 34,891,663 of CM029017.1, forward strand.
GCTTAGATATCCAGTTATTTCGCACAATGAACATTGAAACAGATTTTTAATTTTCATTTTTTCCTTCTTTTTTTTTCTTTTGTTTTTCATTCATCATTTTTTTCATATGGTTCTGCAACAACATAAGCAAGTTAAACAGTTCTAAGTCATGAAATCAGTGCACATACACAACTCCACAAATAGCTTAGCCAAATAAATATGTTTCTCATATTCAAGTACTCATGTATCACAAATTTAATTTAAATCAGTTAATATGGATCATGGCTTAGTCTTCATCATTCATTAACCAACTAAGCATTAAATAGATTTTGAAATTTAGTATTAATTTTCAATTTTTAACTTTAACCTTTTAACACATAGCCAAATAGAATCATGAAACCAATTTTTTTTAAAAAAATTTCAAATGCATCAATTTTTCAAATTTCCCATCAAAATAGGATCAATATTCCTACATAAATAAAAACCTAAATCTTCCCCCCACACTCAAACCTTACATTGTCCCCAATGTAAAAAAATCATGCAAAGAAGAAAATACTACTAGCTAACATGTAATAAAAAAAACTAAAAAGTGAAGGGATAGAAAAATCAAATCTGAGATCCTGGGTTGCCTCCCAAGCAGCTGCCCTTGTTTATTGTCATTGGCTTGACATCATCCTTCTCATCCTATGTAATTGGACTTGTGTACTTCAAATGGACTGGTAACAATTTTAATTCTTCATTAGGAGCATCCTTCAGATCCTGATTTTGCTCCATTTCAGCCCTAAAATCCTCCTTGTATATTTGCTCAAGAGATTCCTGCACTATAGAGTCAACAACATCAATAGAAAAAATAAAATTAACATTACCAAGACACCTCTTAACTTTATATATGCCGAACTGGACATGTGCGTCGTCGAATTTCATGTGTAAAGTCCCATGGTGTTTATCATTCAGTGTTGTTGCTGGTACAAGGAAAGTATCATTATCTATGTCCTCCTTATAGAAATCTGCAGGAATTATTAGTTCTTCCATCTCTACCTCTTGTTTATCCTTTTCAGACTTTGAATACCTGATTTCTTCAAATTTAGTAGTAGTCTCGAGCACATCCAAATGGTTTCCACTAGTGAACTCCTTATCATCTTTAAGTTCTTGTTCCCTATTCGCCATTTCTTCTAGGAATTTTTCATTAGACTCTCTATACCACGTTGAATTTTTTCCAACTTTCCAATTCCTTGTTAGAACTTGGGGAAAAGGTAGCTTCGGTTCATAAGCTGAAAGAGGTGGAAATCTGTGCTTGAGTACATCACTGCTGCCTATTTCACTATGGTCGGACTTGCTTTGTATTGATTTTTCTTGCTGCTGATCCTCTGCACCACATCTCAATGTTATGGCACTTACATTCTCAACAGTTTGAGAAAGTGACCTTCCTATAGTGGTTGCAAGTTGACCAACTTGGTCCCTCAGATCTTGAACAGAAGTTCTTGTCTCTTGCTGAAATTGTTGTGTCTGACTCATGAACTGTTGTGTTTAATTCATGAATGCCTTGAACATATCCTCCATAGATGTCCCAGAATTGACAGGTACTTCTTGGTTTTTTGTGTGGTACTGAGGTTGAGCTTGCTGAATACCTTGGTTATTCCTTGCAGCCATTTGTCGAACCAAAAGAGTTAAATCAAAAATCTGTTGCTCTAAGTCTCTCGTTCTTACCCCATTTACCCTTTGTGGTGTGTGATCCATCTTAGTTCCATACTGTTGCGAGTTAGCTGCCACGTTTGCAATTAAGTTCCTTGCCGCTTCTGGAGTCTTGTCTACTAGTGCTCCTCCACTTGCTGCATCAATCATGCTTCTTTCCATTGGTAGCAACCCCTCATAGAAGTACTGGATCAAGTAATGTTCATCAATTCCATGAGGTGGACAGTTGGAACACAACTTCTTGAACCTTTCCCAATACTCATAGAGATTCTCTCCATTGAACTGCCTGATTCCATATATCTCCTTTCTTATTTCGGTAACTCTTGATGCAGGAAAATACCTCTCCAAGAATAACCTTTGCATATCAGTCCATAATCGTATTGATCCTGAAGGTAGATAGTATAACCAGTCTTTAGCCAAATCTGCTAATGAGAATGGAAAAAGTTTAAGCTTTATCTGCTCCTCTGCCACTCCTTGTGCTTTCATCGTCGAACACACCACATGGAACTCCTTTAGATGCTTATATGGATTTTCACCTGTAAGACCACGAAAAGTAGGCAAAAGATGAATTAGTCTAGAGTTAAGTTCAAAAGCAACAGCTAAAGTAGGATACTCAATACAAAAAGATGGTTGAGTCAAATCAGGAGTAGCCAATTCTTTCAAAGTTCTGTTATTGTGTGGCACCGCCATCTCTTCCGCTTCAAGTGATGGAACAAGAGCTTCTTTTGTATCTACAGTTTTTTCTATCTCTTGATCAAAATTTAAGTCAACAAAGTTAGAGGATTGAGTCATAAAACAAAAAGAAAAAGAAAATAATAAAAATAAACGAAAACAAAGAATAAACTAAATAACACTCCCCGGCAACGGCGCCAAAATTTGGGAGCTGTCATTTACACTCCTAAATTAACCTCACTTTCACTTTACAAATTTAAACAATTAGCACAGTAGTAAGCAAGGATCGATCCCACAGATAGTGATTTATTTTATATTTATCCTATGGTTTTTAATCAAAAGGGGATTTTTAATTAATTAACTAAATTAACAAGAATAAAGTAATAAGAATAAACAATGAATAAAAATCTTCAGTTCTTTAGTTCAGTATCACCTTTTTACAATAATAGATTAATCGAGTGTAACATTATTTACCCTTCAATGAAACTAATAGCCCTAGGTAACAACAAGCTCTGCTACCCGAAACTCCCCTTAGATTGTCACTCAATGAAACAAGCTTTTCACAAGATTCTAACAATTATATAACCTAGAACAAGCTCTCTAGATTTAATATAATAGCAGCATTAAGAACTAGGGAATTAGACTATTCCAAGCAACAAACACATAAGCTCGGATTGTTTAACTTGTCTTCTGATAATCATAGCAATACTCAAAAGCTTGTCCACAATCAGGTATTACTAATTACTACTTGTGATTAGAAACAATATCAATTACACGTAATATTATTCCTTAATCTAGCATATGATATTTGTTAACCAACTCAATCCTGCAGAAATCAAATCAATTAAGCCAAATAGCATTCTGAATTTAAATTAGATTATCAAGAATGAATTTCATGTGAGAAAGAATAAATAATGAATACGCAATTAACCATTAATTATAAATAAGGTTCAACATTCCTTAGAATTGAATAAAAAGAACTTAGCTCATGTCTTCAATCTTTCAATGTTGTAGATGAGAGAATGTAGTAGATGATTGAATGAATAAAACCCTGACTCTCATCCTCTATTTATAGTGCTAGACAAAGTCTTAAATCCTAGAGGAAGTAGAAATCCAAATTTTAAAAGGAATTACAGATTACACCAATTTCCATAAAGAAATAGAATTCAATTTGGAAATAAATCTTAGTCTAAAAGAAATCCTAATTACAATAGAATTGTAAAAACTATTCTTCTAGAATCTAAAATTCAGATTTGAAATTGGAATTAAATCCCACAATTGTCATGTGCTTAAACTCATTGCCGCGTGAATTCAAATCCATTTATGATACTAATTGTTGAATCCTTGATTTGCTAGGAATCCCGTAAACCTCCTCCAATTTATTTCCAAAATCATGAAACCCCTTCAATTGTACCTAAAATAAAAATATAAGAATAATGAGTTTATTTAGGCACAAAATAAATTTCAAAAGATTAAGTATTAAGGAATAAAAATATAACATATTTCATACTCATCATTATCCAATCCAAATATGCCTCAGGATCACCCGTGCCTTGGAAAGCTGGAATTTTCATTTTTATGTTATCCAAATTGCCATATTCTCTTTCCTTAGCACCTCCGTGTCTTCGATGTAGGAAATTAGATTCACGATCTTCCATTGTACTGTCATCACCGTAAGGATCTTCCTTCCTTGCATCAGTTTGATATGTTCTCTCCTTGTTGTGTGTCCCATGAGTGTTTTGAGATAGCTCAACTATAAACATCCTCACTTGATCTAATTGTTCATGCATTCGCTCCATAGCCCTTTCCAATCTTCGATCCCATTCTTTATTCATGGCTTCCATCCTGAATTTCAATTCAACCGTCGAGGGTTGTTCCTCAAAAGTCCCTTTGTCTTTAGAGCTAGAAATGTCTCCTGCAAAACAAGGGTTAGTAGAAAACAATTTTCTCACCACTCCCTTTCGTGTTTTGCTCGAATCAATGGTTCACTCGTGTATTCACTCAATAAATTGACTTTTACCCTTGATTAATATTACTACTGAGCCTTTTACCTCTAAATATTCACTCTAATAGGTTCTTGAATTCACCTAGCAAAATTCTTGGTTTTACTAATCAATTTAAAAGTAACTTATAACGAAATAAAATATAGAAGGTAGGAATCCTTACAATAGCATGCAATCGACAAAAAATGAAAAATTTTCTATACCTTGAAATGCTTAGCTCGTCCTCTCGTCGCGGGTCCAACTGGAACTTGCACCGGGTCTGATCCACGACCTCCATTTGAACCCAAGCTAGTCATGACCTCGTCACTTATTCTGCAACTATTGTGATGTTTGTCATATCATTCTTTGTAGCACACACCATGGATATTTAAATTTTAAGGTTTGGTTACTAGTTGAATACCATGAAAGCAGCTAAATCACTTCAATTTCATATTATGGGATCGGAGTTAGTATTCTTATAAAATATATATAAGGTTTTAGAAGTCTTGATAAAATAAAATTATATTCTCTTTTTGTATAATGTTTGAACTGACTTACGATGTTCTGCTTGTTATTAAATTGCAGAAAAAAAAAGCTTGAGACTGATTCTAGCAACAGGTACCATACATACTGAACTATATGCACGCAGTATATGATAATGTATACTCCCTTTGTTCCATATTGGAGATACATTTTTTTTATCTGTTTTAAAATTTGAAATACATTTCTATTTTTAGACAATGTTACATATAGGGGTGAGCATGATGCGGTTTGAAGCCCAAACCGCACCCGAAACCGCTTAAGTACAGTTTGACAAATCCAAAGCCGCACATGAAATCGCTTGTGATTGGTGCGGTGCGGTGCGGTTTTAAACTGTGCGGTGCAGTTTTATTTGGTGCGGTTTCGGTTCCAAAACCAATTGAAACAACAAAAAGATCTAAGCCTTCAATAGAATTTAACACAGAGCTCCACACCTAAAAACATAATAAGCTAGATAGATGATGGTGTTTACAATGATATTGAAGTTGCTCCTCTTGTAAGTTTTACTACTATTCAGATGCACAAATTCTTCATCACATCCCAATAGGTCTAATGGGTAGCAAAAACAAAACATCTTAATTATAACAGAACAATTACATAAATGCAATAATAACTGACTAGTGGAAGAATGAAATATTAAAACCTTCTACAAAGCTTGTCATACTCATAACCCCCCCACCCCCAAAAGGAGTAACAATAAAATAAAAAATGTAAATAATAACTACTGTTAAATTACATATTCATCAAGCATGCTGAAACAACAGTATTAAATATAAGAATTCAATTTTTTTTGCCAACTATAGAAAAGAGGAAACGTCCAGCAAATTCCTTGCAAGTAATTACATAGATTGCAGTGAGGTAAGAATTGAATTAACGGAGTTGCATTAGAAGATATTCTACAGGGTCAAAGAAAAAAAATGATATACTACATTAGGAATAGACAAGAAAACCCTATATTCAGATTGATACTTGGTATATTTTCATCCCTTGTGGTCATAAGGAAACTTCCTTGAGCAATTTGAAATGGCGCCAAACCGGAAAAACACAATTTTAGCAATTTGAAACTTCCTTGAGCAATTTGTCAATTTCATCCTTCATACAGACATACATACATATGGTGCGGTTTCGGTTTTATGCGTGCGATTTTGGCTAGTAACCAAACCGGAACCGTAAATTTGGTTATTCAACCCACCTAAAACCGCAACATACGCCGGAACCGTTAGTGTGGTTTTAATTGGTGCGGTTTATACAGTTTTTGGTGCGGTTTCGGTTCTAATTTGGTTCCTTGCTTAGCCCTAGTTACATGGACTCTTCATTTTGCCCTGAAATACTCGGGTTCGACACTAGGCACTCTGACAAGGGTACGAGTGTTGTACACTTTATTGTAGTGTAAAACATAGGAAAACTTGAGTAGTGACCATGTTAGACTCTTCAAAGTACCCGTGTCCAACCGAACACTCCATCCAAGTCTATAGAACTTAGTTTTTAGAATATAAAGTGACACGAATTTCTTAACACATCATTACTTTTATTCTTAGTTGATTGAGCACATATCATGCCACCAGTAATATATTTCTAGCTAATGTTCAGCATAAGTTTGGAAAAATAAAATTTTCCTTAAAAGTTGTCATTTACAAATGTATCTCATTTTGGAACGAGAGAGTAGATAAAATCTTGACAACTGCATTTTTTCCTTTCTTTAGCCTTACCTGAAGCCATGTTCATCCTTATAATTTGCTCAGTCATCTTTATTATCAGGAGAAATAATTTTCCTACATATTAAGGGCACTGCGTATAAAAATCTGTAACTATTGCTCATTGTAAATAAATTCTCTCTAAATATATTTCCCAAAATATGACTCTACTCTAAGCATGGGATACCAAACAAACAAGCCATCATTCATTTGAGTGCATACTGAGTCACTTCAAGGTCACTTGATCTGTAATCTGATTCCAATGATTGCAGGCATTCCAGCTGGTTGCGTGGTGATTATCACAGCAGTCCTATTATGCTGCTTCTAGAGTAAATGCTCATCTAACTCTATTATGCTCCTGAAAGGTAATAGAATAGATCATGAAAAAGTTGAGGCCTTCATAAAGAAGTATGGATCTCTTGCCCCAAAAAGATACAGATATCTAGAAATCAAGAAAATTGCAAATTCCTTTAAATATAAACTAGGTCAAGGAGGCTATGGCGATGTATACAAAGGTAAGTTACTCGATGGTCGAGACGTGGCAGTGAAGATTTTGAATACATTGAAAGGTGATGGAGAAGAGTTTCTTAATGAGGTTGAAAGCATTAGCAGAACATCCCATGTTAACATTGTCACTCTTCTCGGTTTTTTCTTTGAAGGTTCCAAAAGAGCTCTAATATATGAGTTCATGCCTAATGTCTCACTAGATAAGTTCATACTGAACGAAAAGTCCTCAACAGTAAGTCGACTACGGTGGCAAACATTTTACGAAATTGCACTTGGCATTGCTCGTGGATTGGAATATTTACATCGGGGATGCAACACACGAATTCTGCACTTTGACATAAAGCCTTATAACATTCTTCTAGATGAAGATTTTCACCCAAAGATATCCGACTTTGGGCTTGCTAAACTATGCTTTCGAAAAGATAGTGTCATATCAATGATGGGTATGAGAGGGACGCCAGGCTATATTGCTCCAGAAGTTTTTTCAAGAAATTTTGGAGGCGCATCTCACAAGTCAGATGTTTATAGCTATGGAATGATGATTTTGGAAATGGTTGGAGGGAAAAAGAAAATCAATGAAGGAGGTGATCGTAGCAGCGAAGAATATTTTCCAGAATGGATATACAATCGCCTTGAGCTAAATGTTGACTTTGGACTAAATGGTATCTCGAATGAGGTAGAAAATGAAAGTCTAAGAAAGATGATAATAGTTGGGTTGTGGTGCATACAAACTGATCCCTCAAACCGGCCATCAATGAAGAGGGTGCTGGAAATGCTAGAAGGAAGCCTGGAATCCTTGCAAATCCCACCCAGGCCGTTCTTAAATTCTGTCCCAGAACCTCTAGCAGCTGATTATTCAACCGCATAGATAAGGTAATATCCTGGTGTTCATTATAAATCTCAAAATATCAATTGCAGAATTTGTTGAAATAAAAAACTTAATATTTGTTCGTTGTTCTGATACGTCAAACTTCATTTTATATTATATATATGGTAATTAAACTATGTAGTTACTTTACCATATTTAATTTATGTATCTACGACATGCATAATAATAAGTGCTTTGCTAGATACTATCTATTTTGGAATGGATAAGAGGAGTATTAATCTTTTTTGAGTATATATATTTTTCCATACAAAGTTTATCTGAAGCGCGCTAGTAGCTTGACATATCAATTATCCACTACAAAATGCAACATTATTTTGTGTTATCACTTAGCTCTTGATAATTAGGATTTTGGGAAATTAAAAATGGTAAAATAGCCAAATAAATTTATTTTATCATTAGTTAAGAAAGCATACTTAAAATTCTATAAAATATTTGGTAATTTGGAGAGCAAATGATGTAGCACAAGATTTGGAGAAAACCGATAATCGATAAAATAAAGGAAATTAACTCGGTTGAGGGTCCACAAGACATTTTTTCTGGTTTTTTGGTTAACCAAACCGGTTCGAACCGGCCGATTCGGGACAAAACAAAACTAATTCGGCATCGGTACAAGTAATCGGTATATACCGGTTATTTGGTACCAGGTTCGAGAAGGTATTTTGGATGTTCGGTCCATACCGTACCAAATCGGTTGTACCGGTTGAATTGAATAAATCCTTTATTTCCCTAATTGTAAGCCTTCCATTTAATCCCAAATCGAGTCCACTGTGCTACTCTATATCTCGACTCTCCAGTCTCGTCGATCTCTCCAATATCCATCTTTTTTCTTAGTCACAAACATGAATCAATCTTTACGCTGCTTCTTCTTTTTTAGGTAATTAACACTCAGAATGTTTGATTAATTGATTCTTTCCTTCACTCTTCTTTAAATATTTCTTGAATTAAGTTTGTTTTTATTTCTAGGGTTTGTTTTGTTCTCAAAATTGGAAATCTTTTGGGGTTAATTAATTGTTTATTTGTGGATTAATTGTTTGTTTACTGTTTTTCCTAAAATGTAATTTTGGTTTCTTAACACCACTTGGATTTGATTTTGAATTGCATATGCTACAGAGCATGTTCTGCAACTTGGGTTTGAATCATATCTTTGTGTTTGTAATGCCTTAATTCATATGTATACCTCATGTAATGATTTGCGTTTTGCTTGGGATATGTTTGACAAATGTCTGACAGAGACTTAGTTTCCTGGCATTCAGTAATTTATGGGTATAGCCAGTGTAATAGATTTGAGGAGGTTTTGAGTGTTTTTAATGCCATGCGAGCGGCAAATGTGAAGGCTGCTATACCCATTCAAACTAAACACATTTCATCATTACTGTTAATGGAGAGAGTATTATCTTATGCCTTAAATCTTCGATTCTTATGTCAATCTCTAAAAATGTGCTATATATTCTCATCTTTATCTTGTTATTCTTCTTCTACACCGAGTGTTTGGTGTAATTTTTAAGAATTTTTTTTTTTCAATTTTCTCACAGTTGTGCAAATATTTATTTAGTAACAGTTTAATTGATCATTCTATGTTTTAGTATTTCATTAGCACCTTTAGTTTATATCTACTGAATTCAAGTTTGTTGTTGACTTCAGTACTGCATCTTCCATCGAGTCTTCAAATTTCTGATGTTGCTCAATTTCATGTAGATTTGAGGATGTTGCCCAGTTTTCATTCTGAAACAGTACACTTAAATGAACCGTTGAGGTTTTACTTGATTGCATTCGTGGTAATGTGAGCTAACTTTCAAAAATTGTGTGCTCAACATGCCATATCCAACTGAAATATAAGCTGAATAAATGCCTTTGAAAAATAGCATACCTCACATTCCAATATATTCAATTGTACTTGTTCCTATGTCATAGTTGTTAAGTACCTCTTCTAGCTCATGTACTCTTAAAACTTAACTACTAATTTGATCAGTCTATTTAGATTTGAGACTTGGAGCTGCAAGTAAAAGCAAGGATAGATGAGTGCATATATGGCAATGTAAAGTTTGAAATTTGTAACTCCTTGGTTCAACTTTGACCTTGGCATAATTCCCTACAAGGCATCTCTGCTGTTATCAGACCCCATTAAGGAATTTTTAAAGTGGCATCAGTGGAAGAATTATTGTCGGGGAGAACAAAAAACCTCCCAACTGCGGGTTCAGTTGAAGAATTATTGGTTATGCTGATTTGTTTGGTTTGAGGCGCAGTGTATTTCTTTCTTTATCCATTATAGGTGAATGATACTTCTTTCCCTCTAAGTTGCAACTCATTTTCAAAGTCGTCTCAAAAGATTATTTTTTGACAGGTCCTTAAAGGGACATTTTTTGACGTTTGTCCCTTTTACCCAAATTAGCTGTAACCCGACCCATTTATCTTTTACCCGATTCTATTTTTTTTGCACTTTTGTCCCTTTAAGTTACCCGATTTTTTTTATTTTCAGAAAATAAATTATTTTAAAAAAATAAAAAATTTTATTTTTATAAAATAAAAAAATGAGTAAAGTTTCATAAAATATATATTAAAAAAACATTATTTTTAGAAAAAAATAGAAAACATATTTTTTAAAAAAAAATGAGTAAAGTTTAATAAAATATAGATTCAAAAAAATTAAACAAAAAAATAAACTTTAATTTTAGAAAAGAAATAAATTTTTTAAATGACTAAAGGGTCATAAAATATAGATTAAAAAAATAAAAGTTTATTTTTTGAAAAACACTAGAAATTTTAATTTTAAAAAATGAGTAAAGTTTTATAAAATATAGATTCAAAATAATAAAATTAAAAATAAAACTATATTTTCAAAAAAAAATTAAAAATGAATAAAGCTTAATAAAATGTAGATTCAAAAAATAATTATTTTCAGAAAAAAAAGAATTTTTTTTAAATGAGTAAAGTTTCAAAAAAAAAAGTAGAACAAAATTTTTTTTAGAAAAAAATAGATTTTTTTATTTTTAAAAAAATATCTAAAGTTTCATAAAATATTCAAAAAAAAAAAATAACTACATTTTTTTAAAAAATAGAAAATTTTTGTAAGACCTCGAATTATATGAAATGAAGTATTCAATTTTCTTATAATTATTATTCTATTTAATGAATGGTTAAATTGATAAAAAGTTAAAGTTAAAGGTGATATTTGAAAATTTTGCATAGTAAGCAAGTTGATATTCGTTGTGTCGGGGAATATTTGATTGGTCGGAGAATATTCGTTTTAACAGGAAATATTCGTACGACGGCACAATCATTGGTGGACCCCACAACGGAAGTATTGTCGTAGTTAGAAAACAACAGAAATATTTTTATAAAAATAACGGCGAAAGTTTTACCGTTAAACTGTTGAGATACCCGGTGGTAAAAATACAGTAATACGCGTGGTTGCATAGTAGCACACAGTATTGATTATTGATGCTTACATAAGAAGCCACTCAGTTATACTCAATTATTGCTACAGTAATTGCTGCATAGTATCTCACGTTATTTGATTCAATTATTGTCACAGTATCATCTGCATAATATTTTATATTATTAAATCAATAATTGAGACGATAAAGTTATTCATATTATTATTTGCAATATTGGCGATGTCTAGAAAGTTCTGTCGATGAGAGGTTTGGTCACCTAATTGTGCCCCAATAGGAAAAAATCCTTATTGAAAAGCTCCCTCTTTCTGAGAATGATCTGGTTATTAAATATTGTGAGTTATAATATTAATGATGAATAATTGTTAATAGATTAGAAATGTATTTATTTAAGATAAAGGATTTGTGGTAAATATTTATTCAATTGTTTTTGATATAAATATAAGGATTTGTTATGAGCCGTTTGTTGTAAGTTTGATTTAGTATTCCATGGGAAGATTTACTAATTTTATGGACCGTCGGTGGTGGTTTTAAATCAATCTGGACCATCAATGGTGGTTTTAATAGTAAATCAGTCTGGACCATTGATGGTGGTTTTAATAGTAAATTAATCTGGACCGTCGGTGGTGGTTTTAATAGTAAATTAATCTGGACCGTTGGTGGTGATTTTAATAGTAAATCAATCTAGACCGTCAGTGGTGGTTTTAAAAGTAAATCAATCTGGACCGTCGGTGGTGGTTTTAAAAGGAAATTAATCTGGATCGTTGGTTGTGGTTTTAATAGTAATCAAAATGGACCGTCCGTTCTAATAGTAAATCAATCTGGACCGTTCGTGAATCAGTTACTATTTAGTCCATTCTCCTATAAATAAAAGCTTAATTCTTCTTTCTTTTTCACCAATTCACTGAGACTCACAAGAGAAACTATAGAGAGAGAAACTATAGAGAGTAAGAAGAAAGAGTATTCTGCTACTTCACTATTGCAGCATCCAGTCTTCTACTAAGGTAAGGGATATTATTTGTTGTATTCGTAAGGGGTGTTATTTCTTTTGTATTCGTAAGGGATATTTTTTCTTTCGTATTCATAAGGAATACTATTTTTCGTATTCATCCTTTAATATGTCGGAATAACCTGTCTACGCGGATTATGTACCGTATGACAGGTGAAAATCTATTTGCAGTTTCGTATATTATTTCTTTTCATATTCTTAAATCTAAACTTACTATGGTAAGTATTGCATCTATAATCCCTGAAATTAGTGAGATATCCTTGAAATTTTGTGCTTCATCTAGTATCGTTTCATTGGAATATTGATCTGAACATTCTTATTAAATATCAATATTTTCACCCAGGGTACTATTCACGGGTTACTATTCACCCGGTTACTATTCACTAGAATATTATTCACTCGATTATTCGGGGCACTTTTCATGTCAGGGTACTATTCACGAGTTACTATTCACCCAATTACTATTCACTCGAATATTATTCACTCGGGTATTCGGGGTACTTTTCATGTCGGGATACTATTCACGATAAAAATTGATTTCTTTTCTGTCCAAAATTATTTTTGATACATAATTATTATTCTTAAATTTTACTCCACAAAGCAGTATCATGTTGACAATTTGGAGATTTTTAAACTCTGGATGAATTTAAAGTCTTTAATATTTATCCTTGATTTCGTTTGATTAATGCTTATATCATTGTCATCATCCTCATGCTTATATTGTGATAAAAATCATCTTTGATTTACGTGCATAGATGAACTGTTGATTGGTATGATTATGATCAGGGATCAATCGGTATAATCATGACTCGTAATGTTACAAATGATGTGGTAAAAGTCCTCATTGGCTCATAGTGCATTGATGGACAGTTGTTGGTATGATTATGACCAGAGATTATTCGGTATAATCATGACCATTGATGCTTACACGAATATCCTTGCCCCATAGTGTAGGGATAATTCGTGGACGTAATACTAATGAATATCCTTGGCCCGTAGTGCATGGATGATTCGATGATGTGGTTTATTTATTAAGCTGAGTCCCAACGATAAAATTGATGATAAACTTTTTAAATCATAGAAGATAGTAGATATCATGCTCTACTTGACTCTTCTCTTGTTCCGCTGCAGTTAAACTTGATGTTTATTGTATTTTATCAGTTTAACACTATTGAAGGCTAACGATTATTTATTCTGCATTATCTTAGTCATAATATTTCTTACTAGGCTAGTTGAGCTCACTCTTTTGCTTTCAGTGTTCTCTTCAAGAAATAAGAACGTAGCCGGGACTAGTTGGGGAACAGAGTGATGGTCCGAGATGGTGGCTATGGTAGTCCTCACTATTCTATGAAATAGTGTGATAATAAATGTAGTGAGGACTCTATTTGTGTTTGAATACTGTCTAGAAGACAATATTCGTGTAAAAACTCTCAGCTACGCTTTTATCGTATTGTATAAAAGAAGTTTGTATTTGATGTCTGTACCATGTATTTGGTGACTCAAAATGGGTGATGTATACCTATTTTGGGGGCGTCACAGTTGGTATCAAAGCTTAGGGATATGATCTCTAGCTGAGACGTGAGACTAGAATTAGGAGGGGAGAGACAGGTAATTCCTTCGCTAGTATGACCTACCTAAGTTTATTTGATATTTAATTGGTCGGTCAGAGTATAGATATATTATGTGGTATGTCAATTAACCCTTGTTTTGTGGCAGTATTTGAAAATGTTGAGATAAATAATGGAGCACAGGAGACCGTGGAGTAACCACAAATCAATAACCAGGATAATGTGCATCAAGAAGGAAATAATCCTCACGTAAACAACAACACCGACCAAATGCTGAACGATGAGATGTTCAGAGGCTTTATGCAATTCATACAAAACCAAATAAGAAAGACTCCTATTCAAAATGCAGGTGAAAAAACTGGCAACTCTCGGATGGTCACTACTAAGCAGTTCAAGGAGCTAGGACCACCGGAGTTTTTGGGAAAACCAGAACCACTTAAGGCAGAGACGTGGATAAAGTAGATCACCAAGATATTTGATGTCTTGGGATGCTCCGAGGAGCAAAAGGTTCCCTTTTCCACCTTCAAGTTGCGAGAAGAGGCAGATCATTGGTGGGAATCTATAAAACGTACCCAGCCTGCCGCACTGAAGATGTCTTGGGAGAAGTTCCAAGAACTGTTCAACGACAAGTACTTTCCCGAAAGTATTCGTCACATGAAAGAGGTAGAGTTCATCAAACTGGAGCAAAATAATATGACAGTGTCGCAGTACGAAGCTAAGTTTGTCGAGTTGTCCCGGTTTGCGTCCCACTTGGTTGATAATGAGGAGAGAATGACATGGATGTTTCTAAGAGGTTTGAAACCCGAGATACGTCAATACCTAATTTTTCACAAACTGTGTTTGTATTCAGATGATGTAAATAAGGCTCAGTTATTAGAACGCGATAATGAGTCAACCTAACCAAGAGAGAGCAACCGACAAATCAATAAAATAAAACTCATTTCAGCACCTGTTCTGACAATACCATCTGGTTCTGAGGGATTTGTCATCTACAGTGATACTTCAGGCAGTGGGTTAGGATGTGTTCTCATGCAACATGGGAAAGTCATAGCCTATGCCTCGCAACAACTCAAAGAATACGAGAGGAATTATCCTACTCATGATCTAGAGTTGGCAGCTATCGTTTTCACACTTAAGATCTGGAGGCATTACCTGTATGGAGAGAAAGTGGAGATCTATACGGATCATAAAAGTCTCAAATATTTCTTCACCCAAAAGGAACTCAACATGAGGCAACGACGTTGGCTTGAGTTGTTGAAAGATTACGATTATACAATTCAATACCATCCTAGAAAAACGAACGTGGTAGCTGACACATTGAGTAGAAGATCATATGAGGGTACTAGTGCGATATTGTCAACGCAAAGGCCCATTTTGTATGACTTGTAAAGGATGGAGATAGAGATAAAAACTCCAGGGACCCACGTGATAATGGCAAATATACGAGTAGAACCAACTTTAATCTATAAAGTTAAAGTTTCTCAACGTACGAACTTGGAGCGGATACGTATGAAGAAGAAAGTACAAGAAGGTGTTGTTCCAGAAGCAAGAATCAATGAAGAAGGAATACTTAGAGTCAACTCCAGACTTTGTGTTCCTAACGACCCTGATTTAAAGTATAAGATCTTGATGGAGGCGTACAACACACCATTTGCAATCCATCCTGGGAGTACCAAAATATATCATGATCTTCGACATACATTTTGGTGGAGCAATATGAAGAGAGAGAGGTAGCGGAGTTTATCTCAAGGTGTCTTACTTGTCAACGAGTCAAGGCAGAGCATCAAGTGCCAAAAGTTTTATTGCAACCACTTAAAATTCTAGAATAGAAGTGGGAGCACATTACCATGGATTTCGTTACTGGTCTTCCCAAGGTTTTTCAAGGTATAGATGCGATTTGGGTCATTATTGATAGATTGACCAAGTCTGCTCATTTCTTACCTATACGACAAACTTATTCACTTGAACGTCTTGCTCGTATGTACATAAATGAGATTGTAAGACTGTATGGCATGCCAGTATCCATAGTTTTTTATCGAGACCCAAGATTAACTTCACGATTTTGGGCTAGTTTGCAAAAAGTTATGGGCACAGAATTACGATTTAGTTCGGCATATCATCCTCAAACGGAGGGGCAGTCGGAGAGGACTATTCAAACTCTTGAGGATTTATTAGGACTATGTGTCCTTGACTTCAAAGGAAGCTGGGAAAAGTTCTTGCCATTAATTGAATTCTCCTATAACAACAGTTATCAAGCAAGTATCGGCATGGCTCCATTTGAGGCGTTGTATGGAAGAAAGTGTTGTTCTCCAGTATGCTGGGACGAGGTGGGTAAAGCAATGTTGTTAGGATCGAAATTGGTACGTATAACTATGGAAAAGATTCAAATGATCCGATAACGTATAAAAACCTCACAAGATCGACAAAAGAGTTATGTTGATCTTCATCAAAAGGACGAGGAATTCAATGTTGGAAATCACGTGTTGTTACGTGTTGCTCCATGGAAAGGAGTTACAAGATTTGGAAAAAGAGAAAAGCTCAATCCTCGATTCATTGGCCCATTTAAAATCCTTGACTGTGTAGGAACTGTGGCCTATAGACTCGCCTTACCGTCAAGTATGTCTCGTGTTCATAACATTTTTCACATATCTATGTTACGTAAATATATGGAAGACCCGAACCACATTATTGAATTAGAACCGGACGAGATAGCGGAAGATTTAACATATGAAGAGGTACTTGTTAAAATCTTGGATAAGAAGGATCATATTCTACGCTCTAAGGTTATACCTCAAGTCAAGATTTTGTGGAGAAAGCACGATGTTGAGGAAATGACGTGGAATCCAAAATGAAGTCAATGTATCCTCACCTCTTCGACATACCAGGTATGTATCCTAATTTTGAGGACGAAATTTCATAAGGAGGGCAAGTTGTAAGACCCTAAATTATATGAAATGAAAGTATTTAATTTTCTTATAATTATTATTCTATTTAATGAATGGTTAAATTGATAAAAGGTTAAAGTTAAGGGTGATATTTGAAAATTTTGTAAAGTAAGGAAGTTGATATTCGTTGTGTCGGGGAATATTCGATTGGTCGGGGAATATTCATTTTAACAGGGAATATTCGTACGACGACACAATCATTGGTGGACCATAACGAAAGTATTGTCGTAGTTAGAAAATGACATAAATATTTTTATAAAAATAACGGCGAAAGTTTTTACCGTTAAACTGTTGAGATACCGGTGGTAAAAATACAGTAATACGTGTGGTTGCATAGTAACACACGGTATTGATTATTGATGCTTACGTAAGAAGCCACTCAGTTATACTCAATTATTGCTACAGTAATTGCTGCATAGTATCTCACGTTATTTGATTCAATTATTGTCACAGTATCATCTGCATAATATTTTATATTATTAAATCAATAATTGAGATGACAAAGTTATCCATATTATTATTTTCAATATTGACGATGTCTAGAAAGTTCTATCGAGGAGAGGTTTGGTCACCTAATTACGTGCCAATAGGAAGAAATCCTTATCGAAAAGCCTTCTCTTTCTTGAAAATGATCTGGTTGTTAAATATTGTGAGTTATAATATTAATGATGAATAATTGTTAAAAGATTAGAAATGTGTTTATTAAAGAAAAAGGATTTGTGGTAAATATTTATTCAAATTTTTCGTTATAAATATAAGGATTTGTTATGAGGCGTTTGTTGTAAGTTTAACTTAGTATTCCATAGGAAGATTTACTAATTTTATGGACCGTCGGTGGTGGTTTTAAATCAATCTGGACCATCGATGGTGGTTTTACACTACAAGAAAAAGGTCTATTAGCGACCAATTATATCAGCGACCGCATATTCGGTCGCTGATATTCTTAATAGTGACCGATATCAGCGACCAACCTATATTCTAGTCGCTAATATATATCAGTGACCGACTGCAGTCGCAGCTCGGTCGCTAGAACAAATTTCCCCCCCAAAATTTGGCAGGAAAAGTTGGCGCGTAGTTTTATTGCGACCACTTCAAAACAGCGACCGCATGCGGTCACTGATAAGTCCATGTCATTAAAATTCAGCGACCGCATGCGGTCGCAGATAGGGGTCGCTGATCAAACTAAATGAATTCAGTAACCAGTTCGCTCGACACAGAGCGCGGAAGGGAAAAAAAGAGAGGGAGGTCACCGAAATAGAGAGAAGAGGGAGAAAGGGGGGAGAAGAGAAGAAGGAGAAGCAGTTTTCGTTCATTCTTCTTCAAATTAGAGACTAATTGTAGAGGTAAGAGCTACTTTTTAAGTTCTTCTTTATTTTTTTTGGTTGTTTGTTATTTTTGTTCGTTCTCCTCCAAATCAGTATGTTTGCTACGAATTTGTGTTTTAAGAGTTAATTTATTGCAAAGAGTTGAATGAATGAATATGGCTAGCATGCTTTAATCATATTTTGGGTAATATGATTATGATTTTATTAGTATTTGAAGTCGATTTGGGTAATATGATTATGTTTGGTTTATAAGTTTTGATTAGAGTAAAATTTATTTGGGTAATACGCAGTACTTTGGGTAATTTGATTTTGTTAATTTATGTCAGTTTGGGTAACTTGATTAGTGATTGGATGGAGTTAGTATAAAATTTATATTTTGGGTAACTTGATTTGGGTAATAGGATGAATGTATTAGATTGTAGTTAGTATAAAATTTATATTTTGGGATTCTTTTTGTGCAATAGAAGTAGTAACAGTTTGGTTATTATAGGAAGTCATGCACATGATATAGACTCGTGAATCCCATGTTTATGTTTGTAGTTTAACCAATTATATTGGTCATTGTGAAAAAATCATTTGTAGACTGAGAACTTGACATTGACATCATAATGTGAATCAAAACATGAATAATTGCTCCCACGGAAAATGATTGGGTTTCAAAGTTTGCAAGTTTGATCCTCACATTCTGCGGATACCTGCAAAACTCTTTTGTAGTAAATCTCTAGATTAAAACTTTTTGCGGATAGTAATTCTTTTTATGAGCATTGGGATTCCGATAAGTTCATAATTTCCATCCAATTCCTATGGTATCTCATATGGACTGTTGGTTTATGTCTTGGGTTCCTAGAAATGACCTTATATACATGACGTCGTGCATGTGGCTAGTCCATATTACAGGGGAGACTCTGGCGAAATATTTTTATTGGTCGGGTTAGTTGCGAACGTTTATACTATTAACGAGCCTATTGGTGATCCACTAGAGCCTATTAAGGGGATGTTGGAGCTGATGGGCTGGGCTTGGGGCCGCGAGGCCACACGAGTCCATGCCAAGCTTAGCTAAGCCTCACGGGGCCAAGCCAAGCTTGGTTGTTAGGGGGCTGTTAAGCCAAAATAGACAGTGCTAAGGAACTGTTAGTGCAACAGAGAAGGTAACTAAACACACTTAGTCAATAAAGAGACTGTTTTGGCTTTAAAGTTGTATAAATGAGTTAGCAAACTCTGATATAAAGCTAGCATGAATGAAATACCTTACGTATTCACTTACGATAAACAATAAAAACAAGTATGCTTAAATGTTAATCATATGCTTACAAGTATACTTAAATCATATGATTACAAGTATATATGCTCTCAAGTCATTTACTTACAAGTATGCTTAAATGATACTCATATGCTTACAAGTATGCTCAAGTCATATGGTTACAAGTATGCTCAAGTCATATGCTTACAAGTATGCTTAAATGTTAATCATATGCATGCTTACAAGTATGCTCAGGTTATATGGTTACAAGTATGCTCAAGTTATATGATTAATAAGCTCATGTTGTCTGTAGTAGGTACCGTGGAATCATGGACCTCTATTCAGACCGTAGTTGGATGGCACAACGAAAGTCAAGTGCCCATATAGGTGCTACAGCTGAATTTAGAGCTGGTTGCCAAGTATTTTTGGAGTATGCGTATAGTCACCCGGAATGTATGAATGGTAAGTCGCAGATACGATATCCATGTTTGAAGTATAAGAATGTAAATTATATGGACAGAGACATGGTAAACTATCATTTACTTGTTTCTGGGTTCATGAGAAATTACGAAGAATGCTGGTGGGCACATAGGCAGAGAAGAGATGGAGGCATCACACAAGTACACAATTCGGGCAGTAGTACTCATCGTATGAATGAAATGGTTCATGATATTGCAGGGCCAGATTTTGATTGGGAGCAAGGCAGAGAGCAACCTATGAATTCTGATGCCAAAGACTTTTTTAAGTTGTTAGACGAGGGTAGCGAGCCATTGTGGCATGGTTGCACTAAACACACTATATTGTCTGCAGTGACGACATTACTTAACATCAAGGCTGATCATAACATTAGCCATGAGTGTTTTGAGTCGCTCTTGAAGGCCATTAAGAGTATGTTGCCTTACGGTGAGAAATTACTTGGTAACAATTACTTTTGTAAGAAAATGGTGAAGAAGTTGGGTCTTGGATACCAAAAGATCGATGCATGTCCCAACGATTGCATGTTGTTTTATAAGGAAAATGAATAGATGACAAGGTGCACGTTTTGTAGTCATGATCTGTTTAGGCCTAATAAAGAGGGTGTGACTACAAAAAAAATCAAGTATACCGTTTAAGATTCTAAGGTATTTTCCAATAACACATCGGCTAAAAAGATTATACATGTCTTCAAGAATAGCAGAACATATGAGTTGGCATGCGAAATCTCCAGCTAAAAATTGAGAACTAAATCATCCCGCAGATGGAAAGGCTTGGAAAGATTTCAACTTAGCACATCCTGGATTTGCATTGGAACCTAGAAATGTGAGGCTTGGATTGTCCACCGATGGTTTCAATCCGTTTGGCCACTCAGCTGTTCCGTACTCATGTTGGCCTGTGATTGTTACTCCGTACAACTTGCCTCCTTGGATGTGTATGAAACAGCCATACTTGTTTCTTTCACTCGTGGTTCCTGGTCCTAAAAGTCCTGGAAAGAACTTAGATGTTTACTTGAGACCTCTTATAGACGAGTTGAAGGTATTGTGGGAGGATGGAGTACAGACTTGGGATGTTGCAACGAAAACAAATTTCAACCTTAGGGCAGCGGTTATGTGGACTATAAGTGACTTCCCAGCTTATGGTATGTTAGCTAGATGGAGTACACACGGGAGGTTGGCTTGTCCGTATTGTATGGAGCATACAAAGTCGTTTAATCTATCAAAAGGTCGAAAGCCTTGTTGGTTTGACTGTCATCGTCGGTTCTTACAGGTAGATCACCCGTTTCGAAGAAATAGAGAACACTTCAGGAAAGGGAAAGTAGATAATGATATGCCTGCACCGCGATTGTCGGGAATGGAGATGCGAGATCATGTGATGAGATTGTCGGTTATCCCATTTGGTAAGGTTGATACCACAAACATAATCAATGGGTTTGGTGAATCTCATAACTGGGTTCGGAGAAGCACTTTTGGGAACTGCCTTATTGGTCTACAAATTTGATTCGTCATAATCTAGATGTGATGCATATTGAGAAGAATGTGTTTGACAATGTGTTTAACACTGTGATGAATGTTACGGGGAAGACAAAAGATAACGATAAGGCACGTTTGGACATGAAAGATATTTGTAAGCATCCTGGATTAGAACTTTATGAATCTCCTAATGGTAAGATTGTCAAACCGCATGCAAGGTACACATTGTCCAAAAAGCAAGTTGAAGATGTGTGCACATGAGTTAAGTCTCTGAAACTACCAGATGGATATGCGTCAAACATTGCAAGGTGTGTTACGGGTGGAAAATTGCAAGGGATGAAGAGTCATGACTGTCATGTGTTCATGGAGAGACTCATGCCTATAGCATTTCGGGAACTGCTTGATAAACCAATATGGGATGCTTTGACGGATCTTAGTCGTTTCTTCAAAGACTTGTGTTCAAAATCATTGAATGAGAAGGACATGTTTGTACTTGAGAAGAACATCATAGAGATCACGTGTAAACTGGAAAAAATATTTCCACCTGGATTTTTTGACTTCATGAAGCATTTGCAAATTCATCTTCCCTATGAAGCTCGTGTTGGGGGTCCAGTTCAATATAGATGGATGTACCCTTTCGAGAAGGTGATGGGAAACCTTAAGAGGAAGGTGAAGAATAGAGCTTATGTCGAGGGGTCGATATGCGAGGTATACAGTTTCGATGAGATATCTACGTTTGTCTCAGACTATTTTTCGGACGAAGTCTTGACAAAGGCCAATCGAGTATCGAGACATGATGATGGGGAAATGTTGAACTAAATGGTCGTCTCTCTGTATTTGGTCTATCGGGCCGCGCTTATGGAAAAGGGAAGCGCATATTCCTCTCTGAGCAAGAATTACATGCTGCACATACTTACATTCTTCTCAATTGTGAGGAGATTGACGAATTTATGAGGTACACATGTAAACTTGATAATTTATCTTTTAAGTTAAAAATTTATTCCAAGTATACTACACTCCTAGTCCTGTTAAGAAAAGGGATAGATCGCCTACAGATTGGCAAGTTGTAATTCATACTCCCGCGCGTAGTCGTGTAGAATTAGTTGATGGGGAGATTTACCAAGAGCAGATGCTTCAATGTCAAACTATAATAAATGTGGAAGACGACAATGAAGTAATCCAGTTAGATGGTGGAGATGAACCACATGAATTAGATCCTGAGTCAATACTTATGTCAGATGACATTGATACTGAGGAGGAAGAGTTATTGACTGAATCTGACACTGAATCTGAAGCAGATGATGGTTATGAATCTGCAACACGTATACAAGATGATTCTGAATCAGACATTGACACTTGAAACAAATGAGGGAATCAATTAAAGCAGATATTGTTGTAATTAAAGCACGTCATCAATTTATGATACATTACCATTGTTATTGTTCTTCTGATGTACTTTTGTAGAAGAGGTTCTACCTTGTTATTCTTATATTATTTTTGTTTAAAAAGTGAATGTATATTTGTTTGGAGTTGGGTGCAGTTCACTTCATATGAGATTTTTTAATGGACTGTCATTTTATATTCATATATATATATATATATATATATATATATATATATATATATACATGTTTAAATCACTGTCATGTTTATGTATTAAACTATTTAAATATAATTTTTGTTTATTGTCATTTTATATTCATATATATACATGTTTATATCACTGTCATGTTTATTGTCATATATACATGTAATCAAATATGACTCTGCAAAACATCTTGAAATTTGTAATATACAGATGGCTTCTGAAGCAGCGCAGAAAAATCGCGGCTTGGGTAGGGGGCCTAATCATGTGCCCAAGGCCCCTACTAATCCGGATAATCGGATTCTTATTCAGATTCGCCCTCCTCCGAATACCACGTACGTCCCGCATATATCAATTTTATATAAGCATTTAAGATTCCATTTATTGTATATTGGTAATGTTTTGATTGATATTATATTGGTTTGTGTCTTGGGTGCCTAGAAATGTCCATATATGCATGTCGTCGTGCATGTGGCTAGTCCATATTATAGGGAAGACTCTGGCGAATTTTTTTTAAGTATTATATAAGTATAAGTTTGAAAAATGTTCATAAGTATTATAACTTAGATGTAAATTGCTTTAATATATGCTAATTGATGTCGTATATTATAATGATTTTTCAGATAATAAAATCGTCAAGTGCATATCACAGCTGTGTTTACAGAATTGGCCTACAGCTATGATTACATGGGCGAGCACACCTATCGCCCACAAGGATGCTGTTTGGGCAGAATTTCAGGTATATTTTTTTTAATTATGATAGATAATATTAATATAATAATCAAACGATAATTATTTAGTAATGTTATTATTGTTGTTTTATTTGTAGAAAAGGTATAGATGGGAGGACGCGCATGCTTCGGTGATTCAGACATTATTCTGGCAGAAGTGCGCGGTCCGCACCAAGGACAACTTGAATAAAGAACGACAAAAAGCCATTCACAATGCCGAGATCGACCATCCAGGCCAGGGAGAGGATTATATGCACGAGCATAGCCCCTGGTGGTGCACCCAGTCCATATGGGCTGAGATGTGTGCCCAATGGAGAGCTGAAAGCTGGGTGAAAAGACGAAAGACTGCCGCCACCAACAGAGCCTCGGGTGTATCCGATGGCACAAAGGCTAAAAGAATATACAAGGGTGGCAGCATTTCACAGTTGCATCATATCACTGCCAGGGTACGTATTTATAAGTTTTAATATGTTTTCAATCATGAATTGTAGAAAATATATCCCATTTTTACTTAGTAATATTGTGTTATTTTTGTATAGGAGTCTCAGTCTCAAGGTCAGCCTATCCATTGGCTGGATGTGTACGTGGCCACCCGTGATGGTCTGCCTGAAGCTATCCAGATAGCGGTAATAAATTTTAACAACTTGATCTTTAATTAATGCTTACAGAATTAATTTATTTTTAACTATTTAATTGTTAACATGATGACAGGACACTTATAAGCGTTTATTGAATGAGCGCTATCCTAAAGGCACTCCACGTCCGTCTATCGATCAAGAGTTGTGGGAGAGGGCGTCTGTTGTGAAGAAGAACTACATTAAAGGTCAAGGACAACGACGACGCCCATCCTTCAGTGGCTCAGGCTGCTCTTCTACCCAGTCTACATAGTCATCGAGCCATCCAGCTGTTCATACTCCAGCTGACTGTGTGAGAGCTATATGTCAAGATCGGGATCTTCTGAAGATACTGGGCGGACATCTGGAGGCTCTGAGTGTTGAGGAGTTAGCTGAAGTAGTAGCGGCAGCAGCAGCATCACAACACAGGGATGGCGACGAGGTATAAAATCAATTTGTTGTATATTGTCGTAATATACCAATATTAACACAATTAGTATATATTTCTAACCTGTTTTATTATTTTGTTAATTACAGGGTGATCAAGGAGGCGGTGATGCTTGACGTACCTGCTTTAGATTAGTTTTATAGTTATAGTATAAGTTTGTACTTGTATATTCATTCTTAGGATGTTTGTATGTTACTTAAACAAGTTTTGAAATGTTATTATATTTATTCAAAATCATATTGGTTTTGAATGGTTTATATACTAGTTTGGTGTATGTGTTGGTGGACGATGGATGTTTATATTGTTGTGTATGTTGTTGTTGGGTATGTGTGTTGGGATAAAACAGGTACAAAATAGGTACAAATTTTTGGGATTTCTGCAAAACAGCAAGATTCTGTTTTTTTATTTTTCCATATCAGCGACCGCATGCGGTTGCTGGTAGGGTAATAGCGACGGATACTATTTGTGGACGACAGCGACCGCATCCGGTCTCTGATACCGGTCGCTGACACATGGAACACGTCAGCTTTGGCCCTGGACCATGCTGACTAAGCTTAGCGACCGGATTTGTTATTCCGGTCGCGCATAGCGGTCGCAGATATATCGGTCGCAAATAGTGGTCGCCGATGTGCATCTCAGCGACCAGATTTTGTGCGACGCCTTTTAGCGACAGCATGCGATCGCTGATGGGTATCTGCGACTGTATGCGGTCGCTGATAGGCGGTCGCTGATAAAGCTTTTTCTTGTAGTGTTAATAATAAATCAATCTGGACCATTGATGGTCATTTTAATAGTAAATCAATCTAGACCGTCGGTGGTGGTTTTAATAGTAAATCAAACTAGACCGCCGGTGGTGGTTTTAATAGTAAATCAATCTGTACCGTCGGTGGTGATTTTAAAAGTAAATCAATTTGGACCGTCGGTGGTGGTTTTAAAAGTAAATTAATCTGGACCGTCGGTTGTGATTTTAATAGTAATCAATATGGAATGTCCGTTCTAATAGTAAATCAATCTGGACCGTTCGTGAATCAGTTACTATTTAGTCCATTTTCCTATAAATAGAAGCTTAATTCTTCTTTCTTTCTCACCAATTTACTGAGACTCACAAGAGAAACTATAGAGAGAGAAACTATAGAGAGCAAGAAGAAGAGTATTCTGCTACTTCACTATTGCAGTATCCAGTCTTCTACTAAGGTAAGGGATATTATTTGTTGTATTAGTAAGGGATATTATTTGTTGTATTCGTAAGGGGTATTATTTCTTTCGTATTCATAAGGAATACTATTTTTCGTTTTCATCCTTTAATATGTCAGAATAACCTGTCTACGCGGATTACGTACCGCATGACAGGTGAAATTCTATTTGCAGTTTCGTATGTTATTTCTTTTCATATTCTTAAATCTAAACTTACTATGGTAAGTATTGCCTCTATAATCCCTGAAATTAGTGTGATATCCTTGACGTTTTGCACTTCATCCAGTATCGTTTTATTGAAATATTGATATGAACTTTCTTATTAAATATCAATATTTTCACCTGGGGTACTATTCACGGGTTATTATTCATCCGGTTACTATTCACTAGAATATTATTCACTCGGGTATTCGGGACACTTTTCATGTCGGGGTACTATTCACTCGAGTACTATTCACCTGGAGTACTATTCACGATAAAAATTGATTTTTTTTCTGTCTAAAATTATTTTTGATACATAAATATTATTATTGAATTTTACTCCACAAAGCAGTATCATGTTGATAATTTGGATATTTTTAAACTCTGAATAAATTTAAAGTCTTTAATATTTATCATTGATCTCGTTTGATTAATGCTTATATCATTGCCATCATCCTCATGCTTATATTGTGATAAAAGTCATCTTTGGCTTACGTGCATAGATGAACTGTTGATTGGTATGATTATGACTAGGGATCATTCGGTGTAATCATGACCCGTAATGTTACAAATGATGTGGTAAAAGTCATCATTGGCCCATAGTGCATTGATGGACAGTTGTTGATATGATTATGACTAGGGATTATTCGGTTAATCATGACCATTGATGCTTACACGAATATCTTTGGCCCGTAGTGCAGGGATAATTCGTGGACGTGATACTAATGAATATCATTGGCCCGTAGTGTAGGGATCATTCGATGATGTGGTTTATTTATTAAACTGAGTCCCAACGATAAAATTGATGATAAACTTTTTAAATCATAAAAGATAGTAGATATCATGCTCTACTTGACTCTTCTAATGGATTGCTTGTGCCGCTGCAGTTAAACTTGATGTTTATTGTATTTTATCAGCTTAACACTGTTGAAGGCTAACGATTATTCATTCTGCACTATCTTAGTCATAATATTTTTTACTAGGCTAGTTGAGCTCACCCTTTTGCTTTCATTGTTCTCTTCAGGAAATGAGAACATAGCCGGGACTAGTCAGGGAACGGAGTGATGGTCCGAGATGGTGGCTATAGTAGTCCTCAATATTTTATGAAATAGTGTGACAATAAATATAATGAGTACTCCTTTGGGTTTGAATACTGTCTAGAAGACAATATTCGTGTAAGAACTCTCAGCTACGCTTTTATCGAATTGTATAAAAAAATTTTGTATTTGATTTCTGTACCATGTATTTGAAGACTCAGAATGGGTGATGTATACCTATTTTGGGGGCGTCACAATTTTATTTTTGTAAAAATTAGTAAAGTTTAATAAAATTTTGATTCAAATAAATAAAACGTTATTTTCAGAAAAAAATTAAATATATATATTTTTAAAAAAATGAGTAAAATTTCATAAAATATAGGTTCAAAAAAAGTAAATAAAAAAATAAAACTTTATTTTGAAAAAAATAGAAAATTTTTATTTTTTAAAAAATGACTAAAGTTTCATAAAATATAGATTCAAAGAAATTAAAAATTATTTTCAGAAAAAATAAAAAAATTATTTTTGTAAAAAAATGAGTAAAGTTTCAAGAAATATAGATTCAAAAAAAGTAAAACATAAAAAAAAATTTATTTTCAAAACTAAAAATTTTTATTTTTTAAAAAATGAGTAAGTTTTCATACAATATAATTTTTTAAAAAAGTAAAACTTTATTTTTAGAAAAATAAATTTTTTTATTTTTTTTTAAAATGAGTAAAGTTTCATAAAATATAGATTTCAAAAAAGTAAATAGAATTTTTTTTTATTTTTAAAAAGATGTGTAGATTTATTTTATTAAACTTTAGTCATTTACTTTATTTTCTTTTTTTATTTGTTTACTTTAAATTTATTTTACTTTTATATTTTAAATTTTTTTTTGAATCTATATTTTATTAAATTTTACTAATTTTTTTTAAAAAATAAAAAATTTCTATTTTGTATGAAAAATTAAGTTTTTTTTTGTTTTATTTTTTTAATCTATATTTTATAAAATTTTACTCATTTTTAAAAAAATAAAAATTACAATTTTTTTGAAAATATAGTTTTATTTTCTTGTATTGTTTTTTTGAATATTTTATGGAACTTTACTCACTTTTTGAAACATTAAAAAATCTATTTTTTAAAAAATAAATTTTTATATTTTTGTTTTATTTTTTAAATCTATATTTCATGAAAGTTTACTTGTTTAAATTTTTTTTTTCTAAAAATAAAGTTTTATTTTGAATATATATTTTATGAAATTTTACTCATTTTTTTAATTTTTTTTTCTATATTTTATGAAATCGGGTAAAAGGGACAGAAACCTCAAAAAATGTCACTTTAAGGACCTAACTGACGGAAAAATAAATTTTAAAGACGACTTTAAAAATAATTGGCAACTTAGAGGGACAGAAGTGTCGTTCAGCCTCTGTTATATTACAAGTTTTATCTCAGATAGTGAGCGGACTGTGTTGGTTGCATAATAATTTTTTTTTCGATTTTTTAAAAATATTATTTTCAAGTTTCTGGTCTTCTAGTGCTTCACACGGGTATTTAGTGTTCTTGATTCATTTGTCATTTCCACTTTTCAATGATCACCTTTTGTCCTTAAAACATCCTGTTGAATATTGGCTACCATTTTGGTTGGTAGTAGTTGGGGGAATAACATTCATAATTATCAATAATTTTTAATGGTTGGAGGATGAAATTCAATGTCATTTTCTCCTATAAAAAAAACTCTGACTCCTCATTTCTACATACCAACATTTAAGGGCAAGAAAGGCAGAGAGAAAGCTTTAGTTTGAGCATTAGTAAGGTAGAGAGGTAGAGAGAAAATAAATATTTAGTTTATTTCTCAGTTGAAAGTTTGTATTCTTTATATTATTTTCATAGTAGATTTCTAAAATATCTCTCCGTGGTTTTTCTCAGTTGGGTTTTTCACGTAAAATTCTTGTGTCATTATTTTATATCTCATACAGTAGTGTGCTTGTATTTATCTTAGTGTAATTATGTGAGCTTGATTTCTCAGGAATTGGTATCAGAGCTTTTGGTTAATGTCGTTGGTGTCTAGGAAAGTGGTTTAAAAGGCAACGCCTTTAAGAAATGTGGTTATTTAATTAGTCACCGTTGCAAAAGCACGGAGAGACTCTCACCCGACTTACACTTACCTGGCCAACTGCTATGATCCGTTTAAAGAGAAATTAGGCAGGTCACAAATACGAAGATGACAAACACAAGTGCGAGGTATGAAGTTGAACCATTTGACGGTAAGTCAAATTTTAGTATTTGGACGTGTACAGTCAAAGATATATTAGCTCAACAAGAATTGGCAAAGGCACTAGAAGGGAATGCGAAGAAACCAAAGACTATAACAAATGAAAAATGGACAGAACTTGAAGTAAAGGTCGTGGTAACAATCAGATTGAGTTTGGAGCCACAGATTAAATATCAGCCTTTGATAGAAACCTCTTCGAAGGACTTGTGGGAGAAGCTTGAGAAAGTTTACAAGTCAAAGCCTTTGTCAAACCGGTTATATTTAAAGAAGGAATTGTACCGGCTTTAGATGGAAGAAGGGTCAGATTTGACCAATCATATTAATGAGTTTAATAGATTGGTGACCCAACTAACCAGTATTGATGTGAAGTTGGACGAAGAAGATAAAACCTTATTGCTTCTTGTCTCTCTTCCAGATTCATACTCAACTCTCTAGACTACTCTCCTTGTAGGAAAGGAAAAACTTGCAGTTGTCGATGTGATGTTAGAAGTCGTGGACCAGGATAAGTTTAGGGGCACTACTTCTAGAGATCAAGGAGACAGTTTTCTTTCTTTTTCAGATGGGCGTGGAAGGGGTCTTAATCGGAAGAAGTATTCTGGCAAGGAACGAGAAAGGTCTCATTCGAGACCAAGTAAGAAGGATAAATCTTAAGTTAAGTGTTATCATTTCCGCGAGAAGGGCCACTACAAAAATCAGTGTCCATTGTTGAAGAAGAATAACAAGAAAAAATGTAAGCATATTGAAGATCTGCTAATGTTACTGAGCAAGCAGATGTGTGCATCAACGGAGAGCTGTACACAGTGACAGAAAATAAAGTTTCACAAGGTGATCTCTTATCTGTTAGAGACAGTAGCAGCCTTATAGATTGGTACATGAATTCCTGATGTTCTTTTCATATGTCCCCTCACAGGGATTGGTTTGATACTTTTACAGCATGCAATGGTGGTACAATTTTATTGGGTAACAATGTAGTCTGCAAAGTTATTGGGATATGCACCATTAAAGTTAAAATGTTTAACGGGGTTGTTAGAACAGAATTGAAGAAGAGCTTGCTGTCGGTTGGAGTACTTGACTCTATAGGCTGTAGTATCTCAGTCAGAGATGGTGTAATGAAAATTACTAAGGGTTCGATGGTAATTATGAAGGGCCAGAAAATGGACACCCTCTACAAGTTGATAGGGGGCACAGTTGCTGGTAGAGCAGCAATATCTATGCAGGATAATTTCAACAGTAATAGCATAGAATTATGGCACATGCAACTTGGTCATTTGAGTGAAAGTGGAATGAAAGAACTTCACAAAAGGCAATTGTTAAAAGGTATCAAAACATGCAGTTTGGAATTTTACAAGTTTTGGTGTACGACAAACAACGGAGGGTCAGCTTCAAGGTAGGAGCACATACTAGTAATAATGTACTTGATTATGTACATTCTGATGTGTGGAGCCTGATCAAGCATACGTCAATGAGTGAATCCCATTATTTTGTTAGCTTTATAGATGACTAATCCAGAAAGGCGTGAGTGTATTTTATGAAGCATAAATATGAGGTTTTCAGAATCTTTAAGTAGTGGAAAGCTAAAGTAGAAAACCAGACTGGAAAGAAACTGAAGTATTTCAAATCAGATAATTGCACATAATACAAGGACAGATCATTCTTACAGTTCTACCAGGATAAAGGTATCACCAGGCACTTCTTAATTAAAAGAACTCCAGAGCAAAATGGGATTGTCGAGAGGATAAACATAACTCTATTGGAACCAGATGTATGAGGTTGAATGAAGGATTTCCCAAGAGTTTATGGGCTGAGGCACTCAACACAACGTGTTATCTGATAAATCAATCTCCTTCAGCTGGAATTGATTACAAAATCCCTGAGGAAGTATGGACTAGAAAATCGGTTGATTTTTATGTGATGAAAATATTTGGTTGTCTAACTTATGTTCATCTGTCGGTCGAAGAGCTACAGTCCAAACTTGATCCAAGGTCAAAGGAGTGTATTTTCCTTGGATATGAAGATGGAGTCAAGAGATACAGGTTATGTGATCCAGTATCCAAGAAGAAGGTTATCAGCAGAGATGTGATGTTCAATGAGAAACACATGCTGAAAAAATTCGGGAATGAATCTGGAGCAAGTGAGTTGCAGAAACAACCAGTTGAGGTGGATCAAACCATTGTAGAGATATGAGTTTGATAATATGGTTTCCTTTGCCTTGATTGCTGGTAATGGAGATCTAACTAGCTATCAGGGTGCTATTCAATTCGAGGATAATGATAAATGGGCGATAGCGATGTCAGAAGAGATGTAGTCTTTATAGAAAAATCAGACTTGGGAGTTAGTTCAAATTCCAAAAGGATCGAAGACTATAGGATGCAAGTGGGTGTTTAGGAAAAATAAAGCTCAGTCTAATAAAGAATGTGAAAGATTCAAGACTGGGTTAGTGGCAAAGGGATTCTCTCAAAGAGAGTGAATCGACTATAATGAGTTATTCTCACCAGTTGTGAAACACACATCGATTCGGTTAATCTTATCTATTGTAACATCACATGATATGGAGTTAGAGCAGGTTGATGTGAAAACCAAGGTTCTCAGAACCGGACTGTTCATCGAACCGAAAAAGGTACCGAGTGGATGAGTCACTGGTCCAACCTTGGTCGAGCCGTTATTGACCCGGTGACGTCATTAATATGTAATAAATAATAAATAATTAAATATATTTATTATTATTATTATATATTATATATAATATTTAGTAAATTTGTAATATTAATCAATTTAATTATTTTAAAAAAAACTAAACCTATTTGTATATATTTTTCCTGTAAATTACATTTGGCATTTTGTGTGTGTGAAAGAGGGAGAACCAAACAACATACCATAAGTATCCTTCCTTTCGTTCAGATTATAAAACCAAAACCCCAATTTCCAAAGTAATTTGTTTTCTTCTTATGAATTTATTCCTAATTAAGACATACATAATAAATTACATCTTAATTAATTATCTTGAAGGGGTGAGTCTGAGTCATCAAACATTGTGATTTTTCCCATTGATTACTGCTCTCCCCTCCAAGCTCCAGTCGAGTTCACGCCACAAAAAAGTGAAAAAAAATTGTGTCATCCTTCACCTAATTATGGAGTGCTTTTGCTTTTGCTTCTGCTTCTATTTCTATTACTATTTATATAAACACAGACACATGCCACATAGCAAAGCAAAGCGTGTAGCATTTCTTACTCTCTTAATTTCTCTAGTTGGTCTGCAGCCTGCTTCAACTAGTAACCAATTTCCACAACTTGGTAAGCCGTGAGAGAGATGATGGCGATGAGATGAGATGAGAGAGATTTGGGCAGAGAAGAAGCATAACAAAAACTGAAGGATAAGCTTTAAAATTATTTTATTTAAGTTAGAACTGGTCTAACCCGCGAACCAGCCATCGGTGCGCTGGGTTAGGCGGTTCAACCGCCGGTTCACTGGGTTTGTATGGGTTTTTGCCAAAAATGGGTCTTTGGTCCAAATCAGATTGGAGAGCCGACCAGTTGCGATTTTTATTGGTTCGACAGCCGATGCGGTCCGGGCCTGAAAGCCAGGGTAAAAATAGCTGTGACGCCCCCAAAATAGGTATACATCACCCATTTTGAGTCGTCAATAACATGGTACAGAAACAACTACAACTTTATTAATACAACATAAAAACTTTGAGTTTAAATACAAATATTGTCTTCTAGACAATATCCACACTCAAATAAGTCCTCATTACAATTATTGATACATTATTTTATAAAAATGGTGAGGACTACTAAACAACTTTCTAGAACCATCATTCCATACCCCGACTAGTACTCGCTACATTCTCGCCTCCTGAGAAGAAAAATGGAACAGAAAGGAAAAATGGTGAGCTCAACTAGCCCAGTAAAGAATATTATAACTAAGATAATATAGAACAAATTATCGTTAGTCCTCAACAAGGAAAAATTTAATAGAATACAATAGACAACAAATTTTAAATCAATATTCGCAGCGGAAATAATAATTCATTAGAAAAGTAAAGTAGAGAATAAAATCTACTATCTTCTATATATGAATTTAAAAGTTCATCGTCATTATTTTATCCCTGTAACATCAATCAATATATATCTGGAATCAAATATTCATCTTTGCACTAAAGGCCAAAGATATTCATCAGTTGATCATGTTCATCTCAACACCTGTTCATCTTTGTACTACGGGCCAAAGATATTCATCATAAAATCATTAATCTTTGCACTACAGGCCAATGATATTTAGTTATATCATCATTTAGGACTAAGGATGATGAAAAATATTTTAAAGAAAACGAATTCAGTAAAACAAAAGAACAAAAATTAAGGATTTGTACTTTAAACAATCCGAGTTCAAAAATACTTCATAAATAATCATAGTGGAGTAAAATTCAAGAATGATCAAAACATGGATACAATCAAAGCTATTATCCATAATAGATATCTTAGACAAAAAGAAGAAAATTTTATTTTTCGATGAATAGTGCCGTATTCGTGAATAGTTCCGTATACGTGAATAGTGCCGTATACGTGAATAGTAACCCCGACACAAAAAGTTTCAAATTTGATAAAGAGTTTAGACTAATATTTGGACATAATGATATTGAAAGAAATAATATCATTTACTAAAAAATTAAAATCCCTTACCTCGAAAGAATAGTACTTCTGGCTGGAATACTGAATATAGTGCTGAAGGAAATTTGCACCGTATAACAACACTCAAAGTATCAAAATACTCACAAGAATACGCTCAATATATCGAGAGAGAAAGATTTCAGTTTCTAGTGTGATTTTCAATTCTAACCTAAGCACCCTATTTATAGGAAAATGCTTAGAACACCAAAGCAGAAAATTTAATATAATATAAATTTTCTAAATCTTCCTATGCACACCACCAGCTGAATTCAACCACTAACACATGTCCCATAAATAAAAAAAAACGTTTTTCTTAATTAAAATATTTTAAACTTCAAAAATTAATTATTTTGGAACTTCGGAACTTCAATAATTCATAATAAATAGCCCTTTTGTCAAAAAAATTCGAAACTCATGTTTTTTTCATAGGAAATTCCATTATCTACAACTTTGCAGAAGAAAGTGTTTTCAAATTCCAAACAGAAATTGACCGAAATCCACAAACGGGCGATTTTACAGGCTATAATCAAATTTCAGTCAAGAAATGGGCCAGCAGACATGTTTAACATGTTTTAAATAACTTTTACAACAAAAATACTCTTCCTCCTTATATACTCATATATCCCACATTCATTGAAAAAATATCATCATTATTATATTATAATAATTTAATAATATATTTAAATGAATTATTTTATCAGAAAAAGATAAAATATTAATTTTCAACAATTGTCACATTAAAAATTTTCTCCATCTATATTCACATAAAATCAATATTTTCCTCATCATATAAATCAATAATTAATTATTCACAAATAATATTACAGAATCACAGTACTGGCAACCAGGCTGTTCCCAAGAAAGAGGGTGCTTTCCAATAAGGATCTCTCCTTACTGGTGCGTAATTAGGTGACCAAACCTCTCCTTAGACAGAACTTTCTAGACATTACCAATAATGTTATCTAATAATATTATTCAGATAATATGAATTATTGCTTCGATAATGGAAAATACTGTGTAGTGACAATTATTGAAACAACAGTAATATAAAATATCAACGTATCAATTATTGAATCAATAAAATAAAATATTGAACAGTAATTACTGTAACAATTATTGAGTAGTGCCTTCTTACGTAAGAATCAATAATTGGTGCAATACCGTGTGCTACTATGCAACAATGCGTATTACTGTGTTTTAATCACCAGGTATTCCAACAGTATTAACGGTAACAACTACGCCGTTATTTATAAACAACTTATACATGTCATTTTCTTCATCCAATCGCTTTCCGTTATGGGGCCCACAAAAAACTGCGCCGTCGTACGAATATTCCACGACCAAACGAATATTCCCTGACAACAATGAATATTTTATAACCACTTGCTTATTTGAAATATTTGCGCATTTTACCCATAACTAACCACATTAATCAATTCAACCCTTACTATTTCAAAATAATAAATAGAGGAAATTAAATTTTATTTATTAATAATTTGGGGTCTTACAACCTCCCCTCCTTATGAAATTTCGTCCTCGAAATTGATGTACGTACCTGGTGTTTCGAAAAGATAAGGATACCTTGCTTTCATTTCCGTTTTCAACTCCCAGGTCATTTCCTCAATAGCATGGTTCCTCCACAGAACTTTAACTTGTGGTATGACTTTTGTGCGTAGGACATGCTCTTTCCTATCTAAGATCTTGACAGGTACCTCTTCGTACGTTAAGTCTTCGGCTATCTCATCCGGTTCTAACTCAATAACGTGGTTTGGGTCTTTCACATATTTACGTAGCACAGATATATGAAAAATATTATGAACACAAGACATACTTGGAGGTAACGCGAGTCTATAGGCCACATTTCCTACTCGGTCAAGAATCTGAAATGGACCAATAAATCGTGGATTGAGCTTTCCTCTCTTTCTAAATCTTATAACTCCCTTCTATGGAGCAACTCGCAATAATACATGATCCCCAATACTAAATTCTACGTCCTTTCGATGAAGATCCGCATAACTCTTTTGTCGATCCTGTGCTGTTTGTATACGTTGTAAAATTATTTGGATCTTTTCTGTAGTCATACATACCAACTCAGCTCCCAACAACGTTGCTTTACCCACCTCATCCCAACATATTGGAGAGCGACACTTACGTCCATACAATGCTTCAAATGGGGCCACCCCTATACTTGCCTGATAACTATTGTTGTAGGAGAATTCCACCAATGGTAAATACTTATCCCAACTCCCTTTGAAGTCTAGGACACAGAGTCTTAATAGATCTTTAAGAGTTTGAATAGTTCTCTCTGATTGTCTGTCCGTTTGAGGATGGTATGCTGAACTGAATCGTAAATCCGTGCCCATAGCTTTTTGCAAGCTAACCCAAAATCTTGAAGTGAATCTTGGGTCACGATCCGAAACTATGGATACTGGCATGCCATGCAATCTCACAATCTAATCTACGTACATACGAGCAAGACGTTCAAGGGAATAAGTCTCCCGTATAGACAAGAAATGAGCAGACTTGGTTAATCTATCAACAATAACCCAAATATCATTTATGCCTTGAGAAACCGTGGGAAGACCCGTAATAAAATCCATAGTAATGTGTTCCCACTTCCATTTCGGAATCTCAAGTGGTTGCAATGGGCCTTTAGGCACTTGATGCTCCGCCTTTACACGTTGACAAGTCAAACACCTCGAGATAAACTTTGCAGTCTCTCTCTTCATATTGTTCCACCAAAATGTATGTTGAAGATCACGATACATTTTGGTACTTCCAGGACGGATTGCAAATGGTGTATTGTGTGCCTCCATCATGATCTTGTACTTCAAATCAAAATCATTAGGAACACAAAGTCTGGAGTTGACTCGAAGTATTCCTTCTTCATCGATTCTTGCTTCTAGAATAGCACCTTCTTGCACTTTCTTCTTCATACGCATCAGCTCCGGGTCTGTGGCTTGAGCAACTTTAACTTTTTTGATTAAAGTTGGTTTTATACGTATACTTGACATTATTGCATGGGTCCCCGAAGTCTTGAATTCTATTTTCATCTTTTGTAAATCACAACAAATAGGCTTTTGCGTTGACAACATCGCACTCGTTCCCGCGTATGATCTTCTACTCAATGCTTCAGCTACTATGTTCGCTTTTCCAAAATGGTATTGAATGGTATGGTTGTAGTCTTTCAACAGCTCGAGCCAACGTCGTTGCCGCATGTTGAGTTCTTTTTGATTGAAGAAATATTTGAGGCTTTTATGATCTGAATATATCTCCACTTTCTCCCCATAAAGATAGTGCCTCCAGATCTTTAGCACGAAAATGACTGCTGCCAACTTTAGATCATGAGTAGGATAATTCCTCTCATACTCTTTAAGTTGTCGCGAGGCATAGGCTATAACTTTTTCACATTGCATGAGAACACATCCTAGCCCTTTGCCTGAAGCATCGTTGTATATAACAACTTATACTTGTCATTTTCTTCATCCAATCGCTTTCTGTTATGGGGCCCACAAAAGACTGCGCCGTTGTACGAATATTCCACGACCAAACGAATATTCCCTGACAACAATGAATATTTTATAACCACTTGCTTATTTGAAATATTTGCGCATTTTACCCATAACTAACCACATTAATCAATTCAACCCTTACTATTTCAAAATAATAAATAGAGGAATGCCACTTCCTCAAGCCAGAACTCACATTTCTTCAACTTGGCATATAACTTATTTTCACGAAGCCTTTGGAGTACCAGCTTCAAATGGTGCTCATGACCTTCACGACTTTTGGAATATATGAGGATGCCATCAATAAAGACAACAAAGAACTGATCCAAATATTCCTTGAATACTCGGTTCATCATATCCATGAAAGCCGCAGGAGCATTAGTCAATCCAAAAGACATGACTAAGAATTCATAATGCCCGTACCGAGTTCTGAAGGCAGTCTTTAGAATATCCTCAGTTCTAATCTTCAGCTGATGATATCCAGAACGAAGATCGATCTTTGAAAAGAATTGTGCTCCTTGTAACTGGTCAAACAGGTCATCAATACGAGGTAGCGGATACCTATTCTTGATAGTGACATGGTTTAATTCCTGGTAGTCGATACAAAGTCGCATACTCCCGTCTTTCTTCTTTAGAAAAAAAACTGGAGCACCCCAAGGAGATGTACTAGGACGAATGAAACCGATGTCCAACAACTCCTGTAGTTAGACCTTTAACTCCTGAAGTTCAATAGGAGCCATTCGATATGGGGTTTTAGAAATGGGCTTTGTACCAGGTTCAAGATCAATAAAGAATTTAACTTCACGTTCTGGGGGTAGACCAGGAAGTTCTTCAGAAAATATGTCAGGAAAGTCAATAACAACATGAATATTATTCAAATATGACGTGTCTTTATTCAAATCCATAACATGGGCTAAGAAAGCTTTACATCTGTTTTTTAATAAACGAATAGCTTTATGACTTGATATAACAGTGATTGATTTTAATGGCTTAGTTGCTTGAATTTGCACAACAGGTTAGTTAGGAATATGAAAACTAACAACCTTACGAAAATAATCAATTTTGGCATGATGAGTAGTTAACCAATTAATCCCTAAAATCACGTCAAATGCATGTATCTTTAAAGAGATAAGGTCAACAGGTAAGGTGATGGTGCCAACTTAGATCAAACAAGATTTATAAACAGTGGATGTGATAAAAGTTTCTCCTAACGGAGTCTCCACAGATAAATCAAAGTCTAATTTCTCCGGAATCAAGTTTAAACGTTGAGCACAAACAGGAGAAATAGATGAATGGGTAGCACCGGTATCTAGTAAGGTATAAACTTCGCATGAATTTATGATTAGTTTACCCGTGATCACCTTGTTTGGGTTCCTCGCATGTTGACTAGTCACGACAACGCTCTTCTAGGAACCGTTGACTTTAACTTTTTTGGGACAGCATTTTGAGTCACCATCCTCGCTGGACTTGGTTTCGCTACAGTACAATCTCGAGCGATATGTCCTTCCTTTCCACAGTTATAACAAACCTTAAACTGTTGTGGGCAGTTTGGGCTGATATGTCCTTCTTTTCCACACTTATAGCATATGACCGGTGGTCGTTCTCCTCCCTTGGAACCAGTTGTTGCTGGTGCTGACGTCTTCGTATTGTCATTGTTGAATCTCCTCTTTTTAAAATCTCCTCCCGACTCGCTTCTTCTATTCTCATGGACATGATTACCACCAGAGTGGTTGCCACTCTTGTCCGTATTTTTCTTTCTCCGCTGGTTATTGTTGTTCTGATGACTGCTGTCACCGGTATGATCCTGGTTGTGGTCCCTCGGTTGAACGTACTCGTTATCTCGCTCTAATAATTGAGCCATGTTGACAATATTTGAATAGAGAGAAAATTTATGTGAAATGAGATATTGACGTATGCTGGGTTTTAAACCTCTCAGAAACATCCGCGTCATACGTTCCTCATTCTCCACCAAATGAGGTGCAAACCTGGACAATTCTGTAAACTTCGCCTCGTACTGGGACACCGTCATGTTATTCTGCTTCAGTCTAATAAACTCTACCTCCTTCATATGACGAATACTTTCAGGAAAGTACTTGTCATTGAACAGTTTCTGAAATGTTTCCCAAGACATGCTAAGTGCGGCTGGATGGGTACGCTTCATAGATTTCCACAATTAATCTGCTTCATTACGGAACATAAAGGTGGCGAATAGAACCTTCAGTTCCTCCGTGCGTCCCAAGACATCGAATATCTTGATAATTTGTTTGACCCACGTCTCCGCCTTAATCGGATCCGACTTTCCCCATAATTCTGGTGGTCCTAACTCCTTGAACTGCTTGGCTGTCACAAACCGTGAATTGCTATCATTTCCTCATGTATTTTGAACATGAGTCTCCCTCGTCTGATTTTGCATGAACTGCAAAAAGCTTCTAAACATCTCATCGTTCATCATCTGCTCAGTGGTGTTGTTCACAGGAGGAACATTGCCAGCCTGTTGCACGTTCTCCTCGTTAGTGAGTACAGGCGTCTCCACGATTTCATTTACTCCACTGTTAACATTCTCAGTTGCCATTCTTAAATACTGCCATAAAACAAGGGTTAATTAAACAAATTAACAAATCACATAATACCCCTATATTATGACCGACCAATAAATAAGCTTAGGTAGGACACACTAGCGAAGGGAACTTGCACCGTATAACAACACTCAAAGTATCAAAATGCTCACAAGAATACGCTCAATATATCGAGAGAGAAAGATTTCAGTTTCTGGTGTAATTTTTAATTCTAACTTAAGCACCCTATTTATAGAAAAATGCTTGGAACACCAAAGCAGAAAATTTAATATAATATAATATAAATTTTCCAAATCTTCCTACGCATACCACCAGCTGAATTCAACCACTAACACATGTCCCATAAATAAAAAAACGTTTTTCTTAATTAAAATATTTTAAACTTCAAAAATTAATTATTTTAGAACTTCGGAACTTCAATAATTCATAATAAATAGCCCTTTTGTCAGAAAAATTCAAACCTCATATCTTTTCCATAGAAAATTCCATTATCTACAACTTTGCAGAAAAAAGTTTTTTCAAATTCCAAACAAAAATTGACCGAAATCTACAAACGAGCGATTTTACAGGCTATAATCAAATTTCAGTCAAGAAATGGGCCCACAGAGATGTTTAACATGTTTTAAATAACTTTTACAACAAAAATACTCTTCCTCCTCATATACTCATATATCCCACATTTATTGAAAAAATATCATCATTATTATATTATAATAATATAATAATATAATTAAATAAATTATTTTATCAGAAAAAGATAAAATTTTAATTTTCAACAATTGTCATATTAAAATTTTTTTCCATCTATATCCACATAAAATCAATA
Organism: Panax notoginseng; assembly: GCA_016801055.1. Classification (NCBI taxonomy): domain Eukaryota; kingdom Viridiplantae; phylum Streptophyta; class Magnoliopsida; order Apiales; family Araliaceae; genus Panax; species Panax notoginseng. The sequence goes on from CM029017.1 coordinate 34,932,686, forward strand.
TTTTCCTCATCATATAAATCAATAATTAATTATTCACAAATAATATTACAGAATCACAGTACTGGCAACCAGGCCGTTCCCAGGAAAGAGGGGGCTTTCCAATAAGGATCTCTCCTTACTGGCGCGCAATTAGGTGACCAATCCTATCCTTAGACAGAACTTTCTAGACATTGCCAATAATGTTATCTAATAATATTATTCAGATAATATGAATTATTGCTTCGATAATGGAAAATATTGTGTAGTGACAATTATTGAAACAACAGTAATATACAATATCAACGTAGCAATTATCGAATCAATAAAATAAAATATTGAACAGTAATTACTGTAACAATTATTGAGTAGTGCCTTCTTACGTAAGAATCAATAATTGGTGCAATACCGTGTCCTACTGTGCAACAACGCGTATTACTGTGTTTTAACCACTGGGTATTCCAATAGTATTAACGGTAACAACTACGCCGTTATTTATAAACAACTTATACTTGTCATTTTCTTTATCCAATCGCTTTCCATTATGGGGTCCACAAAAGACTACACCGTCGTATGAATATTCCCCGACAGGAAGAATATTCCACAACCAAACGAATATTCTCCGACAACAATGAATATATTATAACCACTTGCTTATTCAAAATATTTGCGCATTTTACCTATAACTAACCACATTAATCAATTCAACTCTTACTATTTCAAAATAATAAATAAAGGAAATTAAATTTTATTTATTAATAATTTGGGGTCTTACAATAGCTTTCTCCATGGTGATTTAGAAGAAAAGATCTACATGAAGTAGCATGAGGGGTTTATTAAACTAGGAAAAGAAGACTTAGTTTGTAGTTTGAAGAAGTTTCTCTATGGTTTGACGTAGTCCCCAAGACAGTGGTACATGAATTTTGACAACTTCATGGTGGCTCATGGTTGCTCTCGTTCGGAGTATGATATCTAACGACCTATAAATCAAACTTAGCTTGTAATTATGGTTTTTGAATATTATTTTATTAAATAAAGTTTTAATTAATATTATTTTAAGTTATGTGTTTGAAGGTCGTTCTATGACCTAGGATGATTTTTTAATGTTAGAATTTTGGTTTTGTGCTAGAATTAAATAGTATGAATTTTCAAGACAAAAATAATTTTTTTTTGAGAAATTTACGTAAAAATAATATTCATCAAAAACTGATATATAATATTTTTGAAATTCTGAAAAATACGTAAATGTTAGAATTCTGAGGAAAGACGTAATATCCAATAAAATTCATAAACTAAAAAAGCATTTTCCAGCCTACGTGTTGAATTAGGAAAGTCAAAAAGTCAACAAAAGTCATGGTCAACAAAAGTCAAAGTTAACCTTCAATTTGACTGGGCTTTATTATTGGAGGCCCAATATGAAGTCTTAATAGGCCCAAATGAAATTAATTCAAGGCCCAAAGAATTATTAATTTGAGTCCCAAAAGGAAGCCCAAAGTGAATTTAATTTAAGCACAACCCAAGATCTAAACCCATGGGTCAACCCATGAACTAAATGGGTGGATAATTGAAGAACCAAACTCATGTGAGACCCCCAAATGGGGCACATGGCCGATCACCTCATCAAGGTAAAGGAGGTTTGCCTCCACAAATATCTTCCTACTTGCAAAATTATGTGGTTGAAAAGTCTTGCATGGTTAACTAACTTAACCATGGTTGAAATAGTAAGGAGGTGAAGTAGGGGGTGATTTGGAAGATTTAAAACTTAAAGGTATTGACTATAAGAGACTTAAAGCAAAGTGACTAATTAATAACCTAAATAAAGTGTCTTAATGAATTAAATGCCCTAAACCTTGCCTCTTCTATAAATAGAAAGCTAAGTGTTAGTTTTCCTTCACAAAAATCAACTAACACCTTATATTGAGAGAGAAGTGAATGCAAAGCTTGAAAAATCAAGAAGGAAGTCTTCCTAACTGCTCAAAGTCATCAAGTTAATCAAGAACATAAGAAGTAAGTAATCAAAAACTCATCTATCTACTTCATCTTAAGTCTTTAAAAGCTTTCTAGATATGTTATAAAGAGGTTATTGGAGGATGGTTAGGTGGTTCATGCTGAATCATTAGCATACCGGTGGAATAAGGATGATTTCGTGAATTAAAATCACTAAACTATGCATGTTAAAAGAAATTACAAGTATAAAAGGGAGAACATAAGAACTATGTTAAAAGTTGTTGATGGAAAAGTTTAAAACTATCGTATATGTGTTGTTGATGGACAAATTAAAAACCGTCATTTGTTAGTGTAAGAATTGTGTAAATGTTTCCTTTGGAACGGAGTAAAAGTATGTTATAACGAAGTTATGGCAAAAATTTCAGTAAAAGATATTAATCGATGAAAAGCCTAAGCTAAAATAATTTTTGTTTGTAGTTAGTCAATTCTGAGATTTGTATTTTTTTTTCAAGGGATTGAGTAATTCACGAGAATAGGAAGCCATGGACTCGAGAACGAACTCGTTTCGACTCCGAATGAGAAAGATACGAAGAAACAAAAATTAAACATTAAAAACATTAAGTATGAAAAGCTATGCGGCATGGGATTTTTGAGCCAATTAAATGCCTAGTTAGAATGTCCGAAAATTTTTTCTGTCCGGGGGGATTTAAAGTATGCTATGAAAGCTAGAGAAAAAAGTCTCGAGAATGGATTGATTCCGAGTTAAAGTGACTAAGATATGAGATCACAAAGTGGTCACCAGGATCGTAGTTTAAAACCTCAAAATTTTTCAAACGGTTATGCATGGCGCTGCAGCGCCAGTTATGCCTAAAAACTAGGCGTTGTAGCGCTCAGCCAACAGTTTCTGCAAAATGGCACCGCAGTGCCAGAAAAGAAAAGGAAACCCGTCGTCACAACGTCGATCCTGAATTTTGCCCAATGAAGAGATTTTTAAATCAGAAAGTAAAAGAAATGTTATGGAATAAAAAAGAAGATAAATATTAATTATTTAAAAAATCTTAATAAGGGTATTAGAAACTTAACTTAATGATTGAAAGTAAAGGGACACAATAAAATAACACTTAAACGTAAAATACTGAAACGAAGTAATTGTTTCGTATTTGCGTAAAATGAATATATTTAAGATATACAAATGATTAACTTCGATATTTACACTTAATAAAGGCAAAGTATGACAATTCACGTCAATGAATGGTAATGAATGATAGTAAATGCTAACGAAAGGTAACAAATGGTAATAAACTTAAAGTATAACTTCAATCTAACGTATGAAACGGGTACGTGATGAGTGAGTTTTATACCTATTAATCGGTTAACTTTTAGGTTTGATTCGTGGATACTTGGAGTATATTTAGTATCATTTTATTCGTTTTCATGCTTTTTTATTGTAGGAACTGGTCTTGATGGTGAAAATAGGAAAATCAGAACTTAAAGGGAAGTTTTGTAGTTGCTTGAACCAGGACAACCGTCGGGGTGGATTTCATAGCATAATATCTTTGTCGGGGTGGAATAGCATTGTACAACCGCTGGGGCAGATTTTTTGAAGGCAAAAATTGCTCCGGGGTGGAATGGTCGAGAGCAGAATAGAAGTTGCCATGTCTGAGAAGGATTCTGGAGATGATTCAGTAACTGATTTGGGATGCAATTGAGAGACTATAAAAGGCAAATTAAGGGGGAGAGAAGGCATTATTGTATTCATTATCAAACCCTAGATTTGATTACACTCTTGGAGAATTGAAGCAAGAAGGTTAGCAAGAATGATTCAAGGCAAGAGTAAAGAAGAGAAAAAGATTACATCTCAGTTTTCATTCTCTTTCTTCATCTTTATTCTTGTATTCAGAATGCTATATTACTTGTGGATTTTGTTTTTTTTTTTAATTTAACTTTGTTGAACTAAATCTCTATTTAAGGCTACAATGGATTTTGCTATGTAACGAGGATTGACATACATCCTTAATAAGTATTGAGATTATTTCCATGATTGTCTATTATGGTTTACGCTTAACGATTTAATTGTCTGTCCAGTAATTATCGTAGTAATCTATATGAACTCGAGAGATGGAGTATAGATTTAGACTTGATCATAATAGCATGCGATTGTGTTTTCTGTAAGACGTTAGAATTCATAATTTATGTCTAGGATAGAGATACACATATACGTCGCATGTAATCTGTTAGAGAATTTGTGTTTAAAATCCTATTTAATTATAATTCACATAGAGATATAACGAGTTAGTTAATTAGGATGTTTATCTTAATTCTATCAATTGTGGATTTAAGATGATTTGAGTATGATGCATTGGGAGATGACTATATTTAATTATGTGTTCTTGATTAACAATCCGAAATAATTAATTTGGTTTAACAGGAAGTGTGTCGATCTAAGTGAGACAATAAGTGAAATTGTAGTCTTAAATCTCCATTGATTGATTAAATCTTGTGGTAATTAGTTGATATCTAATTAATTAGTAATTTTCATAAATTTCACAAACTTTATCATTTGTTTAATAAAATTAAGATAATATAAAATTTGTAGTTGTTAGGATAAATTGCAATTATTTTCTCTGTGGGAACGATAATTAACTTATCACTTTATTACTTATTGACTACGTATACTTGCGTGCTGTGCTCAATTGGATTTTGACCAATAAATTTTTGGCGCTGTTGCTGGGGAACTTATAATTGTGTTTATTACTTTTAATATCAGTTTATTTAAATTGGTTTTAGTTAAACAATTTTGTTTTTTGTTATACTTCTTGTTTTAGGTACTTTTGAGTAGTGTGACGCCCCCAAATTCGGGTCCATTGAACCTCAGATTCAGTGCTCACGATACATCATACTCACTACATCTATCTACCCATACTTTATTAATTACATCATTCATTAAATTACCTTAATACAAAATATATCATTATCCAAGATCTAACTAATCTTTACATTACATTTATAATAATACAAAAGATTAATATCCTTATATAAGGTAATAATTATTATACAAATGACGCTATTCGTTCGCTTTCTCTTTGCCTTTGTCTTTCTTCGAACATTCGGGCTTGACTGAAATATTATCATGATATAGCAAGGGTGAGCAAGTAATTCGTTCAACAAGTTTAAAGCGCACAATAAATGATATATCATGACTAGAAGAGTTTAACTCTTTAGAACTTCAACAATATTCAAAAGATTGTGAAGTAGCTAAAATAATGAATAATTTCCAATAACAAGGATTATCATGAATTTCATGCAGAATAACTTATTAAGAATAAAAGAGTTAAATTCTTTCGAAGTTTTAACAATTATCAAGTTGATTATGATGGATTAGCAATACTGTAACCATATTCAATAAAGAGGGATATTCCTAGATTTCATGCTGAGTGATCACAAATGAATCGTGAATTGCTAGAGGAATCATCAGCTAATTCAAACTGAATACCTCAAGAGTATAAGTTAACCGTAAAGATTAAATCATACTCTTCTGCGAGTATGTGAAGTGATCAGCCTCATTGTACCCGTGATTATGCATAGTACTCAAAAATAGCGCGCGGGTCAGGTTTTCCAACAATAAAGTTCCCCTTATTTTATAAGAGTTGTTCATCTCAGCATTACATCATGAGTCCGTACCATAATAATATGGTTTGGATTGAATTCAAAGAAATGCTAATGATTTCAACATATAATATCAATATTGATTTAGCCAAAATACGTGGCATAAATCTTCAATAATAACTTAGTTAAATTAATAGAACAATTCATGCTTTAACAAATATTAGTCTGGCCGAAACAAATGACATCGATCTTCAATAACAAATCAGTTAAATAATAGAACGCTTCATCAAATATTAGTCTAGTCGAAACAAATGGCATCGATCTTCAATAACAAATTAGTTCACAAATAATAGAACACTTCATCATATATTACTCTAGCAGAAACAAATGGCTTCGATCTTCAATAAAAAAATCAGTTCACAAATAATAGAATACTTCATCAAATATTAGTCTAGCTGAAATAAATGGCATCGACGTAGTACTTAAATAGTTCAAGTATAATTGAATTTTAAAAATAGCTTGAACACTTATACAAATATAAAAGATTCGCATAAGTTTTAGGATTTAATCAACGTATGAACATCGAACAAATTTAGAATTTTCAAACATCGTAGAATAATCATAAGAACAAGGTCAAATGAACATATGAACTTGGACACAATAATCAATTCTACAAGTTTAGACAATCAAAGGAAGTTAATAAACTCGCATATCATAAAGTTTATACAAGAGATAGAAATTTGCACAAAGAAATAATTTGTAAAGGATAATATATAAGAAAATTCAATAACATTGCACTTGGTGCGAATATCAATAATCATAGATGTGAAATAATTGTCAATAATTAATCAACTAGAATGCTTGAAATATAATATCTCAAGTTTTAGTTAGGAAACTTGCATTGTCTGTCGATTACTGCTACGCAATCTAATATAATCTCTTTATTGAAAAGACCTATCATTGTTAAAATTGATCTTTCAATTAGCATATCATATCTTAACTCATAATACAACTATTCTCATTAAATTATCTAACATTTAGTCACGTAAATAAATATTAGATATCACATTAAATCAGCATCTTAAACGTCCATCTAATATTAAATCACTTATTAATATTATTAATCATTTAATTTTATTCCAACCTAAATATTATTAACCACTTAATAATATTCTATTCATTTATAATAACATCTTACTCACCTCTTAATATTATTAATTATTTAATAATATCTTATTCACCTAATCATATTTTATTCATCTCATAATATTATTAATCATTTAATAATATCTTGGTCACTTAGGAATATTATTAATCTTTTAATAATATTTTTATCAATTCTTAATATTATTAACTCTTTAATAATATGTTAATCACACTCTAATATTATTAATCATTATCTAATATTATTAATTATTTAATAATATTTTAATCATTATCTAAAATTATTAATTATTTAATAATATTTTAGTCATTATCTAATATTATTAATTATTTAATAATATTTTAATTACTTACTAATATTATTAATTATCTAATAATATTTTAATCATTATCTAAAATTATTAATTATTTAATAATATTTTAGTCATTATCTAATATTATTAATTATTTAATAATATTTTAATTACTTACTAATATTATTAATTATCTAATAATATTATTAATCTTTTAATAATATTTTAATCTAAAATTAATAATCATTTAATAATATTTTAATCTAACATTATTAATCATATAATATTATTTTAATCATTTATTAATTTATAAACAATTTAATTTAATTGTTTACCCTTTACTATTTTATTTATTTAATAAACATAAAATACCATATATATAAAATTTCACCAAAAATGACCACAATACCCCTAAAAAATCTGAATATATCACATTAAAGACGTTTAATCAATATATTCATATTTACACAATTTTCAACTTAACATAACTTAATATTCTCATTTATTCTTAACTTAAACAAAGACATGAAAAATACCAAAACAACTTTTTATTTTTTTATCTTATGGAAAAACTTAGTATATATTATTTTAGTGACAAATTAAATTTCCTATAATTTTCCAATTTCGTTTACTATTTTTAAAGTGCTTAAAATTGTCTGAAATTGTAACATTTATCATAAATTATCCTTTTATCCAAAACTTATGAAATGTTCAGGGTAGTCTCCTGTTATCATTATCTAACTCCTGTAAAAATTTCAAATTTTCCTGAGTTATATATTAGGAGTTATTACAGTTCAATTTTAAAATCACACTTTCTTGTAAAAGCCGTTACTTTATTTTTGGTCATCCAAAAATTCCCATCTTTGGACATGAGCTATTTAACTTGACATACTATAAATTAGAAATTTTAGAGTAACCAATGTGGCCGAAATTGCCCTTTTTAAAAACTGGCTTGGACAATTTTTAACCTCCCAAATTTTGTTCTACCGGCATACTGTTTTGGGAGAATGGATCCTATATCATGCTCATTTAAAAATTTTGAGTGCTACTACTTGGGTTTAACAGTTAACTCATAGATCTAACACCCCTCTTTGATGGATCACAAAAATAATTTGTAGATTTCAAATGGTAGAGCTTCAAAGTAGGCGGAAATTTTATGGTTTTTAACCTAAAAACAGTTTTTATTTTCTTTTGATTTCCAAGCTTTTTCAACACTTAAAATGGTATGATCTAAAAATGAAACGCCCTATAAAATGTAGATCTAGTGTTCTAGTGTTTAAAATCATGAACTCATTATTTTGCCAAAAACAACCACAATAAAATACATAAACTAGATTAGGGTTTGAGTTTTTTAGGATTTTATACCTTTGTTTTGGTTGCTCTTCTTTGTTCTTCTTCCAAGGGTGTTATGAAGCTTGAAGAAACACAAACCTCCTCTCATTCTGCCTCTCTAATCTTGGCAGCCCTTTTGCTATTTCTTTCTATTTTTTTTCTCTTTTTAGCTATTTGAGCTATTTGGAGATTGAAGTAAACTTTTTGTTTGCAAAATGGAAGGGGCTATTTATAGGCCAAAAATAAATACATATAACATATGGAAGTATGAAAAATCTTCTAGCAAATCTCTCCAATATCTTCCCAAATCCTCCAAATCTTTCCTTTCTCTCCAAATCTCAAGCTAGGATTTGATTTTTAATTAGGCTAGCCTAGGTTTTGGAAAATTGAAATTAGTATGTGCCTATTTCCTCTCTTCATACGGTCCTATTTCCTTTAATTCTTTAGTTTTTGTTATTTTTATTATTTGCTTTATTTGCTAATTTAGTCCTCTAGAATGTTCATTTTATGTGGGCTAGGGTTTGGGCCAAAACAAATATTTATTTGGGCTATTATTTAAATTATTTGGGCTATATAAATTATTAAATGTCCAACAAATTAATTTTATCTTACCCTAATTATTTAATTAGGGTTACTCGTTCACTACTTTGAACTTTAAATAATTACTCATGTGAGTTTAATTATATAACCCAATTAGACTTGCTATAATAATAATAATAGGTTGAATTATTAAATAAAATTCCTTAGGCTAGTCTGTGATGCCCCCAAAATAGGTATACACAACTATTCTGAGTCGCCAAATACATGGTACATAATTTAAATATAAACTTAATTTATACAATACGACAAACGTAAGCTGAGAGTTTTAACACGAATATTGTCTCGTAGACAATATCCAAACTCAAATGAAGTCTTCATTACATTTATTATCACACTATTTCATGGAATAGTGAGGACTACTATAGCCACCATCTTGGACTATCACTCCATTCTCCGACTAGTCCCAACTATATTCTCATTTTCTGAAGAGAACAATGAAAGAAAAGAGTGAGCTCAACTAGTCCAATAAAGAATATTATGACTAAGATAATGTAGAATAAATTATCTTTAGTCTTCAACAGTATAAAAACTGATAGAATACAATAGACAACAAGTCTAACTGCAGCGGAACAAGTAATCCATTAGAAAAGTCAAGTAGAGCATGATGTCTACTATATTCTATGATTTAAAAGTTCATCATTAATATTTTATTTATGTAACACATCTCAATAAATAATCCACATCACCGAATTATCCAAGCACTACGGGCCAAAGATATTTATTAGTATCACATCTACGAATCATCCATGCACTATGGGCCAAGGATATTGTTGGTCGATTTAGCAAAATACGTGCAAGTATACACGGTCAACAAGTAATAGAGTGATAAGATAGAGTGTCGATCCTACAGAGAATTCTAATCAATAAATTCCAACTATTAGTACTATATCAATCCAATTTTATTTAAACAACTATAAATTGTGTCTTTCTGAAATAATTAAACTAAATTAAAAAATTAAAGAAATTATTCTAAGATAAATCAAATAAACAAAACTAAGATTTGGATGAATTCAGATAAATAAAGACTAAGACTTCAATATCCCCAATTATGAACTATAAACCAATTATCCAATTATCCCAATTATTATGCCTACTGAATTGTTAACATGAATTCTCAAATGCCAAAAGCCATTTTCCAAGTGATCAATTGACTTCTATTTAATCCAGATTAATCTTGCTATATTCCTATGCAAAATAATTGAATTAAACTCCTTCAATTCCAATTCCTTATGTGTTACATGCGGTGAACAAATATTTCCATTCAATTCACAAACCTAATTATTCACTATACAAACAACTAAGTCACATGTTATCATGCCCAGTTCTAACCCTAGAGTTCCTCTTCCAATTCCTTCTAGAGTAATAAGGTAATTATTGGCCAAATAATTAATCAATAAATACAAGGCAAGATAAACAACTCACTTTGACATAAATAATTGGAATAAATTGAACAACTAAATTATATCCATAAAAGGTTCAATTGAAATCTTAACGAAAGAATTAGTTCATAACGAAAATAAAAACCAACAATCTTGTGCAAAACATCCTTAAGGAATTACACAAATTGAAAATAAGGAAAGGGAGAAAAACTCTAGAGCCAATCCTTCAATCTTCATGTAAAACCCTTGCTTTGCCTCCAATTGTGGTTAATCCCCCCCTCTTTCCATTGAAACAACCTTTATATACTCCACGTATCCAAACTCTAGCAATCCAAATCCAAATTGACTTCAAACAACCTCCATTCAGCAAGTCAAACAATGGTCAAACGCGTGCCCTGGTCAATTACTGATGCGACCCGGCGCTGGAATTAACACTGAATGTAGCGCCCCGGCGCTGGCCTTCAGAAAATTTACCATTTTGCCATTTTCAGCTCAAATTCCCCAAATTTGTTCCTACAGCTTCGAAATCTGCAAAACAACACATAAACACAATAAAGATATTCCTAAATTACTCGAGAATACAACCATTTAAGCCCAAGTATATCCGATTTATGGGTATATTATCCAATCATCAAATACCCCCAAACTTAAATCGTTTCATGTCCTCAAGCAACAAGACATAAAAACACAAAAAACTAACCACTATGCAAATGCAAACTATCTAAATGTTCTTAATTCCAGCAATCTAATAGCACACATATATTCATAAGCCTCAGAAAAATCACAAAAACATGCTAATATATCATATTAAGGCAATTCAATAATATCCCAACAATCAATGAATCTAAATATGTTATTACTGATACCGTGAGTGTGTGTTCAACAACCATGCTAACCAATGAAAGGCAAAAATATGAAAGATAATAAATTTCTTAGTAGGCATCATACAGTGTAAACTTGAGAACTCATCAAATAAGCTTGATTCGGCCGAAATCAAACAATTACTAAAGTTCAAGGGTCAACATGGAATACTTATACCTTTTTTTATAACGGGGGCTTTTTGCACTTTTCCCGCTTTATTATTACTATTATTTTTTTTCATGACTATGCATTGTCTTATTCCCTTAGGCTTTTCAGTGCTACCTTAACGAGCTTTCGAACAACGACTCCTAAGCCATTAAGACCTTAGGGCGCTAGGTGTAGAGACAATCTCCTCGGGCTTACTTACTCAAGTAACAAAGGCCACAGAACTAGACAAGCATGCCATTTTTTTAAGCTTATATATTCCAAATATTTTTCCCCCAAACTTGAGTTTATGTCTAAATTTAGTCTTCACTAACTATTCAAATTGTTCCTTCATTTCACTAGCATTCATCCTTTAGAAGTCTATTATCTATCCATTTAAACTATTATAGCCAACATGGTCATTTTTCAAAATGTGCTATACTGATAATATCAATGTCAAACAGATAAAGATTTAAATCATGTCAAAGAAAATCATATCACTAGCTTATATATTCGTACTAGACTTGTTTATGCAATTTTACTTTCATCATTGGCCCCAAACATACGTAACTATCAAACAGCTGGAATTAACATGCAATCCTAAAATTTAACACTTAATCACCATAAAGATTTAAATTCAAACCATTAACAATCTAATAATGCAAAATAAAAATTAACTACCCCCAAACTGAACAAGAGCAATGTCCTCATGCGAAAGATATAACAATATAAAACAGAGGACTTCCCTGACGAGCTTAATCCTCGGGTGGAGCATCCTCATCCTCGCTCATCTTTTGATTGGAAGGGGGAAACACTGGCAGAACAGGAGCAGTAGGGAACTGGCTAAGAATAACGCCCGGGTACAGTTGGGCGTTCATGGCATTCTGGGCAACAAATTGATCAACCAAGTATTTGTAGATAACATCTTGACGTTCAGACAAACGGACATTCTGGGATTCAAGGTTGTAAAACCAACTGTCAATTTCCCGTTGGACAGCTTCAGGAACCACACCACGATGAGCTGTTGAGGATAGACCAAAAGTAGGTGGAGCTTGAGGTAGTGGGGCTTGTGTAGCTTCAACTTGGGGAATTATGAAACCCAATCCCCTAGGGTGGGTTTCCCACCTGTCCACACTTTATACCTGCTTATCAACTTATGGTCCAAAACTGGCATAGGCGCTTGAATCATCTCATCCGATTTCCATTGGACCCCAAACTTAGCACACAAAACACAAATGAGAGACGGATGGGGTTACCCTCCTGTGGTCCCTCCTCGTGATGCTCGAAGAATATACTGCTGAATAAGGTGGCCAACATCAATTTTTAAGCCTTGAATTATCGAATATAGTAGTAGTGCCCTCTCTTTGGTGACATGGCTCACATGTTCGCATGGCATGAGTTTGGCATAGATAAAGGCATACCACGCCTTCCCATATAAACTGAGGTGTGAATGGGGAAAAGTCATACTGCCACGTTCATGCACTGTCTATGTGGTGCCCGGTAGACAAAGCTCACGGATTATCTTCTCATAGTCTGGACCTTGACTCAAAAGATTGGCATATTCGTTATTGAGTCCCTCTAATGGCAGTTGATAACAACCATTAATGTCTTCGTCGCTAATTTCAACAGTTTTGCCCCTCACAAACACCCCATAGTGGCAGTGTTCAGGTATGTTGGCGTAGAATTCTTTGACAACTGCAATCACGGCTGGATCGGGTTATTCGGTGAGTTGGTACCAATTCCTCTCGGCTATCATGACTGCTATGTCCCCTTCTTTGGATTGATCGGGCCTTAAACCTCATTCGTGGATGAGAGAGCGGGTAGCCATCTTGTGGTAGCGTTCCTGTGCCTCAGCGGAGACAAACCTTCGACTGTCAAATTTGGGTCGGGCTGAGGCTGACCCGTAACCCTCGCCGCGTTGTCGCTTGGAAGCCATGTAGAAAATTCTGCAATTAATAGCATACATATGTATTAGCATTGGACATAATTTTAGTTTGGATAAACTTACCCATGGTACTACCCCCAAACTTCCCGAGAGGTGGACGTTATGTAGCATGGTTGTGGGTGTAGTGTGATACATAATAGCATGAAAGAACAAATTTTTTACCGAGTGATATCATTTTCTATCTGCATAACCTAATTGGTTAAAGAAGTACATGGTACGCCCAAAAGATATGATATGTAGGCAAATTTTTTTTTTAAGCAATTACAATCCAATAGGGCATGCATGTTCACATTCGGTCAAAACAAAAGTCCCATTGAAATAGGACCCCAAGTATGCATCAAGAAAGTGTAACATCACATTCTTAAGATATCCCAGTCGAAAAATAGATTGTTGATAGTGTGATAGCAGTGTGCAAGTGAATTCAGTGCAAGGATTGGGTGTTGTGTGGAAATTTAACCATGAGTATTGAGTTAGGAAAAACATCAAATACCTTGTGGGCAATTCATATTTTATTTTGAATCGCACTAGTTTTCTATCAAATCACCTCCCTGGTATTCAATCACTACATATGCATACTAATCCAACCAAAAGTGGTGCACAATCAAACGTGATTCACATGCCGACAATATGTGATAATCCAAATCAAAAGGGTGAAAATCGACATTGTAGATGTAGAGAATATAAATCAAGATGCAAAGTAGCTTACCCATCTTACAATGGAGTGTAATTTAGTAACATACCTTTGCGGTAGAGATGATAGATGAAAATTGCTTTACCAAAGGAAATCCCAATGTGATATGTGGAGTTGTGTTTGGTATTGGAACGTTATATGAAGGTTTAAGATCAGTTACCAGATGAGGAGTGGAATTGTGTGAGGAAGTTGAAAGGAAAAGAAGTGAACCGATCAGTTGTAGGAAACAAGTTGGACTCTAATTCTCGCTTCAGCGCCGGGACGTTGTGACTCGTGATACGAGGAGCGTCGGGCCGCTGACCTCCAGGGTCTGAGGGTTGAGCCTAGCACCGGGCCGCTGTGATAAGGCATACGTGCAGCGCCGGGGTGCTGATGGACAGGGTTCGATGCCGAGTGCTAGCGCCGGGGCGCTTGAAACTCGTTCAATTTGAGTGCCGGGGCGCTAAGGTGTTATGGTGAACATATGTACCCCAATTCTGAGCTGGTCCTGCACTAGTATGTGATGCAAAAATTATTCTACATCTCCTCAAATGAAATATAAGTAATTCAAATACTGAAACTACTAATTAACTGAAACTAAATGCAATAAATAAATAATACAAACTCCTGGGTTACCTCCCTGTAGCTCTTGGTTTATAGTCGTCAGCCGGACTTTGCAGTGTTGCTTAATTGTCCCCTGGTTCAGAGAGGTGTATGGTCGTAGATTGGCGATCGATGGGTCCACTCCAATAGTGCTTAAGTCATTGACCGTTCACCTTGAATGTGCGCTTTGAATTCGATTCCTCGATTTGAACATTTTCGTGCGGTGCGACAGATACAACCTTGAACGGTCCCGACCAACGAGATTTCAATTTTTCGGGAAATAAACGCAAATGAGAGTTATAAAGCAAGACTTTTTGGCCCGGTTCGAATGTCCGATCCAGAATTTTCTTATCATGCCAGGCTTTGACTTTCTCCTTATATAGTTTTGCGTTCTCATACGCATTGAACCAGAATTCGTCCATCTCGTTCAGCTGAAGTAACCTTTTCTCACCTGCTGCTTGTAGATCGAAGTTAAGTTTCAGTATGGCCCAGTGTGCACTGTGTTCTAGTTCAACCGGGAGGTGACATGCTTTTCCGTAGACCATTCTGTAAGGTGACATGCCTATAGGATTCTTGTAAGCTGTTTGATATGCCCATAGGGCATCGTCAAGACGCAATGACCAATTGATGGATTGATCACTTTTCTAGAATTCGTTTTACCTCCCTATTCGAGACTTCCACTTGACCATTGGTTTGGGGATGATACGCGGCTGCAATTTTATGATGAACCCCATACTTTATAAGTAATTTAGTGAACTGCTTATTACATAAATGAGTTCCCTCATCACTTATTATCGCCCTCGGCGTCCCAAATCGTGTAAAGATGTTTTTCTTTAAGAATCAGAGAACAACGTTGGCATCATTTGTGGGTAAAGCTGCGGCTTCTACCCATTTGGAAATGTAATCTACTGCCAACAGAATGTACTGATTATTGAAAGAGGATGGGAAAGGTCCCATAAAGTCGATTCCCCATACGTCGGATAATTTAACCTCCAAAATTTTGTTGAGTGGCATTTCATTACGCTTGGAGATGTTACCTACGCGTTGGCACCGATCACACTTCAGTACATAGAGGTAAGCATCTTTGAATAGAGAAGGCCAAAAAAATCCCGATTATAACACTTTGGCTGCTGTTCGTTCACCAGAATAATGACCTCCGTAATCTGATGAGTGGCAATGTCCTAATATGTTGTCCATCTCTTCATTAGGCACACAACGTCTAATCATTTGATCCGCGCAAGCCTTAAACAGAAATGGTTCGTCCCAATAGTATTGCTTAACATCGCGGAGGAACTTCTTACGTTGTTGTGAGGTCAAATCCAGTGGTAATACCTTTGCAACCACGTAATTCACGTAATCAGCATACCAAGGCAATATTGTAGTTACTCGGAGAAGTTGTTCATTCGAAAATTTTTCATTGATCATTACGTTGTCTTTTTTCTGCACCTCCGCATTTTCCAACCGAGAAAGATGATCCGCCACTTGATTTTCGGTACCTTTTCTATCCCGGATCTCCAAATCAAATTCTTGTAGCAATAATACCCACCGTATTAACCATGGTTTGGCATCCTTCTTCTCAATCAGATACTTAATAGCAAAATGATCAGTGTAGACAATTACCTTGGTCCTAATGAGATATGCTTTGAATTTATCAAAGGCAAACACAACTGCAAGTAATTCTTTTTCGGTGGTTGTGTAGTTCAATTGAGAATCTATCAACGTCTTGCTGGAGTAGTATATTGTGTGAAAAATCTTATCGTGGCGTTGTCCCAACACTGCTCTAACTACGTAGTCACTGGCGTCGCACATCAATTTGAACGGTAAAGACCAATCGGGCGCCACAATAATTGGAGCAGAGACCAACTTCTTCTTTAATACCTCAAATGCCTCGATACATGACTGATCCATCTTAAAGGGCACATCTTTCTCCAACAAGGAACATAAGGGTTTTGAAATTTTTGAAAAATCTTTAATGAAGCGTATGTAGAAACCCGCATGTTCGAAAAAACTCCGTATTCCCTTCACAGATGATGGAGGAGGTAGTTTCTCAATCGTCTCAATCTTTGCTTTGTCCACCTCTAACCCTGCAGCAGAAACCTTATGCCCTAAAATAATCCCTTCTTTCACCATGAAGTGGCATTTTTCCCAGTTAAGGACCAGGTTAGTCTCCACGCATCGCTTCAACACTAAAATCAAATTTTCAAACATAAATCAAAGCTATCACCGAACACAGAAAAGTCATCCATGAATACCTCCAAATTCTGTTCGACTATATCGGAGAAGATCGCCATCATGCACCGTTGAAAGGTTGCCGGCGCATTACATAGACCAAAGGACATCCGACGGAATGCAAACGTACCATATGGACATGTGAATGTGGTTTTTTCTTGATCCTCTAGAGCTATGGCAATTTGATTGTATCCGGAATATCCATCCAAGAGATAATAGAACTGATGTCCCGCTAACCTATCCAACATCTGATCAATGAACGGTAAGGGGAAGTGATCCTTGTGTGCGGCTTTGTTCAGCTTGCGGTAGTCCATACATACTCTCCATCCTGTAATAGTTCTAGTAGGGATGAGCTCATTAGCTTCATTCTTCACCACTGCTGTACCCCCTTTCTTTGGTACGCACTGTACAGGACTTACCCATGAACTGTCAGAAATTGGGTAAATAATACTGGCATCTAACGACTTTATAATCTCCTTTTTCACCACATCCTTCATAATGGGGTTTAGCCTTCTTTGCAGCTCAATGGTTGGTTTTTCCCCCTCTTCCATTAAAATCTTATGCATGAAGAACGATGGACTAATTCCCCGAATATCTGCTATAGTCCACCCAATTGCTGTTTTGAACTCTCGCAAGACCCATAACAATTTCTCCTTTTACGTGTCCGTTAACTCCGTCGAAACAATAACTGGTAGGGTAACATCTTTTCCCAAATAAGCATACTCCAGATGAGACGGTAGTGGCTTTAATTCCAACACCGGTGGCTCTTCTATCGAGGGTTTGAACTTTTTACCTTTCATTTCGGGCCTATTAAGGGTGTCGAATGATTGATTGCTTTTTTGGAAGAAAGATGATGTATCTAGCCATTTGACATACTCAACGTCATCTTCAATACCATCAACGTCCATCCCGAGCAAAATGGATTCTAGCGGGTCCTCCGAATAATTTCCACTGAACTTGTGATTAACTAATTCCTCCATGATATCCACCAGCATACACTCACCTTTTTCTTTCGGATAAGACATTGACTTGAATACATTAAAGGTGACCTGTTGATCCTCAACTCGCATTGTCAATTCTCCTTTTTGCACATCAATCAAAGTTTGTCCCGCTGCTAAGAATGGTCGCCCAAGAATAATTGGAATTTCGCTATCTACTTCACAATCCAATATAAAGAAATCCGCAGGGAAGATGAATTTATCCACTTTAACTAAAACATCCTCAACAATACCTCGTGGATATGTAACCAAACGATCCGCCAGCTGCAAACAAATATTTATCGGTTGTGGTGCTTGAAGTCCAAACTGGCTGTAAACGGATAGTGGCATCAAATTTATACTGGCCCCCAAATCACACAATGCTCGTCCCGAAAAATGATTTCCAATTTCACATGGGATATTAAAACTACCTGGATCCTTGAGCTTTGGAGGTAAATTATTCTGAATAATTGCGCTGCATTCTTCGGTTAATGCCACTGTCTTCAAATCAACCAATTTTCTCTTTTTCGACAAGACTTCCTTCATGAACTTGGCGTAACTCGACATTTGTTCCAAGGCTTCGGCAAAGGGGATGTTAATATGCAGTTTTTTGAAAATATCTAAGAATCTTGAAAACTGCTTATCCAACTTGGATTTCTGGAACCTCTGCGGATACGGTATGGGAGGCATTGTGATAGGTGGTTCCGGTGCTTTTTACTCTACGGTTTCATCTTGACATTTTTTGGGTTCCACAACTTCCTCTGTTTCAGCTATTACGTTATCCCTCTTTTCCTTATCCTTAACTGTCTCTTGCAAATCCTTCCCACTGCGTAAAGTTACAGCCTTGCAATGTTCGTCTCTGCCTGGATTTATCTCTATATCACTAGGGAGTGTTCCATGTGGACGGATACTCAATGCATGTGCTATCTACCCCAATTGATTTTCCAGATTCTTTATCGACGCACCTTGGCTTTTCACATTCATATCTACTTGATTCAATAGCTTGTCTTGTTCCTCATTCTTTTTGTTAGTAGCCCTAATGAATTTTTCCAAGGCTTCCTCCCACCCTGATTTCTTCTCTGGTTGTTGTTGAGTCTGATTTTGAAATCCGGATGTGTTTTGTTGTCTACGTGCTTGAGCTTGAGCTTGATTGTTACTCCATGAAAATCCCGGATGATTTCTTCACCCCGGATTATATACATTTTGATTCGGGTACGGATGGGTAGATCGACTATAGCTCCCTACGAACTGAGCTGACTCAACATTTATGGCACATTGAGCTGTAGCATGACTCCCAGCACATAACTCGCAAACCATTGCTACTTGTTGTGTGGATGGTGGACTCCATGTTTCCATTTTCTTAGCTATTGCGGCCACCTGTGCTGATAATGCTGTCATAGGATCCACTTCAAACTTTCCCGGTGTTTTCGGAGGGTTAGACCTAGTCATGGGCCACTGATAATTGTTGTTGGCCATCGTTTCCAACAATTGATAAGCCTCATCAAACTTCTTAGACATGATTGCTCCCCCTGCTGCTGCATCAATACTGGCTCTAGTGATCGCATGCAACCCGTCATAGAATATCCCCAACTGCATCCATTATGGAATTCCGTGATATGGGCACTTACTGAGCATATCCTTAAATCTTTCCCACGCCTCATATAACGATTCTAGGTTGAACTGTGTAAAGGTGTGAATATCGTTCCGTAGTTTTACCGATTTCGCTGGTGGGAAAAACTTAGCTAGAAATTTTTGAGCTAAGTCGTCCCACGCTGTGATTGAACCAGGAGGCAAAGAATGTAACCAACTCCGAGCTTTATCTTTCAATGTAAACGGGAACATCCTCAACCTTATAGCATCCTCCGACACATTATTAAACTTGAAGGTGTCGCAAACTTCCAAGAAACTCAAGATGTGCTCATTAGGATCATCTATCGAACTACCCCCAAACTGGCATGTATTCTGAAGCATCTGAATTGTTCCCGGTTTTATCTCGAAACTGTTCGCATTGATTGTCAGCCTCCTAATACTCGACTATATATCTATGACATTCGGCATGGCATAATCCCTAAGTGATTTCTATTCATCTCCTGCCATGTCCACTGATATTTCTTGTTCTGCCAGATCTTCTTCCAACTGTAAAACCTCACTCGTCAACCGCAATTTTCGGAGCTTCCTTTCGATGTCGTCTGTATAAGGAAAAAGTTCCTTTTTAGCCCTTGATCTAGTGTGCATACACTCGCAAAGAATTCCTGCAAATACAAGAAGAAAAATAAGTAACGTTTAAATTAAGACCGAATTGATTATAACTAATATGGAATTAATATTAATAAAGAAGTTCCACGGCAGCGGCGCCAAAAGTTTGTTGGTCGATTTCACAAAATACGTGCAAGTATACACAGTCAACAAGTAGTAGAGTGATAAGATAGAGTGTCTGTGACGCCCCCAAAATAGGTCCACTCCATCCAACCCATTCTGGGTCGTCAAAATACATGGTACAGAAACAACTACAACTTTATTAAAACAATTGTTGTGCAAAATACGACAACACTTAAACTGTGAGTTTAAATGCAAAAATTGTCCTCTAGACAATATCCACACTCAAATAAGTCCTCATTATAATTATTAATACACTATTTTACAGAATAGTGAGGACTACTAGAACAACTTCTAGAACCATCATTCCACACCCCGACTAGTACTCGCTACATTCTCGCCTCCTGAGAAGAAAAATGGAACAACAAGGAAAAGGGTGAGCTCAACTAGCCCAGTAAAGAACATTATGACTAAGATAATACAGAACATATTATCGTTAGTCTTCAACAGGGAAAAATTTAATAGAATACAATAGACAACAAGTTTTAAATCAATATTCGCAGCTGAAATAATAATCATTAGAAGAGTAGTTTAGTAGAGAATGAAATCTACTATCTTCTATATATGAATTTAAAAGTTCATCGTCTATCTTTTATCCCTGTAACATCAATCAATATATATCTGGAATCAATCATTCATCTTTGCACTACAGGCCAAAGATATTCATCAGTTGGTCATGTTCATCTAAACACCTGTTCATCTTTGCACTACGGGCCAAAGATATTCATCAGAAATCATTCATATTTGCACTACAGGCCAAATATATTTAGTAACATCATCATTTAGGACTGAGGATGATGAAAAATATTTTAAAGAAAACGAATCCAGTGAAATAAAAGAATGAATATTAAGGATTCGTATTTCAGCTATTCCATGTCCAAAAATACCTCATAAATAATCATAGTGGAGTAAAATTCAAGAATGATCAAAACATGGATACAATCAAAGCTAGTATCCAGAATAGATATTTTGGACGAAAAGAAGAAAATTTCATTTTTCAGTGAATAGTGCCGTATTCATGAATAATGTCGTATACATGAATAGTGCCGTATACGTGAATAGTAACTCCGACACTAAAAGATAGAAATTTTACAAAAAACATCATCATGTTTCGTGAATAGTACTCGTGAATAGTAACTCATGAATAGTAACTCGTGAATAGTAACTCATGAATAGTAACCCCGACATGA
This sequence comes from Panax notoginseng, assembly GCA_016801055.1. Taxonomy (NCBI): domain Eukaryota; kingdom Viridiplantae; phylum Streptophyta; class Magnoliopsida; order Apiales; family Araliaceae; genus Panax; species Panax notoginseng. Next base: position 34,953,978 of record CM029017.1, read on the forward strand.
AAAAGTTCTAAATTTAATAAAAACTCCAACCAATATTTTGGCATAATGATATTGAAGAAATAATATCATTTTTGAATAAAGTAACATCCCTTACCTCGTAAAGACAGTACTTCTAGTTGAACACCGGATATAGGCTATGACTTGAACTTGCACCGTATAGCAACACTCAAAGTATTAAAATACTCACAAGAATACGCTCAATATATCGAGAGAGAAAGAGAGAGAAGTTTTCAGTTTCTGGTATGATTTTCAATTCTAACCTAAGCACCCTATTTATAAGAAAATACTTAGAACACCAAAGCAAAAAATTTAATATAATAATAATATATTTATACAATTGTCAAGCCTACCTTAGACAACTGATCTCAACCCATTTATATCACATGTTAGCCCACTTGAATGCAAAAAAAAACGTTTTTCTTCAAAATAATAATTAAAACTTCTAAAAATCAATTATTTCAGAACTCCAGAACTTCAATAATTCACAACAAATAGTCTTTTTATCAAAAAATTCGAATCTCACGACTTGTTATAGGAAATTCAATTCTCTACAACTTTGCAGAAGAAAGTTTTTTCAAATTCTAAACAAAAATTGACCGAAATCCACAAACGGACGATTTTACAGGCTATAATCAAATTTCAGTCAAGAAATGAGGTCCACCGACACACAAAACATGTGTTAATCATTTAATGCAACAAAATTAGTCTTTCTCCTCATATACTCATATATCCCACATTAATTATAAAAATATCACCATTAATATATTATTTAAATGAATTATTTTATCAAAAAAAGATAAAATATTAATTTTCAACAATTGTCATATTTAAAAATTTTCTCCATCTATATTCACATAAAATTAATATTTTCCTCATCATATAAATCAATAATTAATTATTCACAAATAATATTACAGAATCACAGTACTGGCAACCAGGCCGTTCCTAGGAAAGAAGTGGCTTTCCAATAAGGATTTCTCCTTACTAGCGCGCAATTAGGTGACCAAACCTCTCCTTAGACAGAACTTTCTAGACATTGCCAATAATGTTATCTAATAATATTATTTAGATAATATGAATTATTACTTCGATAATAGAAAATACTGTGTAGTGACAATTATTGAAACAACAGTAATATAAAATATCAACGCAACAATTATTGAATCAATAAAATAAAATACTGAATAGTAATTACTATAACAATTATTGAGTAGTGTCTTCTTACGTAAAAATCAATAGTTGGTGCAATACCGTGTGCTACTGTGCAACAACGCGTATTACTGTGTTTTAACCACCGGGTATTCCAACAGTATTAACGGTAACAACTACGCCGTTATTTATAAACAACTTATACTTGTCGTTTTCTTCATCCAATCACTTTTCGTTATGGGGCCCACAAAAGACTGCGCCGTCGTACGAATATTCTCGACAGGAAGAATATTGCACAACCAAACGAATATTCCCCGACAACAATGAATATTTTATAACTACCTGCTTATTTTTAAAATATTCGCGTATTTTACCCATAACTAACCACATTAATCAAATCAACCCTTACTATTTCAAAATAATAAATAGAGAAAATTTAAATTTTATTTATTAATAATTTGGGATCTTATAACCTCCTCTCCATATGAAATTTCGTCCTCGAAATTGACGTACGTACCTGGTATTTCGAAAAGATGAGGATACCTCGCTTTCATTTTTATTTCTAACTCCCAGGTCATTTCCTCAATAGTATGGTTTCTCCATAAAACTTTAACTTGTGGTATGACCTTCGTGCGTAGGACATGCTCCTTCCTATCCAAGATCTTGACAGGCACCTCTTCGTACGTTAAGTCTTCAGCTATCTCGTCCGGTTCTAACTCAATAATGTGGTTTGGGTCTTTCACATATTTTCGTAACTTCGATACGTGAAAAAAGTTATGAACACGCGTCATACTTGACTGTAAAATGAGTCTATAGGCCACAGTTCCTACTCGATCGAGGATTTTAAATGGACCAATAAATCGAAGGTTTGAGCTTCCCTCACATCGCCAATTCTCGCTTTTGGACTAACAACTTCTTGCATCTTCTTCTTCATATTCATTAACTCCGGTGTGTAGCTTGAGCGATTTTAACTTTATCGATAAAAGTCGATTCTACTCGTATATCATCGCATGGGTACCTAGAGTCTTCAACTCTATCTCTATCATTTGTAAGTCATACAAAATGGGTTTCTGACAATATAGCACTTGTACTCGTATACAATGTTTTACTCAACACGTCAGCTACCACGTTCGCTTTTTCAGGATGGTATGGTCAGAACATGTGCCGAAATGAGTCTCCTCTTTAGTTCTTCGAAGCTCTTCCCACATTCCTTGCTCCATTCGAATTTTTTATCTCTATGAGTCAACTGAGTTAATGGAGTAGCAATTCGAGAATATTTTTCCACAAAATCTTTGATAATAACTAGCTAAGCATAGAAAGCTACGTATTTCGATTACTGACTTAGGTTGCTCTCAACTGTGACTCATATCCCAATCTTGGATAGCACGTCACAATGACACCTATCAGTTTACTACCGCACGAATATGGCGTCCCCTACGGAGATTCTGGCTTGGATGCATTCCACAAAGGAAGTCACCAGATAAAGGCTCGGGTACAAACTTCTACAGTTAGGTTTTTAACTCCTGAAGTTCAATAGGAGCCATTCGATATGAGATTTTAGAAGTGAGTTTTGTACCAGATTCAAAGATGATACAAAATTCAATATCACGCGTAGGCCAAGAAATTCTTCAGGAAATACGTCAGGGATTGACTAATAATAGAAATATCATTCAAATTTGACGTATTTTTGTTCAAGTCCATAACATAGCTAAGAAAGCTTGACATCCATTTTTCAATAAACGAATGACTTTACAGCTTGATATGAAAGAGTTTGACTTCAATGGTTTGGTTGCTTGAATTCGAATAACAAGTTGCTTAGGAATATGAAAACTAACAACCTTACAAAAGCAATCAATTTGGCATGATGAGTAGTTAACCAATCGATCTCTAAAATCACATCAAAAGCAAGTATCTTTAAAGAGATAAGGTCAACAGGTAATGTGATGGTGCCTACTTGGACCAAACAAGATTTATAAACAGTGGATGTAACGAAAGTTTCTCCTAACGGAGTTTCCACAGATAGGTCAAAGTCTAACTTCTTCGGAATCAAGTTTAAACGATGAGCACAAGTAGGAAAGATAAATGAATGGGTAGCACCGGTATCTAGTAAGGTATAAACTTCGCAAGAATTTATAATTAACTAATCCGTGCTAACTTCGTTTGGGTTCCTCGTATGTTGACCAGTCACGACAAATGCTCTTCTAGGAACCGTTGACTTTGACTTTTCTGGGGTAGCCTTTTGAGTTACCATCCCCGCTGGACTGGGTTTCGCTACCATACAATCTTGAGTGATATGACCTTCCTTTCCACAATTATAACATACCTTAAACTGTTGTGGGCAGTTTGGGCTGATATGTCCTTCTTTTCCGCACTTATAGCATATGATCGGTGGTCGTTCTCCTCCCTTGGAACCAGTTGCTGCTGGTATTGACATCTTCGTATTGTCATTGTTGAATCTCCTCTTTTTAGAATCTCCTCCCGACTCGCTTCTTCTATTCTCATGGCCATGATTACCACCAGAGTGGTTGCCGTTCTTGTCTGTATTTTTCTTTCTCCGCTGGTTATCATTATTCTGATGACTGCTGTCACCGGTATGATCCTGGTTGTGGTCTCTCGATTGACCGTACTCGTTATCTCGCTCTAATAATTGAGCCCTGTTGACAACATCTGAATAGATAGAAAATTTATGAGAAATGAGATATTAACGTATGTCGGGTTTCAAACCTCTCAAAAACATACGCATCATACATCCCTCATTCTCCACCAAATGAGGTGCAAACCTGGACAACTCTGCAAATTTTGCCTCGTACTGGGACACCGTCATGTTATTCTGCTCCAGTCTAATAAACTCTACCTCCTTCATATGGCGAATACTTTTAGGAAAGTATTTTTTGTTGAAATATTTCTGAAATGTTTCCCAAGACATGCTGAGTGCGGCAGGCTGGGTCCGTTTCATGGACTCCCACCAGTAGTCTGTCTCGCCATGGAACATAAAGATGGCAAATGGAACCTTCTGTTCCTCCGTGCATCCCAAGACATCGAATATCTTGGTAATTTGCTTGACCCATGTTTCCGCCATGATCGGATCCGGCTTTCCCTTAAATTCTGGTGGTCCCAATTCTTTGAACTGCTTGGCTGTGACAAACCGTGAATTGCTATCATTTCCTCATGTATTTTGAACACGAGTCTCCCTCGTCTGGTTTTGCATAAATTGCAAAAAGCTTCTAAACATCCCATCGTTCATCATCTGCTCATTGGTGTTGTTCACAGGAGGAACATTGTCAGCCTGTTGCATGTTCTCCTCGTTGGTGAGTACAGGCGTCTCCACGGTTTCATTTACTCCACTGTTAACATTCTCAGTCGACATTCTTAAATACTGGCATAAAACAAGGGTTAATTTACAAATTAACAAATCACATAATATCCCTATATTATAACCGACCAACAGATAAGCTTAGGTAGGACACACTAGCGAAAGATTTACTCGTCTCTCCCCTCCAAATTCTATTCTCCGATCTCCGCCAGAGATCATATCCCTAAGCTCTGATACCAACTATGACAAATGTCCCATCAGTGGACAGCACCTCACATTGATACCTATCAGCTTCCCATCGCAGAAAGGCGTCCCATACGGAGAGTCTGGCTTCGGTGCATCCCCCATCAATAGGAAGTCACCAGCGAGAGGCTCGGGGCTCTTTACTTATGGCTCTGATACCAACTGCGACGCCCCCAAAATAGGTCCAATCCACCCAACTTTTTCTGAGTCGCCAAAATACATGGTACAGAAACAACTACAACTTTATTAAAACAACTGTCGTGCAAAATATGACAACACTTAAACTGTGAGTTTAAATAAAAAAATTGTCCTCTAGACAATATCCACACTCAAATAAGTCCTCATTACAATTATTAATACACTATTTTACAGAATAGTGAGGACTACTAGAACAACTTCTAGAACCATCATGCCACACCCCGACTAGTACTCGCTACATTCTCGCCTCCTGAGAAGAAAAATGGAACAACAAGGAAAAGGGTGAGCTCAACTAGCCCAGTAAAGAACATTATGACTAAGATAATACAGAACATATTATCGTTAGTCTTCAACAGGGAAAACTTTAATAGAATACAATAGACAACAAGTTTTAAATCAATATTCGCAGCTGAAATAATAATCATTAGAAGAGTAGTTTAGTAGAGAATGAAATCTACTATCTTCTATATATGAATTTAAAAGTTCATCGTCTATCTTTTATCCCTGTAACATCAATCAATATATATCTGGAATCAATCATTCATCTTTGCACTACAGGCCAAAGATATTCATCAGTTGGTCATGTTCATCTAAACACCTGTTCATCTTTGCACTACGAGCCAATGATATTCATCAGAAATTATTCATCTTTGCACTACATGCCAAAGATATTTAGTAACATCATCATTTAGGACTGAGGATGATAAAAAATATTTTAAAGAAAACGAATCCAGTGAAACAAAAGAATGAATATTAAGGATTCGTATTTCAGCTATTCCATGTCCAAAAATACCTCATAAATAATCATAGTGGAGTAAAATTTAAGAATGATCAAAACATGGATACAATCAAAGCTAGTATCCAGAATAGATATTTTGGACGAAAAGAAGAAAATTTTATTTTTCAGTGAATAGTGTCGTATTCATGAATAGTGTCGTATACGTGAATAGTGTCGTATACGTAAATATTAACTCCGACACTAAAAGATAGAAATTTTACAAAAAACATCATCATGTTTCGTGAATAGTACTCGTGAATAGTAGCTCATGAATAGTAACTCATGAATAGTAACTCGTGAATAGTAACTCATTAATAGTAACTCATGAATAGTAACCCCGATATGAAAAAGTTCCAAATTTGATAAAAACTCCAACCAATATTTCGGCATAATGATATTAAAGAAATAATATCATTTTCGAATAAAATAACATCTCTTACCTCGTAAAGACAGTACTTCTAGTTGAACACCGGATATAGGCTATGACTTGAACTTGCACCGTATAGCAACACTCAAAGTATTAAAATACTCACAAGAATACGCTTAATATATCGAGAGAGAAAGAGAGAGAAGTTTTCAGTTTCTGGTGTGATTTTTAATTCTAACCTAAGCACCCTATTTATAGGAAAATGCTTAGAACACCAAAGCAGAAAATTTAATATAATAATAATATATTTATACAATTGTCAAGCCCACCTTAGACAACTGATCTCATCCCATTTATATCACATGTTAGCCCACTTGAATGCAAAAAAAAAATCGTTTTTCTTCAAAATAATAATTAAAACTTCCACAAATTAATTATTTCGGAACTCCAGAACTTCAATAATTCACAACAAATAGCCTTTTTATCAGAAAATTCGAATCTCACGACCGTTTATAGAAAATTCAATTCTCTACAACTTTGCAGAAGAAAGTTTTTCCAAATTCCAAACAGAAATTGACCGAAATCCACAAACGGACGATTTTACAAGCTATAATCAAATTTCAGTCAAGAAATGGGGTCCACCGACACACAAAACATGTGTTAATCATTTAATGCAACAAAAATACTCTTTCTCCTCATATACTCATATATCTCACATTAATTATAAAAATATCACCATTAATATATTATTTAAATGAATTATTTTATCAGAAAAAGATAAAATATTAATTTTCAACAATTGTCACATTTAAAAAATTTCTCCATCTATATTCACATAAAATCAATATTTTTCTCATCATATAAATCAATAATTAATTATTCACAAATAATATTACAGAATCACAGTACTGGCAACCAGGCCGTTCCCAGGAAAGAGGGGGCTTTCCAATAAGGATTTCTCCTTACTGGCGCGCAATTAGGTGACCAAACCTTTCCTTAGACAGAACTTTCTAGACATTGCCAATAATGTTATCTAATAATATTATTTAGAAAATATGAATTATTGCTTCGATAATGGAAAATACTGTGTAGTGACAATTATTGAAACAACAGTAATATAAAATATCAACGCAACAATTATTGAATCAATAAAATAAAATACTGAACAGTAATTACTATAACAATTATTGAGTAGTGCCTTCTTACGTAAAAATTAATAATTGGTGCAATACCGTGTGCTACTGTGCAACAACGCGTATTACTGTGTTTTAACCACCGGGTATTCCAACAGTATTAACGGTAATAACTATGCCGTTATTTATAAATAACTTATACTTGTCGTTTTCTTCATCCAATCGCTTTCCGTTATGGGGCCCACAAAAGACTGCGCCGTCGTACGAATATTCCCCGACAGGAAGAATATTCCACGACCAAACGAATATTCCTCGACAACAATGAATATTTTATAACCACCTGCTTATTTTTAAAATATTAGCGCATTTTACCCATAACTAACCACATTTGTAAGACCCCAAATTTTATGAAATAAAAGTATTCAATTTTTCTTATAATTACAATTCATTAAATGGTTAAATTGATAAAAAGTTAAAGTTAAGGGTGATATATGAATTTTTTTTCAAAATACGCAAGTGGTTCTAAAATATTCATTGTTGTCGGGGAATATTCGTTTGGTCGTAGAATATAGTTTCTGTAAGAGAATATTCGTACGACGGCGCAGCCATTTGTGGGCCCCATAACGAATAACTGTCGGATGAAGATAACGACAAAATTAAATTTTTATAATTAACGGCGTAGTTGTTGCCGCTAACACTGTTGGAATACCCTGTAGTTAAAATACAGTAATACGCGTGGTTGCACAGTAGCACACGGTATTACACAGTATTGTTAAATTATTGATCCTTACGTAAGAAGGCACTACTTAATAATTGTTACAGTAATTACTGTTCAATATTTTATTTTATTGATTCAATAATTGCTGCATTGATAGGTTATATTATTGTTGATTCAATAATTGTCACTGCACAGTATTTCCCATTATCAGATCAATAATTCATATTATTTGAATAATATTATTAGATAACATTATTGACAATGTCTAGAAAGTTCTGTCTAAGGAGATGTTTGGTCACCTAATTGTGCGCCAGTAAGGAGAAATTCTTATTGAAAAGCCCCCTCTTTCTTAGAAACTGCCTAGTTGTCATTATTGTGATTCTGTAATATTATTTGTGAATAATTAATTATTGATTTATATGATAATGAAATATTTATTTGATGTGGATATAAATGATAGATTTATTTATGTGGTTATAAATGAAGGAATTATTGTTGAGGTGTTTTATCAGTATTTTTATCGGAATGGAGGTATTAAAAATCAAATTAGAGTTTTTGAGATATTTTGCGGGAGTTATAATTTTTAATCTGACCGTTGGATCGTTTTGATTTTTGGATATGTTATACATATATAAGTTGAGTATATGTTCACAAATTTTGAACCGTTAAAAATGAACGAATGATTTATTATGAATTTTAAGAGGTGACTGATTCGAAAATTAGGTTTATAAATGATTTTGGTGGAAAATTCTAGAAATGGGTGGGCCCCATTTTTGGTTGTTAGGGAAGATGGCTGATTTTTGGTGGGTGGAATAGTAGCAGGTAAAGCCATCAGGTAGCAGGTCAAGTCTGCTTCGGCGTGCTAACATTTTCCTATAAATAGAGGGCTAAGTTAGAATTAAAAAACACACCAGAATTCATAAGTTTTCTCTCTTTTTCTCTCTAGATTATCGAGTTTATTTTGTGAGTATTTAGATACTTGGTGAGTTGCTATTCATCAGTGCAAGTTTTCTTCAGCGTCATATCCGATATCCAGTCAAAAGTGATGCTCTTTTGAGGTAAGGGATAGTAAGGGATACTAAGGGATGCTATATTCTTCATAATGATGTTATTCTTTCAATATCATTATACTGAAATATTGGTATGAATTTTATTGTGGAATTTTTACCTTTTTGAGTCGGGATTACTATTCACGTATACGGCACTATTCACGTATATGGCACTATGTACGTATATGACATTATTTACGTATACGGTACTATGTACGAATACGGAGTACTATTCATGAGTTACTATTCATGAGTTAATATTCACGAGTTACTATTCATGAGTTACTATTCACGGGTACTATTCACGACAAAATTGGTTTCTTTTCTGACCAAATTATAGTTGATTTATGAATATTACTCTTGAAATTAAATCCATATTTTGATCATATTGTTTTTATTATCATATATAACATTTTTATAACCCTGATGTTGAATTTCTCTTTCACTTGAGTGTAAAGATGGGTAAATTATTGGTATGATCGTGACTGAGGAATATTTTTGGCCTGTAGTGCAAAGATGAATTGTTAACTGGTATGATTATGACCATTGAATTTATAATTGAATATCTTTAGCTTAAGTGTAAAGATGAATTGATTAACATGGTTATCATTATTGTTTATATAAATTCTGAAATGATTATATATTTCTTTGAGATATGAATATCTTTGGCCTGTAGTGCAAAGATGAATTGTTGACGAATATCTTTGGCCCGTAGTGCAAAGATGAATTATTGATGAATATCTTTGGCTCGTAATGCAAAGATGACTTGTTGTTGAATATCTTTGGCCTGTAGCGCAACGATGAGTTGTTGATGAATATCTTTGGCTCGTAATGCAAAGATGACCTGTTGTTGAATATCTTTGGCCTGTAGTGCAAAGATGACTTGTTGATGAATATCTTTGGGCCGTAGTGCAAAGATGAATTTTTTAGTATGATTATGAATATGAACTGTGATTTGGTATAACCATGATCTTTGGTGTTTCAGGTGATGAAAGTTATCTTTGTCCTGGATGAGAAAAGGAATTTAGAACTACAATTACGATTATGAGTTATACACGTGATTGTGGACAGGAATTGTTGATTGATGTTACAGGGATAAAACATTGTTGGTGGACTTTTAACATGAAGAAGATAATAGACTTTATAGTCTATTTGACTCTTCTAATGGATTGCTCGTTCCGCTGCAACTATGGTTAAAATTTTTATCATCTACCATATGTTCTAAATCTCTGATTTAATTCTGTTGAAGGCTATTGATAACTTATTTATCTTTAGTCATGATATTCTTTACCGGGCTAGTTGTGCTCACCCTTCTATTTCACAATTTCTTTCAGGTAATAAGAGTGTAACTGGGTTGAGCGGGGGTAACAGGGGAATAGAACAGTGGTCATCATTCAGTTGATATATTTGGTGAATCATCTAGGGTGAAGTGAACCCAACGTTGGAAGGGTGTTTTGCCACTATCATACAAGATGTTTAATGACATACAACCTCGTGTCATCATAAGACATGATTGTGCTCATCCACTTGCTGAGTATATTTACGAGCACTACCTATATAATCTTGGCGTTTGTTTGAAGTATAATTCTCAATTAGAGACAGTGGAGATAATGATATGTCAAGAGAAGACTCACCATTGGAAAGAATATGATAGTAATCTTCTTGTTTTTCTTTGTGGTCTATTGGGTCAACCAAGGATAATTCTGTGGACATATGATATCTATCATAACCTAGACGCATGACCTCCCATGCAGGAAGGTTTTCTTGAGCACTTCTCAAAGATTTTAATTTCTAAAACAGTTATTGACTGTACCTTTATGTAATGTATCAATGTGAGGTGTTGTCCATCGTTGGAACATGAGTCACAGTTGGTATTAAAACTCATATCATATGTGTTGTTGTATTTTGCACGACAATTGTTGTAATAAAGTTGTAGTTATTTTCTGTACCATGTATTTGGCGACTCAGAATAGGTTGGATGGAATGGACCTATTTTGGGGGCGTTACAACATTAATCAAATCAACCCTTACTATTTCAAAATAATAAATAGAGGAAATTTAAATTTCATTTATTAATAATTTGGGATCTTACAGTGTCGATCCCACAGAGAATTCTAATCAATAAATTCCAACTATTAGTACTATATCAATCCAATTTTATTTAAACAACTATAAATTGCGTCTTTCTGAAATAATTAAACTAAATTAAACAATTAAAGAAATTATTCTAAGATAAATCAAATAAACAAAACTAAGATTTGGATGAATTCAGATAAATAAATATTAAGACTTCAATATCCCCAATTATGAACTATAAACCAATTATCCAATTATCCCAATTATTATGCCTACTGAATTGTTAACAGGAATTCTCAAATGCCAAAAGCCCTTTTCCAAGCGATCAATTGACTTCTATTTAATCCAGATTAATCTTGCTATATTCCTATGCAAAACAATTGAATTAAACTCCTTCAATTCCAATTCCTTATGTGTTACATGCGGTGAACAGATATTTTCATTCAATTCACAAACCTAATTATTCACTATGCAAATAACTAAGTCACATGTTATCATGCCCAGTTCTAACCCTAGAGTTCCTCTTCCAATTCCTTCTAGAGTAACAAGGTAATTATTGGCCAAATAATTAATCAATAAATACAAGGCAAGATAAACAACTCACTTTGACATAAATAATTGGAATAAATTGAACAACTAAATTATATCCATAAAAGGTTCAATTGAAATCTTAACGAAAGAATTAGTTCATAACGGAAATAAAAACCAACAATCTTGTGCAAAACATCTTTAAGGAATTACACAAATTGAAAATAAGGAAAAAGAGAAAAACTCTAGAGCCAATCCTTTAATCTTCAAGTAAAACCCTTGCTTCGCCTCCAATTGTGGTTAATCCCCCCCTCTTTCCATTGAAACAACCTTTATATACTCCACGTATCCAAACTCTAGCAATCCAAATCCAAATTGACTTCAAACAACCTCCATTCAGCAAGTCAAACAATGGTCAAACGCATGCCCTGGTCAATTACTGACGTGACCCAACGCCTCGGCGCTGGAATTAACACTGAATGTAGTGCCCCGACGCTGGCCTTCAGAAAATTTACCATTTTGCTATTTTCAGCTCAAATTCCCCAAATTTGTTCTTACAGCTTCGAAATATGCAAAACAACATATAAACACAATAAAATATTCCTAAATGACTCGAGAATACAACCATTTAAGCCCAAGTATATCCGATTTATGGGTATATTACCCAATCATCAGATATTCGTTATTATCACCAATGGTTTAATCATACCAAACAACTGTCCATCTATGCACTACGGGCCAAAAATGAATTTTACCACATTATTTGTAACATTACAGGTCATGATTATACCGATACCTAATTCCTGGTCATAATCATACCAATCAATAGTCCATCTATGCACTACGGGCCAAAGATGACTTTCACCACAATATAAGCAGGATGATGATGACAATGATATGAGAAATCAATCAAGTGAGATTAATGATAAATATTAAAGATTTATAATTCAATTTATCCAGAGTTTAAAAATGTCCAAATTGTCAACATGATAACTACTTTGTGGAGTAAATTTTAAGAATAATATTCATGTATCAAAAATAATTTGGACAGAAAAGAAATCAATTTTTATCATGAATAGTATCCCGTGAATAGTACTTCATAAATAGTACCTCGTGAATAGTACTGTATGTATGAATAGTACCCATGAATAGTACTCCGACATGAAAAGCTTAAAATTTAACAAGACTATTCAGAAAAATATTTCAGTGAAACGATACTAGATGAAGTGCAAATTTCAAGAAAATTATACTAATTTCAAGGAGTATAGAAGCAATACTTATCAAAATAAGTGTAGATTTAGGAATATGAAATGAAATAATATTACTTACATACTACAGAGTATGGAAGAAAATATTATTTTTTACGAATATTGAATGAAAATAATATCCCTTATCTTAGTAGGAGAGTAATTCTAACTGGTATAGTAGAGATATTCTTGAAGAAAACTTGTACTATTTTCTACATTCAAAGCTTCCTTAAACTCAAAAAAAATATGCTCAATATTATAGAAGAAGAATTCTCTGATTTTGGTGTGATTTTCATTTCTAAACTAAGCATCCTATTTATAGGAGAATGGTAGGATACTATTTAGGGGGGAAAATCACGGACTGTACAGTAGCATTAACGGGCAAATTCGGTCGAATAATTTGATTTTTACTATGCAGCGCTATGCAAATACTATGCAGTACTATGCAATACATTGCAGTACTATGCAATCACTTTGCAATATAAAATGAAAACTTAGATAACTTTCTACCGACGATTTTGAAAAAATGAGTAAGTGGGGGTCCATGTAATAAGCCAAATTTAAAAAAAATACTTCATGACAAACCCCTTTTATTTATCACAAATCACTTGACTAACCACATTTTTAATCTTTCAACAATTATTTATCATTAATATTATAACTCACAATATTAACAACCAGATCATTCCTAGGAAACAAGGGACTTTCCTATAAGGACTTCTTCTTATTGACGCGCAATTAGATGACCAAACCCCTTTCCTCGACAGAACTTTCTAGACATTATCAATAATACAAATAATAATATGAATAACTATGTCGTCTCATTTATTGATTTAATAATATAAAATATTGTGCATATGATAATGTGACAATAATTGAATCAATAATATGAGATACTATGCATCAACTACTGTTGTAATAAATGAATAAAACTTAGTGACTTCTCACGTAAGCATCAATAATCAAAGATACTATACAATACCGTGTGCTACTGTATAACCACGCGTATTATTGTACTTTTATCACTGGGTATTTCAACAGTTAACGGTAAAAAATTGTTATTTTTATAAAAAGGTTATTTCTAGCGCTTTGTATATCCGACAGTAATTCCGTTGCAGGGTCCACCAATGATTGTGCCGTTATACGAATATTCCCCGATAAAAAGAATATTTCCCAACTAAGCGAATATTTTATGACATCTTGCTTACTTTGCAAAATTTATAAATATTACCCACAACTATAACACTAAATCAAATCCACACCTTATTATTAAAAATGATAATTAGAGAAAATTAAATCTTTATTCATAAAAATTGGGGTTTTACAACCTCCCCTTCTTATGAAATTTCATCCTCAAAATTGGTGTACGTACCTGGTATGTCGAAGAAGCGAGGATACCTTATTTTCATTTCAAATTCTAACTCCCAGATCATTTCCTTAATATCGTGGTTTCTCCACAAAATTTTGACTTGAGGTATAACCTTTTAGCGTAGAATATGCCCCTTATCCAAGATTTTAACATGTACCTCTTTATATGTTAAATCTCCCGCTATCTCGTCTGGTTCTAATTTAATAATGTGGTTCGGCTCATTCACATATTTACGTAACATAGATATGTAAAAAACGTTATGAACACGAGACATACTTGGCGGTAAGAGTCTATAGGCCACAATTCCTACTCGATCAAGGATTTCAAATGGGCTAATTAATCGAGGATTGAGTTTTCCTCTCTTTTTAAATCTCGTAACTCCTTTCCATGGAGTAACACATAATAATACATGATCTCCAACATTGAACTTCACGTCTCTTCGATGAAGATCAACATAACACTTTTGTCAATCTTGTGAGGTTTATATACGTTGTCGGGTCATTTGAATCTTTTCCGTTATCATGCGTACCAATTCTGGTCCCAATAACTTTGCTTCACCCACCTCATCCCAGCATACTAGAGAAAGACACTTGCATCCATACAACACCTCGAATGGAGCCATGCTTATACAAGCTTGATAATTGTTATTGTAAGAGAATTCTACTATTGGGAAGAACTTGTCCCAACTTCCTTTGAAGTCTAGGACACAGAGTCTTAATAGATCTTCAAGAGTTTGAATATTCCTCTTCGACTGCCCTTTCGTCTAAGGATGATATGCCGAATGGAAACGTAAGTCCGTGCCCATATCTTTTTACAAACTAACCCAAAATCGTGAAGTGAATCTTGGGTCTCGATCAGAAACTATGGATACTGGCATACCATGCAGTCTTACAATCTCATTTATGTATATACGAGTAAGACGTTCAAGTGAATAAGTTTCTTGTATAGGTAAGAAATGAGCAGACTTGGTTAATCTATCAACAATGACCCAAATTGCATCTATGCCTTGAGAAACCTTGGTAAAACCAATAATGAAATCCATGTTAATGTGCTTCCACTTCTATTCTGGAATTTCATGTGATTGCAATGGACTTTTTGGCACTTGATGCTTCGCCTTGACTCGTTGACAAGTTAAACACCTTGAGATAAACTCCGCTATCTCTCTCTTCATATCGCTCTACCAAAATGTATGTCAAAGATCATGATACATTTTGGTACTTCCAGGATGGATTGTAAATGGTGTGTTGTGTGCCTCTATCATGATTTTATACTTCAAATTAGAGTCGTTAGGAACACAAAGTCTGGAGTTGACTCAAAGTATTCCTTCTTCATCGATTCTTGCTTTTGGAATAACACCTTCTTGCACTTTCTTCTTCATACGCATCAGCTTCGGGTCTATAGCTTGAGCATTTTTAACTTTATCGATTAAAGTCGGTTCTACTCATATATTTGACATCATCACGTGGGTCCCTGGAGTCTTTAACTCTATCTCCATCCTTTGTAACTCATACAAGATGGGCCTTTGCGTCAGCTACCACGTTTGTTTTTCCAAGATGGTATTGAATGGTATGATCGTAATCTTTTAACAGCTCGAGCCAATATCGTTGCCGCATATTGAGTTCTTTTTGGGTGAAAAAATATTTAAGGATTTTATGATCTGTATAGATCTCCACCTTCTCCCCATACAGGTAATGTCTCCAGATCTTTAGCGCGAAAACAACTGCTGCTAACTCTAGATCATGAGTAGGATAATTCCTCTCATATTCTTTAAGTTGTCTTGAGGCATAGGCTATGACTTTCCCATGTTGTATAAGAACACATCCTAAACCTTTGCCAGAAGTATCGCTGTATATTACAAATCCCTCCGAACCTGATGGTATTGTCAGAACAGGTGCTGAATTGAGTCTCCTCTTGAGTTCTTAAAAAATCTTCTCACATTCCTTGCTACAACTGAATTTTGTATCTTTTTGAGTCAGCTGAGTTAATGGAGTAGCGATTCGGGAAAATCCTTCCACGAATCTTCGATAATAACTAGCTAAGCCCAGAAAGCTACGGACTTCGGTTACTGACTTAGGTTGCTCCCAACTTTGTATTGCTTCAATCTTCGTCGGGTTAACTGATATTCCATAATTCGATATCACGTGCCTAAGGAATGCTACTTTCTCAGGCCAGAACTCGTAATTCTTCAACTTGGTGTATAGCTTGTTTTCACGAAGCTTTTGGAGTATCAGCCTCATGTATTGCTCATAATCTTCACGGCTTTTGGAGTAAATGAGGATGTGATCAATAAAGATAACCACAAAATGATCCAAATATTCTTTGAATACTTGGTTCATCATATCCATGAAGGCAATAGGAGCATTAGTCAATCCAAAAGATAAGACTAGGAATTCGTAATGCCCGTACCGAGTTCTAAAAGCAGTCTTTAGAATGTCAGCAGTTTTAATCTTTAACTGATGATATCCGGAATAAAGATCGATATTTGAAAAGAATTTAGCACCTTACAACTGGTCAAACAGGTCATCAATGTGAGGCAACGGGTACCTATTTTGATGGTGACATGATTCAACTCCCGATAGTCAATGCAAAGTCGCATACTCCCATCTTTCTTCTTTATGAATAAAACAGGAGCACCCCAAGGAGACGTACTAAGACGAATAAAACCGATGTCTAACAATTCCTGCAGTTCAATAGGAGCTATTCGATATGGAGTTTTGGAAATGAGTTTTGTACCGGGTTCAAGGTCAATACAAAACTTGATTTCACGTTCTGGGGGTAAACCAGGAAGTTTTTCAGGGAATACATAAGGAAATTTATTAACAATAGAAATATCATTCAAATCTGACGTATTTTTGTTTAAATTCGTGACATGGGCTAAGAAAGCTTTACATCCATTTTTTAATAAACGAATGGCGTAATGGCTTGATATGACAGTTATTGATTTTAGTGGTTTGGTTGCTTGAATTCGCATAATAGGTTGGTTAGGAATATGAAATCTAACAACCTTACAAAAAAAATCAATTTTAGTATGATGAGTAGTTAACCAATCAATCCCTAAAATCACATAAAATGTAAGTATTTTCAAAGAGATGAGATCAACAGGTAATGTGGGGGTGCCGACTTGAATCAAACAAGATTTATAAACAGTGGATGTAATGAAAGTTTCTCCCAACGGAGTTTTAACAGATAAGTCAAAGTCTAATTCCTCAGGAGTCAAATTTAATCGTTGAGCTCAAGTAGGTGAAATAAAAGAATGGGTAGAACCGGTATCAAATAAGGTATAGACTTCGTAAGAGTTTATGATTAGTTTACCCATGATAACTTCATTCGGGTTCCTCACTTTTTGGGAGGTCACGACAAATGTTCTCCCTTGAACTACCGGCTTTGACTTGTCTGGGATAGCCTTTGGTGTCAGCATCACTACAAGAAAATGGCCTATCAGCGACCGCCTATCTGCGACCGCAGTCGATCGCAGATCCTTATCAGCGACCGAATGCATTCGCTGATAGGCGTCGCATAAAATCTAGTCGTTGGAATGCACATCAGCGACCGCTAGTAGCGACCGATGTATTTGCAACCGATATTAGCGACCGAATTTGTCATTTCAGTCGGTAAGCTGAGTCAGCATGGTTTAGGAGCAAAGGCTGAAGTGGGCCATGTGTCAGCGACTGCTATCAGCGATCGCTTGCGGTCGCTAATACCCTAATGTGATTTGTAGTCGCTAATAATTCTCAGCGACCGCGGTCGCTGATGTTAAAAAACTGAAAACCAACTTTTGTCTATTTTGCAGAATTCCCAAATAAATTTTACCTATTTTGTACCTGCTTTATCCCAACACACATACACAACAATATAAATAACGTGCACAACAATATAAACATCCATCTTCCATATATATACCGACACATACACCAAACTAGTATATAAACTATATAAACCTTTAAAAACCAATATAAATTGAATAATTTAAAACACAAATCTAATGTTTAAGTAACATACAGATCAACATCCAAAGAATGAATAGAAAAGTACAAGATTCTCAAAGAACTATAAAATAACACTAAATCGGTCGTCAAGCATCATTGTCTTGATTAGCTTCTCCTTGATCACCCTGTAATTAACAAAATAATAAAACAAGTTACAAATATAGTAACTATGTTGATACTGGTATTACGATAATATACAATAAATTGATTACCTCGTCGCCATCCCCATGTTGTGCTGCTGCTGCTGCCGCTACTGCATTAGCTAACTCATCAGGACTCAGAGCCGCCAGATGCCCACCCAATATCTTTAGAAGATCGCGATCTCGACATATAGCTCTCACACAGTCAGTAGGAGTATGAACAACTAGATAACTCGATGGCTGTGAAGACTGGCTAGTAGAGCTGCCTGAGCCACTGAAGGATGGGCATCGTCGTTGTCCTTGACATATAGATGCGGTAGGTACTGAATGTCCTCAGGGTTGTCTCTGAGGTTGAAACTGACCTCCCGGGGTTATCTCCGGGGTTATAACTAAGCGCCTCGGGGCTATCTTCGAGGTTGGAACGGACTCTTGAGGATTAGAATGGACTTCTCTGAGGTTATCTCCAGAACTGAAACTGCATCCCTCGGGGTTATCTCCGAGGTTGGAACTAAATCTCCCAGGGTTGTCTCCGGGACTGGAACTGAGTATCTCAGGGTTATCTCCAAGATGGAAAATTGAGTATCCCTCGGGGTTATTTCTGATTAGAGCACTTATCTCTTAGTTCTTTAACTTAAGAGTATGATATTGCTTTTGTTCATTAATATCTTTATGGGTTCGGTGAGAAACTAAGCACGTGCTACTTAGTTTATTTTAGCAGTGAATATCTAACGAAATTGAAGTTAGTTTATTTTAGCAATGGAAAACTTTCTAAATGTTGCTTAGTTTATTTATTATAGCATTTATTATATTTTATTATTTTAATTATATTTAGTAGTGAAACTAAGCAAATGCTACTTAGTTTGTTATATTATATTTTAATATATTTAATATGATATTATATTTTAGTTTAATATTATAATTTATTATATTTATATGATATTATATTTTAATTTATTATATTTTATTTTAATATAATATTTTACTATATTGTATTGTATTGTATTATAATAATATATTTAATATTATTTAAGTTTAATATTATAATTTATTATATTTATATGATATTATATTTTAATCTATTATATTTTATTTTAATATAATATTTTACTATATTGTATTGTATTGTATTGAATTTTAATAATATATTTTGCAACTATCTCTTTTATCTTTTCACTGCAACTAATTAAGGTGTATATATGATCTTACACAAGCTTACGATTTAAAAAAAAGGAATATAGAAGAAGGTGAAAGCGAAAACAAAAGGGAAACAAACAGGCGGACAGATGTGCTTGATGTTGTTTTTCACGGAGTGCATTATTATTTACTGACACTTGTATGTTTAAAATTTCAATATAATGATTCATATCCTAAATTTCTATCAATACTAGTCTGGTCATACATATGATCTGTTTTGGATGGCATATTTGAACAAAATCAGACACAACATTGTAATGCACTAAATATGTATTTCATACTTTCATTTCAATTTGTAGGACATTAGAAATATTGAAGGAGCTCAAACTGTTGTTTGGATCAGTCACTGCCATTCCTATTCAAGTTTTTCTAATAGGGTATGCGATAGATCATGCACATGTTACTGTCCATATCAATTTAGTAGCAACAAATACATGACCTATTATTGTGCTTCTAAATGTAGTAGCAGCATTTTACAGATGAAACACCTGATAAATGGATCAATATTGCATAAACAGACAATAGGGTAAATTTATGCTACCCTTCAATTAAACAGACCACAAACACAATATAAATATTGTAGAAGAACCCTTCAATTACTCAAATTAAATGATATCTTCAATAGTATGATATTACCGGTGGCGGCGGCGGCGGCGGCGATGGCAGCGACGGCTATAACGATCAAGAAATTTGTAATTTAATTTAAATATTTATTATATTAAATAAATATTTTAAATAATTTATTTATTGAGGAAAATAAATAATTGATGAATTGTGGTGCATTAATTTAGTAACTAAATTGATTAATATTATTTGAAGGATTTAATTTAATGAAATAATTAAATTAAATGAATTATTTTATATTAAAGGAAATAAGTAAAGCAATGTTTAAGGAAAATTTATTAATTAAATGAGATATATAATTATTTATTAATTATAAGTATAATTATAATAAGATTATAATTATTATTATTATAAGATATTTAAGTTAACCAAAGTATGACATATGAAATCATATAATATAATATTATTAAAATAATTTAGTTTGAGGGAAATAGGTGATAGTCAAACAAGGCCTTGTGACCTTTGGCTTATTTGAACTGACGCCTGATTGGGTTTTATAACTGAAGTACGTGGGTTAGTGGGAGACAGTATATGGTTACGCATTTTATTTTTATCTAAGGCTAAACTAAGAACAGAGAGTTAGTGAGGAAGGGGAAAACACAGAGAGAATTTCTAAGAGGTTGAGGGCTTTGCTGTGGAAGGGGAAAGAATTGACGCCACTCTATATCAATTGGTTCAATAATCAAGGATTAAGGTATACTGTACTTTTAATTCCCATGTTTTTGAGTTCTCAGTGAATATTTTCTATAAACTATTAAGTCACGTTGGATGATTGTGTATATATGTGCATATAGTTGGGTAGAATCTGTTGGTCACCATATAGGAGTGTTATTGGAATAACTAAATACGTGAAATTGGGTTTGATGATGAGATTGTAATAACAGTGATATGTGTATATGATATGGCTTTAGAAAGTACAAAATTTCATGTTTAATATATATGATAATCTATAAATTAATGTTGGATTATGTTAGTATGTTAAGAAACGAAAGCGGCGTAGTTCGAATCATGTCAATTGGTTAAGAAACGAATTCGTGGCGATCGAATTTGCTAAAAGTGTCAAAATTGAAGAAATTTGGAAAATTGTGGTTATCATTCTTCAAAACTGAATATATATAATGTTTATGTAGATGGAATGGTGAATAGCATGTTTAGTGATGTTATTAAAAAGTTTTAGTTGCTAGGTTTCTTGAATTTATGTGGAATTGGGATTTTGGCCTAGAGTAGAGTTTGATTTCAAGAGTCTACAAAAACGATTTCTGGTGCCTAGCACGGGCGCACTGTCTGTTGGCGCGGGCGCACTGCCTTTTGGCACGGGCGCGCCAGACTCTAAGCTAACCATGGCGCGGCCGCGCCAGTGGTCAGTCAGACCCAGAATTTAACTGTTAACAGCATAGCTTGGAAATTGTTAACCTAACTTATTTGATGATTGTAGAGGAACCTAAAATGTGTTAAAAGATATAACAACATGTTGTAATCACAACGTTGAAATGATAGACTATTATGTAATGAACCAAATGTGATGTTTTCAAAAGTTAAAGATAAATGATAAGGTTATGCCTTAAATGGTGGGTTAAATCCCTAAATCTAATATTAATATAACTAATTGTTATTGCGATTTTAATGATATGTGTAGGGTAATTGGCGAACATTATTATACTTGTGTAGCTTACATACAAGGCAAGTTTTCTAACTTCATTCTCTTTATAATGAATGCAAGTTTTTTATCCTAAACTTTTAGCGAGCAAGTTTCACTTTCCTTAATATTATTCGAAGCATATATTGTTTTAATACATCGATTCAAAGGAGATTGTTCTAACTCTTTTGAATATAGCACTTGGCATATATATCATGTTTACTCAATTGTATATTGTTGATATTCGATCTTTGACTTTGATAACCTTGTTTAATTATATATTGATTATATTAAACTTCCAAGTAGTAAGCAAACTCTTATTGATTGAACTAGTCTATTATGAATAGTATTCTAAAATCCTAGAACCACTGATAAGTTAGTTCCAAGCTAAACTTTTTTTAGTGCGGAAATTCTAAATTCAAACTGAGACGAACAACCCTAACATAGGGAATTTTGTACGTGTAACGTTCAGATGTTTGTGCACAATATATGGTACAAAGGGTTGATCCCCCTAAGTACGATAAGAAGGGTCTGTATAGTCTAAATGACTGTTAAGGTTGGGGTAGTAATACCTAATCACCGGGGACATAGCTCGTGGTCTTAAGACCCTCAGACAATAAACTTCGAACTTGTTTTCTATTTTTGATTCATAGAATAAGTTCATTATTTTTTAGCATTCGTTGTTCAATCTCATGTTGTTATCATTACTACTCTTTATATCAGTGAGCAATTGTTTGCTCACTCTTGCAATTAACACTGCAGCTAAAGTTGAAAGAGTCGATGAGCCATCTACTAGCAAAGGAAAGGGCAAGATGTCCAAGTGTTGAAGAATTATTAGAATTTATCTAAATGCATTTATGTTATAAGACTTGTTTTCTTTTATGATGTATTCTGCAAACTTATGTAATAATTTAAGGTTAGATTACCTGGGATTGTTTATGAGATGATGTAACCCTTTAATGGGAAAGATTATTGTTTAAATTAATTGATGTTTTATCCTTTATTATGGGTAGTTATATGTAATTATTTTGATAGTGAGAACCAAATTCGGTGGAAATGAAGTACCCGAATTTGGGGGTGTTACAGCGGCGATGGCAGCGTCCCTCTTCTCCTTCTTCTCTTCTCCCCCTTCTCCCTCTCATATCTATTACGCCCTCTTTATTTTTCCTTCAGTCTGCTGTGTCGAGCGAATGACTGAAACTGTTAACATTAAGTTTGATCAGCGACCGCCAGGCAGTCGCTAAGTTTTAATGACATGGACTTACCAGCGACCGCATGCGATCGTTGATAGTAAGTGGTCGAACAAAACTTTCGCGCCAACATTTCCAGCCAAATTTTTGGAGGCAAATTTGTACTAGCGACTGCTCAGCGATCGCATGCGGTCGCTGATATTAAATAGCGACTGGCTTAAATAACGATCGCAGATGTCGGTCTCTATTACTAATATCAGCGACCAAGAGTGCTGTCGCTAATAGTATTGGTCGCTGTTAGGCCTTTTTCTTGTAATGCATCCCATCTGGACTTAACTTCACTACACAACAAAATCGAGCTAGGTGACCTTCTCTTCCTCAATTAAAACATGTTTTGGGTTGTTGCGTACAGTTTGGGCTGATGTGTCCCTCATGTTCGCATTTGTAGCATACGACCGGTGGTCGTTCTCTTTCTTTGAAAATGGGTGATGGTGCTGCTGTCTTTCCATTATTGTTGAATCTCCTCTTTTTAAAATTTCCACTTCTATTATCTTGGCCAGGATTACCACTGAAGTGGTTACCATTTCTGGCATGATGATTTTCTCCACGTTTGTTGTCACCGCTTCGATGACTGCTACCACTGGTATGACTATTATCACTTTGTCGGCTGCTATCTTTTGGTTGGGCTGACTCATTATCGCGCTCCAATAACTGAGCCTTATTCACAGCATCTGAATACAAGCAAAGTTTGTGAGAAATGACATATTGACATATTTCGGGTTTTAAACCTCTCAGAAACATTCGCGTCATACGCTCCACATTATCTACCAAATGGGATGCAAATCGGGATAACTCCGTAAATTTAGCCTTGTATTGCGATACGGTCATATTGTTTTGTTCTAGCTTGATCAATTCCACCTCCTTCATGTGACGAATACTTTCGGGAAAGTACTTGTCATTGAACAATTCTTGGAACTTCTCCCAAGACATCTTTATTGCAGAAAGATGAGTTCGCTTTATAGATTCCCACTAGTAATCTGCCTCTCCTCGCAACATGAAAGTGGCGAAGGGAACCTTTTGCTCCTCTGAGCATCCCAAGACGTCAAATATCTTGGTGATCTGCTTAATGCACGTCTCTGCCTTAAGTAACTCTGGCTTTCCCAAAAACTCCGGTGGTCCTAACTCCTTGAATTGCTTAGCAGTGACAAGCCGTGAGTTGCCATTGTTTCCACCTGTATTTTGAATAGGAGTTTCTCTCACTTGGTGTTGCATGAATTGCAGAAAGCTCCTAAACATCCCGTCGTTCATCATTTGGTCGGTGTTTTTGTTTGCTTGAGGATTATTGCCTTCCTGATGCACCTTATCCTGGTTATTGATTGGCGGTGACTCAACGATCTCATGTGCTCCATTGCTTATCTTAAAATATTTTGATGTCATTTTCAAACACTTCCATAAAACAAAGGTTAATTGACATGCCACATATTATCCCTATATTCTGACCGACCAATTAAATAACAAATAAGTTTAGGTAGGACACACTAGCAAAGGATTTACTCGTCTCTCCCCTCCTAGTTCTAGCCTAAGATATTCACCAGGGATCATATCCTTAAGCTTTGATACCAACTGTAACGCCCCCAAAATAGGTATACACAACCCATTCTGAGTCCCCAAATACATGGTACATAATTTAAATACAAACTTAATTTATACAATACGACAAACGTAAGCTGAGAGTTTTAACACGAATATTGTCTCGTAGACAATATCCAAACTCAAATGAAGTTCTCATTACATTTATTATCACACTATTTCATAGAATAGTGAGGACAATAATAGCCACCATCTTGGAACATCACTCTATTCTCCTACTAGTCCCAACTATATTCTCATTTCCTGAAGATAACAATGAAAGAAAAGAGTGAGTTCAACTAGCCCAGTAAAGAATATTATGACTAAGATAATGTAGAATAAATTAACCTTAGTCTTCAACAGTATAAAACTGATAGAATACAATAGAAAACAAGTTTAACTGCAGCGGAACAAGTAATCCATTAGAAGAGTAGAGTAGAGCATGATGTCTACTATCTTCTATGATTTAAAAGTTCATCATCAATATTTTATCTCTATAACACATCTTAAATAAATAATCCACAACATCGAATAATCCATGCACTACGGGCCAATGATATTCATTAGTATCACATCCACGAATTATCCACGAATTATCCATGCATTACGGGCCAAGGATATTCCTTATTATCAGTAGTGGTCATGATCATGCCAAACAACTATCCATATACGCACTACAAGCCAAAGAGGACTTTTACCATATCATTTGTAACATTACAAGTCATGATTATACTAATACCAAATTCCTGGTCATAATCATACCAATAAATAGTCCATCTATGCACTATGAGCCAAAGATGACTTTCACCACAATATAAGCATAAGGATGATGACAATGATATGAGAAATCAATTAAGTGAGATTAAGGATAAATATTAAAGATTTATAATTCAATTTATCCAAAGTTTAAGAATATCCAAATTGTCAACATGATAACTACTTTGTGGAGTAAAATTCAAGAATAACATTCATGTATCAAAAATAATTTGGATAAAAAAGAAATTAATTTTTATCTTGAATAGTACCCCGTGAATAGTACTTTCATGAATAGTACCTCGTGAATAGTACCGTATGTATGAATAGTACCAATGAATAGTACTCCGGCATGAAAAGTTTAAAATTTAACAAGAATATTTAGAAAAATATTTCAGTGAAACGATACTAGATGAAGCGAAAATTTCAAGGATATTCTACTAATTTCAAGGAGTATAAAAGAAATACTTATCAAAATAAGTGTAGATTTAGAAATATGAAACGAAATAATATTACTTACATACTACAGAGTATAAAAGAAAATATTATTTCTTACGAATATTTAATGAAAATAATATCCCTTACCTTAGTAAGAGACTAATTCCGACTGGTATATCGGAGATATTCTTAAAGAAAACTTGTATTATTTTCTATACTCAAAGCTTCCTTAAACTCAAAAGAAATACGCTCAATATTATAGAAGAAGAATTCTCTGATTCTGGTGTGATTTTCATTTCTAAACTAAGCATCCTATTTATAGGAGAATGGCTAGATACTATTTATAAAAAAAATCACGGACTCCACAGTAGCATTCACGGGCAAATTTGACCGAATAATTTGATTTTTACTATGCAATACTATGCAAATACTATGCAAATACTATGCAATATAAAATAAAAACTGAGATAACTTTCTATCGACGATTTTAAAAAAATGAGTAAGTGGGGGTCCATGTAATAAGCCAAATTTATAAAAAATACTTCATGACAAACCCCTTTTATTTATCACAAATCACTTGACTAACCACATATTTAATCTTTCAACAATTATTCATCAATAATATTATAACTCACAATATTAACAACTAGATCATTCCCAAGAAAGAGGGGACTTTCCGATAAGGACTTCTCCTTATTGGCGCGCAATTAGATGATCAAACCCTTTCCTCGATAGAACTTTGTAGACATTGTCAATAATACAAATAATAATATGAATAACTGTGTGGTCTCATTTATTGATTTAATAATATAAAATATTGTGCAGATGATAACGTGACAATAATTGAATCAATAATATGAGATATTATGCATCAACTACTGTTGTAATAATTGAATAAAACTGAGTAACTTCTCACGTAAGCATTAATAATCAAAGATACTGTACAATACCGTGTGCTATTGTGCAACCATGCGTATTACTATACTTTTATCACCGGGCATTTCAACAGTTAATGGTAAAACTTTTACCGTTATTTTTATAAAAATATTATTTCTGTCGCTTTCTATATTCAACAGTAATTCTATTGTGGGATCCACCAATGATTGTGCCGTCGTACAGATATTCCTCGACAAAAAGAATATTCCCCGACCAAAAGAATATTTTATGACAACTTGCTTACTTTGCAAAATTTATAAATATTACCCACAACTATAATATTAAATCAATTCCACACCTTATTATTCAAAATGATAATCAGAGAAAATTAAATTTTTATTCATAAAATTTGGGGTCTTACATAGTCTCTTTGTATAAAAGTTATTTACTTGGACTCTTCATTGATTATAACTCTTAGATTATTTAATTATCATACCTAATATATATAATTAGGTTTAAAATAATTAATAAATTGAGATATAAAAATTACTCTTTTAAGCTAGTCCATTAGTATATAATTAAATATTTGGACTATTAAATAAATATAACACTGAAGTTATTTAATATAATTAGATTATAGGGCTTACATCTCAACTTTAGTTAGTTAGTTACATAAGCTTAATTAAATAAATTTTTATTTCTTGGCTTTCCTTTTTGTTCCACTAATTCATTAAATTTTATTAGCCTTGATTGGCTTGATAAATTATTACACATCTTTATCCACTTAATATTAATCATACTAATTAATCAATTAACGATTATAAATCTTTTCATTAACCATTCAAGGTCAACATTCAAGTTATGTTAATTTTCAACATAAGCTTATCTAATTCACATAACATATATTCACTCATAAAAAAATTATTCATAAAAATATACATGTATAATTGTATAAAATTCTCGGTCCTTACAAGTAGTATGTGCAAACTCGATCAAAGAAGTCAGAATTGTTACCTTACGAGGACGACATAGAAAAGAGGTTTCAACGGTTGAGTAAGTAGATTAAGGAAACTCGAGAGACACTAGAAACACTTGTTAATATGGTTGAAGAAGAATCGAAAGCACTGAGGGAATATGCCACACCACGGGTTACAAAAATTCAGTCAAGTATTATCAGACCTGCCATTAATGCCACAAATTTTGAGATCAAGTCTGGTACAATACAAATGATTCAAAAATCATGTCAGTTTGGAGGTTTGCCGAATGACGACCCGAGGGATCACATAGTCAGTTTCATAGAAATCTGCAATACTTTCAAGTACAATGGTGTGTCAGAGGATGCTATTAGATTGAGTTTATTTTTGTTCACCCTCATGGATTAAGCTAAGATTTGGCTTCATTCTCTACCACCGGGCTCAATAACTACATAGAATGATCTGGCTCAGAAATTCCTTGCTAAGTTCCTCCCGCCCGCAAAGAAAGCAAAGATGTAGAATGATATCTTCTCTTTCGTGAAACATGACTCATAATCACTATATGAAGCATGGGAGAGGTTCAAGGACTCATTGAGGAAATTTCCACATCATGGGATTCCCAAATGGCTTTAGGTGTAGACTTTTTACAATGGACTATTCAGTACGGTGAGATCGAGTATAGATGCTATAGCGGGTGGGGTGATTATGGCCAAGAACTGTGATGATGGCTATCAATTGCTGGAAACTATAGCAGCTAACAATTATCAGTGGCCAACTGCAAGAATGAATCAGTTTAAGCTAGCAGAGGTGTTAGAAGTGGACGAAGTAACAACTTTAGCAACTCAAATGTCAGTACTTTTAAGGAAAATAAATGCAATTACAGGGGAAAACATTCAACAAATGGTATTCGCTTGTGAGTTGTGTGCGAGTTCACATCCAACGGAGCATTGTGCGATTAATCCTGAGATAGTTCAGTTTGTGGGTAGTTATAACCATCATCTGAATCTATATGAGAATAGCTATAATTCGGGGTCAAGGAATCATCCTAACTTTTCGTGGAGTAGTAATCAGAATCATCAGTAGGCTCCACGACTGACATATTCTCTCAGGTTTCAAAATCAGCAACAACAGTCAATTTCGCAACCTAAAAAGAAGTCAAATTTGGAAGAGCTACTCATGAAATACATAGTTAGTAATGAGGTGGCAATGAAAAATCAAGCAGTTGCAATAAAGAATCTTGAAAACCAAATGGGACATATTGCAAGTGCTCTAAACAATAGACCTAAAGGGTCTCTTGTGACGCCCCCAAAATAGATCCATTCCATCCAACCTATTCTGAGTCGCCAAATACATGGTACAGAAAACAACTATAACTTTATTACAACAATTGTCGTGCAAAATACAACAACACATATGCTGTGAGTTTGGATACAAATATATACCAAATGTGACTCATGTTCCAACCGTGGACATCACCTCACAATGACACCTTACATAAAGGTATAGTCAAAAATTGTTTTAGAAATTAGAATCTTTGGGAAGTGCTCAAGGAAACCTTCGTACATGGGAGGCCATGCATCTAGGTTATGATAGATATCATATGGCCACAGAATTATCCTTGGTTTACCCAATAGACCCCAAAGAAAAACGAGAAGATTACTATCATATTCTTCCCAATGGTGAGTCTTCTCTTGACATATCATTATCTCTACTGTCTCTAATTGAGAATTATACTTTAAACAAACACCAAGATTATATAGGTAGTGCTCGTATATATACTCAGCAAGTGGATGAGCACATCCCTGTCTTATGATGACACGAGGTTGTATGTCGTTAGACATCTTGTATGATAGTGGCAAACCACTCTTCCAACGTTGGGTACACCTTACCCTATTGGATTCACCAAATATAACTACTAAATGAACTTTTCTATACTGCTTCGGGAGAACATCCACAGCTAGAGACCACCGTTCTATTTCTCCGTTACCCTCGCTCGACCCAGCTACACTCTTATTACCTGAAAGGAATTGTGAAGCAAAAGGGTGAGCACAACTAGCCCAGTAAAGAATATCATGACTAAAGATAATTAAATTATCAATAGCCTTCATCAATAATAAATCAGAGATTTAGAATATATGGTAAATGATAAAAATTTCAACCATAGTTGCAGCGGAACGAGCAATCCATTAGAAGAGTCAAATAGACTATAAAGTCTATTATTTTCTCCATGTTAAAAATCCACCAACAATGTTTTATCCCTGTAACATCAATCAACAATTCTGGTCCACAATCATATGAATAACTCATAATCATAACTGTAGTTCTAAATTCCTCTTCTCATCTAGGACGAAGATAATTTTCATCACCTGAAACATTAAACATCATGGTTATACCAAATCACAGTTCCTGTTCATAATCATACTAATAACTTCATCTTTGCACTACGGGGCAAAGATATTCATCAACAAGTCATCTTTGCACTACAGGCCAAAGATATTCATCAACAGTTCATCTTTGCATTATTGGCCAAAGATATTCAACAACAGATCATCTTTGCACTACGGGCCAAAGATATTCATCAACAGACCATCTTTGCACTACAGGCCAAAGATATTCATCTACAATTCATCTTTGCACTACAGGCCAAAGATATTCCTCAACAATTCATATTTGCACTACATGCCAAATATATTAATACCTCAAAGAATATATAATCATTTAAGAATTTATATAAACAATAATTATAACCATGTTGATCATTTCACCTTTGCACTTAAGCTAAAGATATTCAATTATAAATTCAATAGTCATGATCATACCAGTCAACAATTCAACTTTGCACTACTGGCCAAAGAGAACCCATAGTCATAATCATACCGAAAATCTACCCATCTTTACACTCAAGTCAAAGAGAAATATCATCATTAGGGTTATAAAAATGTTATATATGATAATAAAATCAATATAATCAACATATAGATTTAATCTCAAGAGTAATATTCATAAATCAACTATAATTTGGTTAGAAAAAGAAACCAATTTTGTCGTGAATAGTAACTCGTGAATAGTAACCTCGACTCAAAAAGGTAGAAATTCCACAATAAAATCTATACCAATATTTCGGTATAATGATATTGAAAGAATAACATTTCTTAAGCTTATAAACAATTTATTTAAATTGTTTACACTTTACTAATTAATGCATTTAATCATCATAAAATGTAAACTCTTAAGATTTCATCATCAATAGCCAAAACCCTCATCAAAAATCTGCATATACCTCATATAGGATTCTCAAGCCATAAAATCCTATTTTCTAATTTTCTTACTTCACATAACATATTTAATTTATTTTCTCATAACTTGTCCATTTTCATGAAAAATACCAAATCAGTTCCAAAAATATTTCTTTTCTGGGATTTATCAGAATATAGTCCCATATTGAACATATATTTTTCTCAGAATTTTTAAAAGTCATTTACTATTTTTCATATGGTCAAAACAGCCGAATATTTAGATATTTATCAAAAATTGTACTTTTGTCCAAAAATTCTGAAATTAACAGAGTATACTTCCATCATATACATGTACTCCCAATAAAAATTTCATCAATTTTGGAGTTAACCACAAGAAATTATAAGTAGTTACTTTTAAAATAGTCTTTTCTCATAAAATTCATAACTCTCAATCTATACATCCAAAAATCACCATTTTTGGACACAATCAATAAAACTCATCAAAATATCATTTCAAATTTTTTCAGAATTTTTGAAGTTCAGAAAAATTACGAAACTGAAAAACATAACAACCCTTAAAATCCCTTACTATCCCTTACCTCAAAAGAGCAGTACTTCTGATCGGTATAAGGCTGAAGGAAACTTGCACTGATGAATAGAAACTCACAGAGTATCTAAATACTCACAAAATACACTCAATAATCTAGAGAGAGAAAGAGAGAAAACTTATGTTTCTGGTGTGATTTTCAATTCTAACTTAGCCCTCTATTTATAGGAAAATTTTGGTAGGTTTGACCTGCAACCTGATGGCTTTACCTGCTACTATTCCCACCCACCACATTTGAAATATAATTCAGCACATTTCTTCACCAACCACAAGTGGGGCCCACCAATTCTAGAATTTTCCACCAAAAATGATTTATAACCTGATTTCCGAATCAGCCACCTCTTAAAATTCATAACAAATCATACGTTCATTTTTAACGGTTCAAAATTTATGGACATATACTCAACTTATATATGTATAACATATCCAAAAATTACCACGATCCAACGGTCGGATTAAAAATTATAACCCCCGCAAAATATCTCAAAAACCCTGATTTTTAATACCTCCATTCCGATAAAAATACTGATAAAAACCTCAACATTAACTCCTTCATTTTTAACCACAAAAATATATCCCTCATTTATATCCACATAATATAAATATTTCCTTATCATATGAATCAATAATTAATTATTCACAAATAATATTACAGAATCACATTTATGACAACCAGGCCGTTCCCAGGAAAGAGGGGGCTTTCCAATAAGAATTTCTCCTTACTGGCGCGCAATTAGATGACCAAACCTCTCCTTAGACAGAACTTTCTAGACATTGACAATAATGTTATCTAATAATATTATTCAAATAATATGAATTATTGATCTGATAAAGGAAAATACTGTGCAGCAACAATTATTGAAACAACAATAATATAAAATATCAACGCAACAATTATTGAATCAATAAAATAAAATATTGAACAGTAATTACTGTAACAATTATTGAGTAGTGCCTTCTTACGTAAGAATCAATAATTTCAAAAATACTATGCAATACCGTGTGCTACTGTGCAATAACGCGTATTACTGTATTTTAACCACCGGGTATTCCAACAGTGTTAACGGTAACAACTACGCCGTTATTTGTAAAAACTCAAATTTGTCGTTTTCCTTCACCCGACAGTTATTCGTTATGGGGCCCACAAATAGCTGCGCCGTCGTACGAATATTCTCCGACAGAAAGAATATTCCACGACCAAACGAATATTCCTCGACAACAATGATTATTTTATAACCACTTGCTTATTTTGAAAAAAAAATAAAAAAAAATTCATATTTCACCCATAACTTTAAACTTTTATCAATTTAACTATTTACTGAATAGTAATTATAAGAAAAATTGTATACTTTTATTTCATAAAATTCGGGGTCTTACATCTCTTCCAAGTGCTACCGAGAAGAATCTTAGGAGTGGCCATGAACAATGTAATGATATCACATTTTGGAGTGGAAAGGAGCTAGTTATAGATTCTGATGGGACAGTAACTAATAAGGATGGTGAAAATGGCATGGGAGATTCGACAAGAAATTCTGAGAAAAAAGTCGTGGAAAAGCTGAAGGAAGAAAAGTATAATACAATCATACACCCTGTGCCTTTTCCTCAACGATTAAAGAGTAAAAAACTTAAGAACCAAATCACCAAATTCATGGAAATCTTTAAGAAGTTGCACATTAACATTCCATTCGCCGAAGCACTAGAGCAGATGCCAAGCTATGTTAAGTTTATGAAAGAAATATTATCCAAAAAATGCAAGCTTGGTGAATTCAAAACTATGGAATTAACGAAAGAATGCAGTGCAGTTCTTTAGAAAAAGCTCCCTCCTAAGTTGTCAAATCAGGGCAGCTTCACTATCCCTTGCTCGATTGGTAATCAAGATTTGGGTAGAGTAGTATGCGACTTGGGAGCGAGCATAAATCTCATTCCTCTGTCCATCTACAAGAGGTTGGGTTTAAAGGAAGCAAATCCAACAAATAGCACCTTATAGCTGGCAGATAGATCGATCACTTGTTTATTAGGTATAGTGGAGGATATACTGGTGAAGGTAGATAAATTAATTTTTTTTGGCAGATTTTATGGTGTTGAACTTTGATGAGGACAAGAATATTCCAATCATATTGGGAATACCATTTCTTGCAACTGGAAGAACAGTGATCGACGTGCCGAATGGAGAACTTACCATGAAAGTATTTGATGAAAAAGCAAAAATCAAAGTTTTTAAGGAAATCTCAATCCTGAGTGATAAGGAAAAGTGTTATAGTGTTGATGCATTCAAGGATGCAGTTCATAAAGAGCCTCGAGAAGATGGTGGTTTAAAAACCCTTACTAGTGAACAACAGACGAATACTCATCCGATAATTATGCGGAAAGGGCATATGGTACAACACTTTTGGTTAAACAAGCAGAATGCTCAAACCATCCCAGCTGATCCAAACTAAGACAAGGAGTAGTCAAGCTGAAAGACTTTAAATCAAGCTCTTGATGGGAGGTAACCTAATCATTGTTTAAGTTTTCCTTTATTAGATGTTAATTTTTTTTATTCATTAGTGTAGGTAGTTAGGATTCATTGTTAGGATAATATTTAATTAATCAATGTTTTCATGGTTAACTCCCGAAATTCTTGCTCTAATCCTTGATATTTATTCCCATCGCAGGTTTTGAGGTTGTAATATACAGTTGGAAACATGAGGAGGATAGCTCAGTGGAAGTATTAAACCATGGGAAGTTTATCTGAACAATGAGATAGAAGCAGAAGTTAAAAAAAGTTTTAAAAAAACTCCAAAACCGCCCCAGCAGAGTTATTATGCCTGGGAAACCGCCCTGGCGAATTAGGCTCTGCCCAAACACGCCCCGGCGTATTCTGGAATCGCCTCAGCGCGCACTTCTCTGCCAACATCTGCCCCAACAGACTTACCAGTTCAATTAAATCTACCCCCGCGAATATGTGAACTTCAGTTTTTTAAAATTCAGATCCTAACTGATAGACAAAACCTCTTTCTCCCATCTAATTATTTTTTCTCTAAGCATTAACACCAAATCTCAGTCACTCTCATCCCTTTTTTTTGAAAGTAAACACAAATTCAAATCCTAATTTCTTTCCAATCAAATTAAACAACTCCACATGGGGATTTCATCTCAAAACTAGGGTTCTATTAGTCCAAATTGGGGGAATTTTGTACAAGTGTTCTTTCAATCGAATTCAACCAAATCGGAGCCATATCATGTATTCAAAAAGGGTTGTTTGATGAATTGAAGTAGCTAGTACATAGAAGTCCAACATCAAATAAGTCAGTTTAGGTATCTCCAGCAGCATATTGATGAGAGGTCTAAGCTTGGCGGGATAAACATAATAAGAGGATAGCTGCGAGAGAAGATCACATGTTTGCAACCCAAAACAGCTTCAACTTGGCATTGGCAGATATGTTTGCACGACTTAATCTGAATGCCCAGCCATTCCAGTTCCCGATCTCACAGCATATGCCAGCATATTCCCCTTGTAATTCAAATGTTGAGGAGGTTGAGCCCCACGCTTAACCTATCAGAGAAGTCCTCTGTTTAAACTTCTATATCTATAAACAATGAGGACATTATTGCATTTAAGTTTGGGGGTGCATTGCACATTGCATGTTAGATAGATAGTTTGCATATTTCAGTTTTGTAGGCATGTTAGGCTGCATTTAGGTTAGCATATAATTGCTATATATATAAAAAAAAATTAAAAAATAAAATTCACAAAAATATTTAATTTGATAGCTTAATTATTTATTATATCTATTTCATATAATTATTTCATATTGCATGTTTCTAGCTTGTCTGTTAGTTTGAAGTTGACTTGGCCTATGATGAGATTGGAATTGCATAGACATTTGATCAGTATTGATAATCAAGGCATTGATGTAATTTCATTGCATGATATAAATCCTCTCCTGTTTGAAACTGATGTAGCCGAATATCACGTTAGATTAACCATTTTGATTAACTTAGCTTAAATAATCAAATAATTGTATTAATAAGGGAAACTTTGGTTTTAATGAAGGAAAATCGGTAACTTGTAGTAAAGGCTAGGATGACGTAAAAACCTAAGTTTAGGGGAAAATATGAGATATGTCTATTTCTAAAAAAAAGTAAAAAAAATTATATGAATAAACACATCAACTAGTTTAGTTATGTGGCCTTTGTTACTTGAGTAAATAAGCCCTAGGGGATGTCTTTACACCCATCACCCTAAAGTCGTCTGGTTTAGGAGTTGTTGGTTGAAAGCTCGCTAAATGAGTAACATTAAAAAGCCTAAGAGGACTAGACATTGCACAGTCAAGGGTAAACACGGGAAAGAGCAAAAATGCCCTCGTGATGGTACAAAAGCAGAAATAAATTCTATATTCACTTATAACTTAGTAATTACATATTTTTAGCCGAAGCTTAACTTGCTTACAGAATTTCTTGAGTTAAAATTGTGGCCTTTCCTCTAAGAATCTTATTATGTGATGTATTTGAACTGTAGTTGGTTTTCATGGTTATTGAGCACATGTTGACGTCGAAATTTTTTATTTATCCCTTTTCTGTTCTTATTCTTTTGTGTTCTCATATTAGATGAGGTTTGTTTGAAAAAATAAACGAAAAAGGTCCGACATGTATATGTCGACGATTGGACTATAAGAGTCGCCAGTTAGTTTTTTAACTGGTTGTACCAACACAACCGAGAAAAGATTTGCACATTGACCCAGTGATGTGACACTACAAAACGGGTCTGTGAAACCGAGATTCATTAGGGTCCGGGGACTTGCTTATGCGGAGGGAAGATGTTAGGCACCCCCCGACATTCGTGTTGCCATGGTGACCGCCACTTTTCAAGAAACTGTTATATGAATATGTGTGTGTGGGGGTAGAAGTAGTGCGAGGCCTCGTTCGCACCTATATATACAGGATTTGAATTTTGGTAAAAATTCAGTTTTAAACAAGATATAGCAGTGAAGTTTTATAAAAGAGATTTTTCAAACCTTGATGCTCAATAGTAATTGAGACCTTTTATAATTCCATTTTATTAAATGTTCCGCTTGATTACTTTTATTTTTGAGATGCGAAGCATCTTCGAGAAAAATAATGTACAAAGCAGCACCGAACTCCTCATGGGCATGAAAACCATCTGAGGAAATCCAAACACCGTGAATAAATTTTTAGGCTGCTTACAACTGAAAATGTCCATCATGGGAACCGAATTTAGATTCAGTAAACTAAATCTGTTATCACATGATTCCTAGGCTCACATGATAACGCAGTTTATATGAAAGCTGTAAGCAGTTATATATATAAAAGCTGTAAATATATATATATATATATATATATATATATATATATATATATATATATATATATATATATATATATATATATATATAAACATGATAAACCACCACGAAGCACCTCCATAGGGGATCGAAAATGTAAATATATAAAGGCGGTAAATATATATATATATATATATTGACATGATCAACCACCACGAAGCACCTCCATGGGGGATCCAAAATGTAAATAAAGCTGTAAAAGTAATCAACCGCCACGAAGTAAACTCCAGGCGGGACAAAACGTAAATAAAGTAGTAAAAACGGTTAACCGCCATGAAGTAAACTCCAGGCGGAACGAAATATAAATATAAATATATATATATATATATATATATATATATATATATATATATATATATATATATATATATAGGTAAACGCACATGATATAAAATTCAGGCTCATCGAACAAAGTCCGACAACAATTCATATATATATATATATATATATATATATATATATATATATATATATATATATATATATATATATATATATTAAAGCAGTAAACGCAACGGATGTAAAATCCCGGCTCATCGAACATAGTTCGACACACAGTTCATATATATATATGTGTGTGTGTGTGTGTGTGTGTGTGTGAAAGCAATTATACGCTCCAGACATAAGTCTAGTCTCAATCGAGGCATAACTCGATAATGTTAGTCCATATATATATATATATATATATATATATATATATATATATATATATATATATATATATATATATATATATATACACACAAACTGAAATGAAACCACGGACTGAAGTCTGGGCATACACACGTAACACGACTCTCAACGTGAAGAATAATGTATGCAAAGATGAAGAGAAAGGATTTAAAGTGTGTAAGAAGGCTTACAGTGGGCTGTGAAAGAAGACTTCTATAGCTTTAAGTGGATGAACACTCAGCTCCCGCCGATAAAAAGTAGCTATCTATGAGCTTACAAGTGTTTAAAATGAGAAAGCACTCAGTTTAGGGTGTGTACAGAGTAAATTGGACAGGGCTTTCTCGCCTTTTTCTCTTATAAAATGGCCACCCCAAGCCCTCTATTTATAGAGGGGGGAGCCGCAGGTGTAGCCGCAGATGTACCTGCGGCTGCCTGGGGTGCCCCAGGCTCCGCGGGTCCAACCGTCTCGAAGTACGTGCATGCATGCAATGTGATGTCCGCTCGAACTTTCAGAACTTCAATCCGGGCATCCGACTGAGGTGTATAAGACCTATTTCGGACCGCCGTTGTCGAGAGTTACGCAATGACATGGGATTAGAGGTTGTACGAAGTCAGGAAGATGGGACCATGCCCTCCGGTCTTCACGCTTCAAATTCTATCCGTTGCCTTGCCCAATAGTCACTTTGGATTGGACTTCCTTGGTTCTTGTGGGACATTGCTGCGTAGAGATGTATTTATGAGATGTTGAGACGGTGTGATGTGGCGTCAAGGTGGAAAGATGACGACTTTTCCCCTCACCGGGGTTATCTCTGGTTTGGGCAGATAAAGTAGACGTTGCTCAGGGTTATCTCTGAGATTGAACTACTGCAAGTGTTGAAGATCCTCAGTGTCATCTCTGAGGCGTGCCTATCTTCCCGGTGTTATCTCCGGGTTTTGTACTGAGTGCCTCGGTGTGAGTGCCGAGTGTTCTGAAGCTGATCGCATGCATTTAAAACAAGCATTTCTGGGGTTATCTCCGGAACTGCAACTATACTTCTTGGGGTTATCTCCAAGGTTAGTTCTGATATTCCCGGTGTCGGGACTGAGACTGAAATATCTTGGGGTTATCTCCGAGATGAATCGGCCTTCTCCGGTGGAATTTCTAGTATTGGAGCTGCGTGCCTCAGGGTTATCTCTGAGGTTGGAACTGATACTCCCGGTATGTGTTCCGGGGTTGAAACTGAACTTCCGATAGTATCCAAACTGGATATGAGCTGTCTTCCAAGGTCATCTCTGAAAGACGAATATGCCCTCCTACAATGTCAGTAACAGGTGTGCAAAAAATTTCAACTGTCCATAGCACACACACACATACACACACTATATCAGTAATAACAGGCTTGATTTATAGATTGATATGGGTTATTGATGTGTTCTTGGTTGGATTTAATGTTCATAGCTATTGTTGATTTCTCTGAGGCAAAATTGTTGAATTACATACTGACTAATGGCTAGAATCATAGGCATGTAGGTAGCTTGCATTTGTATTTGTGTTTTGTTTGAGGACAAGCAAAATCTCAAGTTTGGGGGTATTTGATGAG
The DNA here is from genome assembly GCA_016801055.1 of Panax notoginseng. NCBI lineage: Eukaryota > Viridiplantae > Streptophyta > Magnoliopsida > Apiales > Araliaceae > Panax > Panax notoginseng. Next base: position 34,993,026 of record CM029017.1, read on the forward strand.
TGGGTTTGTGAAACCCCAGATTTTATGAATAAAGATTTAATTTTTTCGAAATATTTTTAAATATTATGGTGTGAATTTGAGATAATGTTATAGTTGTGGGTAGTATTTATAAATTTTGCAAAGTATGGAAGTTGTTGTATTATATTCGATTGGTCGGGGAATATTATTTTTATCGGGAAATATTCGTACGACGGCACAATTATTGGTGGACCCCACAACGGAATTATTGTCAGATTGAGAAAACGACAAAAATATTTTATTAAAAATAACGGCGAAAGTTTTACCGTTGATACTGTTGAACTACTCGATAGTAAAAGTACAGTAATACGTGTGGTTGCATAGTAGCACACAATATTGATTATTAATGCTTATGTGAGAAGTCACTCAGTTTGATTTAATTATTGTCAATTAATAATATGAATTATTTAGCGATAATGAAGTTTTGTTTTATTCGTATTATTAACGTAATAAAACAGAAATATCTTTTTATATAAAACAGAATACTTTATTAAAGTTATTCTATAAATAGAATATATTATATTTTATTTAAAAGATTTTTCTTTAAATATGGACCATCAGATTAAAGTAAATCAATCTGGACCATTCATGGATTAGTTACTATACATTCCATTTTCCTATAAATAGAAGCTCATTCATTCATTATTTTCTTACTAATTTACTGAACTCTAGAGAGAGAAACTATAGAGAGAAACTATAGAGAGAAAGAAGAAAAGTATTCTGCTACTTAACTACTTTATTTCAGTTCTTTTTTAAAACAGTAAGGGATATTATTTGTTGTACCCGTAAGGGGTATTATTTCTTTTGTATTCATGAAGAGAACTTCTGTTATTCTATTATTTATTATTCTGTTGGAATAACCTGTATACGCGGTCTACCCTATACTTGGTGACATTCTTCTATTATTCTGTTGGAACATCCTGTCTGTGTGTTTTACACCGCACCTGGTTTCGTCTTTATTATTATTATGTTGAAACATCCTGTCTGTGTATTTTACACCGGACCTGGTTCCGTCTTTATTATTATTCTGTTGGAACATCCTGTCTGTGTGTTTTTCACCGGACCTGGTTCCGTCTTTATTATTATTGTGTTGGAATATCCTGTCTGTGCGTTTTACGTCGGACCTGGTTCCATTATTTATTATTCTGTTGGAATAACCTGTCTGTGCGGTCTATCGCATGCATGGTGATTTCTTTTGTTATTCCATTCTTTATTATACTCAGTTGGTTAAAGTTTTGACTTCTATACTCCATGAAATTAGTAGAATATCCTTGATATTTGCACTTCATCTAGTATCTTTTCATGGAAATATTCTTCTGAGCATTCTTGAATTTTACTCTACACTAAAGTATCATGTTGACAATTTGGACGTTATTGGTTCCTGGACAAATTAATTCTTGAACTTGTTTTATTGAATTTTTATATCATTGTCATCATCCTTATGTTTATATTTTGTTAAAAGTCATCTATGGCCTGTAGTGCATAGATGGACTTGGTATGATTATGACCAGGGATTAATCGGTGTAATCATGACCGTAATATTACAAATGATGTGGAAAAAGTCCTCCTTGGCCCGTAGTGCATTGATGGACAATTTTTAGTATGATTATGGCTATGGATTCTCTTTGGCCGTAGTGCAGAGATGAATTGTTTTATGGCATGATCAGAACCGTTGATGAAAACATGATTATCTTTAGCCGTAGTGCATGGATAATTCGTGGTCGTGATACTAAAGAATATCCTTGGCCGTAGTACATGGGTGATTCGATGATGTGGATTATTTATTAAACTGAGTCCCAGCGATAAAAGTCATGAAAAACCTTTTAAATCATAAAAGATAGTAGATTTTATTCTCTACTTGACTCTTTTAATGGATTGTTGGTTCCGCTGCTGTTAAACTTGATGTCTATTGTATTTTATCAGTTTAACATTGTCGAAGACTAATGATAATTTATTCTGCATTATCTTAGTCATAATATTTCTTACTGGGCTAGTTGAGCTCACCCTTTCTTTTACTGTTCTCTTCAGGAAATGAGAACGTAGCTGGGACTAGTCGGGGAACAGAGTGATGGTCCTAGATGATAGCACTACTAGTCCTCACTATTCTATATAATAGTGTGATAATAATTGTAATGAGGACTCTTTTTAAGTATGAATACTCTCTAGAAGACAATATTTGCATTCAAACTCACAGTTTATGTTCTGTCGTATTGTACACGACAGTTGTATTATTAAGTTGTATTTAAATTCTGTACCATGTATCTGGCGACTCAAGATAGGTGATGTATACCTAATTTTGGGGGCATCACAGTGGTTCATACCTATGAATCGGTTACCTTTTAGGTTTGATTCGTTGCTACTTGGAGTATATTTAGTATCATTTTATTCGTTTTCACGCCTTTGTGTTGTAAGAACTGGTTTTCATGGTAAAATAGGAACATCAGAACTTAAAAGGAAAGTTTTGTAGCTGCTTGAACCAGGATAACCGTTGGGGCATATTTGTTGATGTGACGCCCCCAAAATTAGGTATACATCACCCATCTTGGGTCGTCAGATACATAGTACAGAATACAAATACAACTTACTAATACAACTGTCGTGTACAATACGACAAAACATAAACTGTGAGTTTGAATACAAATATTATCTTCTAGAGAGTATTCATACTCAAAAGGAGTCCTCATTACATTTATTAACACACCATTACATAGAATAGTGAGGACTACTAACTAATACTATCATTCGGACCATCACTCCATTCCCCGACTTGCCCCAGCTACGTTCTCATTTCCTGAAGAGAACAGTGAAAGAAAGGGTGAGCTCAACTAGCCCAGTAAGAAATATTATGACTAAGATAATGCAGAATAAATTATCATTAGCCTTCAACAATGTTAAACTGATAAAATATAATAGACATCAATTTTAACTGCAGCGGAACAAGCAATCCATTAAAAGAGTCAAGTAGAAAATAAACTCTACTATCTTTTATGATTTAAAAGATTTTCCAACACTGTGATCGCTGAGACTCAGCTTAATAAAATAATCCACATCATCGAATCACCCCTGCACTACGGCCAAGGATATTCGTATATTCATTAATGGTCATGATCATGCCAACAACTGTCCATCAATGCACTACGGGCCAATGAGGACTTTTACCACATCATTTGTAACATTACGGTCATGATTACACCGAATAATCCCTGGTCATAATCATACCAAGTCCATCTATGCACTACAGGCCACAGATGACTTTCAACAGAATATAAACATGAGGATGATGACAATGATATAAAAATTCAATAAAACAAGTTCAAGAATTAATTTATCCAAGAATTAACAATGTCCAAATTGTCAACATGATACTACTTTGTGGAGTAAAATTCTAGAATGATCAGGAGAATATTTTCATGAATAGATACTAGATGAAGCGCAAATATCAAGGATATTTCACAAATTTCATGGAGTATAGAAGTCAAAACTTAACCAACTGAGTATAATAAAGTATTGAATAACAAAAGAAATCACCATGCATGCGATAGACCGCACAGACAGGTTATTCCAACAGAATAATAAATAATGGAACCAGGTCCGGCGTAAACGCACAGACAGGATATTCCGATAGAATAGTAAATAATGGAACCAGGTCCGGTGTAAAACACACAGACAGGATGTTCCAACAGAATAATAACAAGACGGAACCAGGCCCGGTGTAAAACACACAGACAGGATGTTCCCATAAAATAATAATAAAAACGGAACTAGGTCCGGTGTAAAACACACAGACAGGATGTTCCAACAGAATAATAGAAGAATGTCACCAAGTATAGGGTAGACCACGTATACAGGTTATTCCAACAGAATAATAAGAAATGGAATAACAATAGTTCTCTTCATGAATAAGAAATAATAACACCCCTTACCTTAAAAGAACTGGATATTGGAAAAGTGAAGTAGCAGAATACTTTTATTCTCTCTCTCTTATTCTCTCTATACTTTCTCTCTCTATAGCTTGAATGAATTCGTGAAAAATAATGAAGCCCTAGGCCTCTATTTATAGAAAAACTGAAGGTGGCTCTTGGTCTTAACGAAGGGTCAAATGACTCTTGGTCTTAACGAAGGGTCAAATGACTCTTGGTAATATTGAAGGGACAACTACTATTGACGAAAGTAATTACTATTGACCAAGGTAAATACTATTGACGAAGGTAATTACTATTGACCAAGGTAAATACTATTGATGAAGGTAATTACTATTGACGAAGAGACTCTTAGATGATGACATATGGGCCCCCCATAAAAATAACCAAACTTACCACAACGTCTCAATTATTGATTTAATAATATAACATATTATACAGATGATACTATGACAATAATTTAAGAGATATGATGCAGCAATTACTGTAGCAATAATTGAGTATAGCTGAGTGACTTCTCACGTAAGCATCAATAATCAATACCGTGTGCTACTATGCAACCACGCGTATTACTGTACTTTTACTACCGGGTAGTTCAACAGTTTTAACGGTTTTAACGGTAACACCTCAGCCGTTATTTTTATAGAAAGATAATTTTGTCGTTTTCTAACTACGACTATACTTCTGTTGTGGGGTCCACCAATGATTGTGTCGTCGTACGAATATTTCGCGACAAAAAGAATATTCCCCGACCAAACGAATATTTTAAAACAACTTGCTTACTTTGCAAAATTTATAAATATTACCCACAACTATAACATTATATCAAATTAACTCCATAATATTCAAAAATGATATTTATAAAAAATTCATCTTTATTTATAAAAGTTGGGGTCTTACAACCTCCCCTTCTTATGAAATTTTGCCCTCGAAATTAGGGTACATACCTGGTATGTCGAAGAGGTAAGGATACCTTGATTTCATTTCAAATTCTAACTCCCAGGTCATTTCCTTAACATCGTGGTTTTTCCACAAAACTTTGACTTGAGGTATAACCTTGGAGCGCAGAATATGTTCCTTCTTATCCAAGATTTGAACAAGAACTTCTTCATACGTCAAATCCTCCGCTATTTCGTCCGGTTCTAACTCAATAATGTGGTTCGGGTCTTCCACATATTTGCGTAACATGGATATGTGAAAAACGTTATGAACACGAGACATACTTGGCGGTAAAGCAAGTCTATAGGCCACAGTTCCTACTCGATCGAGGATTAAAAATGGACCGATGAATCGAGGATTGAGCTTTCCTCTTTTTTCAAATCTCGTAACTCCTTTCCATGGAGCAACACGTAAGAACACATGATCTCCTACATCAAATTCCACGTCCTTTCGATGAAGATCGGCATAACTCTTTTGTCGATCTTGTGAGGTTTTTATACGTTGTCGGATCGTTTGAATCTTTTCTGTAGTCATACGTACCAACTCCGGTCCCAACAACGTTGCTTCACCCACCTCATCCCAGCATACTGGAGAACGACATTTTCTTCCATACAATGCTTCGAATGGAGCCATGCCAATACTTGCTTGATAACTGTTGTTGTAGGAAAACTCCACCAATGGTAAGAACTTGTCCCAACTTCCCTTGAAGTCAAAGACACAGAGTCTTAATAAATCTTCTAGAGTTTGAATAGTCCTCTCTGATTGTCCGTCCGTCTGAGGATGATATGCCGAACTAAATCGTAAATCTGTGCCCATAGCTTTTTGTAAACTAACCCAAAATCGTGAAGTGAATCTTGGGTCTCGATCAGAAACTATGGATACTGGCATACCATGCAGTCTTACAATCTCGTTTATGTACATACGAGCAAGACGTTCAAGTGTATAAGTTTCTCGTATCGGTAAGAAATGAGCAGACTTGGTCAATCTATCAATAATGACCCAAATCGCATCTATACCTTGAGAAACCATAGGAAGACCGGTAACGAAATCCATGGTAATGTGCTCCCACTTCCATTCTGGAATTTCAAGTGGTTGCAATGGACCTTTTGATACTTGATGCTCCGCTTTGACTCGTTGACAAGTTAGACACCTTGAGATAAACAACGCTATCTCTCTCTTCATATTGCTCCACCAAAATATATGACGAAGATCATGATACATTTTGGTACTTCCAGGATGGATTGCAAACGGTATGTTGTGCGCCTCTATCATGATTTCATACTTTAAATCAGGGTTATTAGGAACACAAAGTCTAGAGTTGACTCGAAGTATTCCTTCTTCATCGATTCTTGCTTCCGGCATAGAACCTTCTTGCACTTTCTTCCTCATACGCATCAGCTTCAGGTCTGTAGCTTGAGCAGCTTTAACTTTATCGATTAAAGTTGGTTCTACTCGTATATTCGCCATCATCACATGGGTCCCTGGAGTCTTTAACTCTATCTCCATCCTTTGCAAGTCACACAAAATGGGCCTTTGCGTTGTTAATATTGCACTTGTACCCGCATATGTTCTTCTACTCAATGCGTCAGCTACCACGTTCTCTTTTCCAGGATGGTATTGAATGGTATGATCATAATCTTTCAACAGTTCAAGCCAACGTCGTTGTCACATGTTGAGTTCCTTTTGAGTGAAGAAATATTTGAGGCTTTTATGATCCGTAAAGATCTCCACCTTCTCCCCATACAAGTAATGCCTCCAAATTTTAAGTGCAAAGACAACAGCTGCCAACTCTAGATCATGAGTAGGATAATTCCTCTCATATTCCTTGAGTTGTCTTGATGCATAGGCTATGACTTTTCCATGTTGCATGAGAACGCATCCCAACCCTTTGCTCGAAGCATCACTGTAGATGACAAATCCCTCCGAGCCAGATGGTATTGTTAGAACAGGTGCTGAAATGAGTCTCCTCTTGAGTTTTGAAAACTCTGCTCACATTCTTCGCTCCAACCGAACTTTGTATCTTTCCGAGTCAGCTGAGTTAATGGAGTAGCGATTCGAGAAAATCCTTCCACGAATCTCCGATAATAACCAGCTAAACCGAGAAAGCTACGTACTTCGGTTACTGATTTAGGTTGCTCCCAGCTTTGAATTGCTTCAATCTTTGCCGGTCAACAGATATTCCATGACTTGATACTACGTGCCCAAGGAATACTACCTCTTCCAGCCAGAACTCGCATTTCTTCAACTTGGCATAAAGTTTGTATTCACGAAGCTTTTGGAGTACCAGCCTCAAGTGTTGCTCATGATCTTCACGGCTTTTGGAATAAACAAGGATGTCATCGATAAAGACGACCACAAAGTGATCCAAATATTCCTTAAATACCCTGTTCATCATATCCATGAAGGCAGCAGGAGCATTAGTCAATCCAAAAGACATAACTAAGAATTCATAATGCCCATACCGAGTTCTGAAGGCAGTCTTTGGAATATCCTCAGTTCTAACCTTCAGCTGATGATATCCAGAACGAAGATCGATCTTTGAAAAGAATTGTGCTCCTTGCAACTGGTCAAACAGGTCATCAATACGTGGCAATGGGTACCTATTTTTGATGGTGACATGATTCAACTCCCGATAATCAATACAAAGTCGCATACTCCCATCTTTCTTCTTCACGAACAGAACAGGAGCACCCCAAGGAGAAGTACTAGGACGAATAAAACCAATGTCTAACAATTCCTGCAGTTGGGTCTTTAACTCCTGAAGTTCAATAGGAGCCATTCGATATGGGGCTTTGGAAATGGGTTTTGTACCGGGTTCAAGGTCGATACAAAATTTAATTTCACGCTCTGAGGGTAGGCCAGGAAGTTCTTCGGGAAATACGTCAGGAAATTTATTAACAACAGAAATATCATTCAAAGCTGACGTATTTTTGTTTAGATCTGTGACATGAGCTAAGAAAGCTTGACATCCATTTTTCAATAAACGAATAGCTTTATGGCTTGAGATGACAGCGATTGATTTTAATGTTTGGTTGCTTGAATTCGCATAATAGGTCGATTAGGAATATGAAAGCTAACAACCTTACGAAAACAATCAATTTTTGCATGATGAGTAGTTAACCAATCAATCCTTAGAATCACGTCAAATGCAAGTATTTTTAATGAAATCAGATCGACAGGTAATGTGTGGGTACCAACTTAAACCAAACAAGACTTATAAACCGTGGATGTAATGAAGGTTTCTCCCAATGGAGTTTCAACAGCTAAGTCAAAGTCTAATTTCCCCGGAATCAAATTTAATCGATGAGCGCAAGTAGGAGAAATAAAAGAATGGGTAGAACCGGTATCAAATAAAGTATAGACTTCGTTAGAGTTTATAATAAGCTTACCCGTGATGACCTCATTCGGGTTCCTTGCTTTCTGGGAGTTCACAACAAACGCTCTCCCTTGAACAACCGATTTTGACTTTTCTGGGACGGCCTTTGGTGCCTCCATCATAGCTGAATTTGTCTTCGGTAAACGACAAAATCGGGCTAAATGACCTTCTCTTCCACAATTATAACATGCTTTGGACGGCATCGCGCAGTTTGGACTGATATGCCCCTCCCCTCCGCATTTGAAACATATGATAGGTGGTCGTTCTCCTTCCTTAACGACATGTGCTGGTGCTGACGTCTTTCCATCATTGTAGAATCTCCTCTTCTTGAAATGCCCATTCTTATTGTTTTGGCCCTGATTACCACCGAAGTGTTACCATTTCTGGCCTGTTGATTCCCTCCACGCTTGTTGTCACCGCTTCGATGACTGCTCTCACTGGTATTATCATTTTGCCGGCTGCTCTCTTTTGGTTGCGTTGTCTCGTTATCGCGCTCCACCAACTGAGCCCTATTTACAACATCTGAATACAAACACAATTTATGAGAAACAAGATGTTGACGTATCTCCGGCTTCAAACCTCTTAAAAACATCCGCGTCATTCTTTCTTCATTATCCACCAGGTGGGACGCAAACCGGGATAACTCCACAAATTTTGCCTCGTACTGCGACACGGTCATATTATTCTGCTCCAATTTGATGAACTCCACCTCCTTCATGTGACGAATACTCTCGGGAAAGTATTTGTCGTTAAACAGCTCTTGGAACTTCTCCCAGGACATCTTCAGTGCGGCAGGTTGAGTACGCTTTATCGATTCCCACCAGTAATCTGCCTCTCCTCGCAACATAAAGGCGGCAAAGGGAACCTTTTGCTCCTCGGAGCAACCCAAGACATCAAATATCTTGGTGATCTACTTTATCCATGTTTCAGCTACAAGTGGTTTGGGTTCTCCCTTAAACTCCGGTGGTCCCAACTCCTTAAACTGTTTAGCGGTGACCGCCAGAGAGTTTCCAGTATTTCCACCTACGTTGTGGACAGGAGCCGCTTTCACCTGTTGTTGCATGAATTGCATAAAGCCTCTGAACATTTGATCATTCATCATTTGGTCAGTTTTATTGTTTGCATGAGGATTGTCACCTTCCTGATGCACATTATCCTGATTATTATATGTGGTGAATCAACAGTCGCCTGTGCTCCATTGCTATTCTCAACATTCTCAGATGCCATTTTCAAATACTGCCACAAAATAAAAATTAATTGATATGTCATATTTTATCCTTATATTATGACCGACCAATTAAATACCATGCAAATAAACTTAGGTAGGTCATACTAGCGAAGGAATTCCCCGTCTCTCCCCTCCTAGTTCTATTCTCACATCTTAGCCAGGGATCATATCCCTAAGCTCTGATACCAACTGTGACGCCCCCAAAATTAAGTATACATCACCCATCTTGGGTCGTCAGATACATAGTACAGAATACAAATACAACTTACTAATACAACTGTCGTGTACAATACGACAAAACATAAACTATGAGTTTGAATACAAATATTATCTTCTAGAGAGTATTCATACTCAAAAGGAGTCCTCATTACATTTATTAACACACTATTACATAGAATAGTGAGGACTACTAACTAATACTATCATTCGGACCATCACTCCATTCCCCGACTTGTCCAAGCTACGTTCTCATTTCCTGAAGAGAACAGTGAAAGAAAGGGTGAGCTCAACTAGCCCAGTAAGAAATATTATGACTAAGATAATGCAGAATAAATTATCATTAGCCTTCAACAATGTTAAACTGATAAAATATAATAGACATCAAGTTTAACTGCAGCGGAACAAGCAACCCATTAAAAGAGTCAAGTAGAAAATAAACTCTACTATCTTTTATGATTTAAAAAATTTCCAACACTGTGATCGCTGAGACTCAGCTTAATAAAATAATCCACATCATCGAATCACCCCTGCACTACGGCCAAGGATATTCGTATATTCATTAATGGTCATGATCATGCCAACAACTGTCCATCAATGCACTACGGGCCAATGAGGACTTTTACCACATCATTTGTAACATTACGGTCATGATTACACCGAATAATCCCTGGTCATAATCATACCAAGTCCATCTATGCACTACAGGCCACAGATGACTTTCAACAGAATATAAACATGAGGATGATGACAATGATATAAGAATTCAATAAAACAAGTTCAAGAATTAATTTATCCAAGAATTAACAACGTCCAAATTGTCAACATGATACTACTTTGTGGAGTAAAATTCAAGAATGATCAGGAGAATATTTTCATGAATAGATACTAGATGAAGCGCAAATGTCAAGGATATTCCACAAATTTCATGGAGTATAGAAGTCAAAACTTAACTAACTGAGTATAATAAAGAATGGAATAACAAAAGAAATCACCATGCATGCGATAGACCACACAGACAGGTTATTCCAACAGAATAATAAATAATAGAACCAGGTCCGGCGTAAATGCACAGACAGGATATTCCAACAGAATAATAAATAATGGAACCAGGTCCGGTGTAAAACACACAGACATGATGTTCCAACAGAATAATAACAAGACGGAACCAGGCCCGGTGTAAAACACACAGACAGGATGTTCCCACAAAATAATAATAAAAACGAAACCAGGTCCAGTGTAAAACACACAGACATGATGTTCCAACAGAATAATAGAAGAATGTCACCAAGTATAGGGTAGACCACGTATACAGGTTATTCTAACAGAATAATAAGAAATGGAATAACAACAGTTCTCTTCATGAATAAGAAAGAATAACACCCCTTACCTTAAAAGAACTGGATATTGGAAAAGTGAAGTAGCAGAATACTTTTATTCTCTCTCTCTTATTCTCTCTATACTTTCTCTCTCTATAGCTTGAATGAATTCGTGAAAAATAATGAAGCCCTAGGCCTCTATTTATAGAAAAACTGAAGGTAGCTCTTGGTCTTAACGAAGGGTCAAATGACTCTTGGTCTTAACGAAGGGTTAAATGACTCTTGGTAATATTAAAGGGACAACTACTATTGACGAAAGTAATTACTATTGACCAAGGTAAATACTATTGACGAAGGTAATTACTATTGACCAAGGTAAATACTATTGACGAAGGTAATTACAATTGACGAAGAGACTCTTAGATGATGACATATGGGTCCCCCATAAAAATAACCAAACTTACCACAACGTCTCAATTATTGATTTAATAATATAACATATTATACAGATGATACTATGACAATAATTTAAGAGATATGATGCGGCAATTACTGTAGCACTAATTGAGTATAGCTGAGTGACTTCTCACGTAAGCATCAATAATCAATACCGTGTGCTACTATGCAACCACGCGTATTACTGTACTTTTACTGCCGGGTAGTTCAACAGTTTTAACGGTTTTAACGGTAACACCTCAGCCGTTATTTTTATAGAAAGATAATTTTGTCGTTTTCTAACTACGACTATACTTCTGTTGTGGGGTCCACCAATGATTGTGCCGTCGTACGAATATTCCCCGACAAAAAGAATATTCCCCGACCAAACGAATATTTTAAAACAACTTACTTACTTTGCAAAATTTATAAATATTACCCACAACTATAACATTATATCAAATTAACTCCATAATATTCAAAAATGATATTTATAAAAAATTCATCTTTATTTATAAAAGTTGGGGTCTTACAGTTGAAGGCAAAAAATACGCCAGGGCGAAATGGTTGGGAGTAGAGTATAAGTTGCCATGTCTGAGAAGGATTCTGGAGATGATTCAGTAATTGATTTGGGATGTGATTGGGAGACTGTAAAAGGAAAATTGAGGAGTATAGAAGACATTATTTATTCATTATCAAACCCTAGATTTTATCACACTATTGGAGAATTGAAGCAAGGAGGCTAGCAATAAGGATTCAAGGCAAGAGTGGAGAAGTGCAAAGGATTACATCTCAGTTTTCATTCTCTTTCTTCATTTTTATTCTTGTATTCAGAATGCTATATTACTTGTGGATTTTTTTTATTTAACTATTTTGAACTAAATCTATATTTAAGGCTATAATGGATCTTTTTGTGTAACGAGGATTGACATGCTTCCTTAATAAGTATTGAGATTATTTCCAGGATTGTCTATTATGGTTTATGCTTAATGATTTAATTGTCTGACCAGTAATTACCGTAGTAATATATATGAACTCTAGAAATGGAGTATACATTTAGATTTGATCATAATAGCATGCGATTGTATTTTCTACAAGACGTTGAAATTCATAATTTATGTCTAGGATAGAGATATACATATACATCGCATGTAATCTGTTAGAGAATTTTTGGTTAATATCCTCTTTAATTGTAATTCACATAGAGATATAGTGAGTTAGTTAATTAGGGTGTTCATCTTAATTCTATCAATTATGGATTTAAGATAATTTGAGTATGATGCATTTAGAGATGATCATATTTAATTATGTGTTCTTGATTAACAATCCGAAATAATTAATTGGCTTAACAAGAAGTGTATCGATCTAAGTGAGGCAATAAGTGAAATTGTAGTCTTAAATCTCCATTAACTGGTTAAATCTTGTGGTAATTAGTTGATATCTAATTAATTAATAATTTTCATAGATTTCACAAACTTTATCATTTGTTTAATAAAATTGAGATAATATAAAATTGGTAGTTGTTTGGATAAATTGCAGTTATTTTCTCTATGGGAACGATACTTGACTTATCATTTTATTACTTGTTGACCATGTATATTTGTGTGTTGTGCTCAATTGGATTTTTACCAACAGTACGATCGTAAGAGGAGTAGAAGAAAACCAATACTCAGCTTTGTCTATGTGTCTAATTGGTACGTATATGCAAATTTATGTGTGTAGGATGTTAAAGAGTCAAATTAGTGTAAATTATTAATAGAAAACGCTCGGGAAAAATTTTCTAAACCTTGCTCTTGTGAAATTATATGAATTTTTATACTTAAGTAAATCTTTTGCATATTTGTTCAAGTACTTAAGTCATTTTTTGCCATGTACTGTATAAGAAAATGTTGATGCCATTGTTTGGCTAAACAAATGTTAGAATGATTTATTGATTTCATAGTAACTCTTTTAAAATGTTGTTTATGAAAACATAAGCTATCTAATGTCAATTGCTTTGGTATTGATAAAAATTTAAACCTAAGAATGAACAATGAAATGTATTTAATAGAATCTTCGCTGACATGCAAGGTATCAAAACTAAACGTAAATACGTTTAATGGATGAGTGTTGATCAACATAGAGTACTATATGTTGATCACCTATAACTGCTCGTAAGGTATATCAGATTTACGATTTTATTACCGGGAAGTCCCCTTTTTAAAGAAAGAAAATGGTCAACTCACGGTCGTTTGACCATCTCAGTTTCAATATTCATATTGTGGTTTCAAAAATATTTTAAATAAAGGAAAAGTATCTGTTTTGATTATTCTTATTGATTTTTAACTATTTGTATAGTTGTCGAATATTAAACACATGATTCTTGATTTTGTTGTTAAATTGTGTACTTGCTGAGCAAATGAATGTTCATCCTCCTTGAATTATGTTATTTTCAGGTAAGGTCGAAAAATTTGAAGGGTTCGATAAGGACAAAGGAAAGGCGAAGTTGGAGAAGTAATTAGCCGATGTAATAATAGTAGTACTTTTGTAATAATTTATATTATGACATAATGAATATGTAATGGTTATAAATAACTTAGGAGAATGAATGAAAATGATGTAATAAATATAGTTTTTATATTTATGTCAAGAAAATATATAGTAATATGTTTTGTATGTCGTAGCACCGTGTAGCACCTTATTCAGGTTTAAAGGAACCCAGATTTGGGGGCGTCATAGGTTAGTATCAGAGATGACAGGTTATAAAACTTAAGGGGAGAAGAACCTTAGGATATGACCTTAGTAAGATTAGGAGAAGTTAGTAAATAAACTCAAGTAGAGTTTTAATTGATGAATTGAGGAAATTCATCTACATAAAGATTAAAAGAAAAGACTTAATACGAATTGATGTGCTATGTGTTAAAAATATTTTGTGTTATGTGCTTATAAAGATATTAAAAACTTATTGTAGATGTCAGGAGATGAGGCAGTATGCATGGATATACCGATAATGCACGAGGATTTGATTGTTCCACCTGAGATAGTGCCAGTACCTAAGCATATAGTCGTGGTTTCAGAGCTTAGTGATGAGGATGAAGAGATGGAAGAAGATCCATCTGAGGAGGAGACAGATAGTGATATAAGGCATGGTGGAGGATTTCCACTTGGGATTTTAGCCCGGGGAGGTATAGGATATCGTTGTATTCCTGATGAGATAGAAGTTGCATCTTCCTATATTGTAACTCTAGAGATGAAAGAGATCGGAATTTGATTATCAGAGGTTACTTCTACTGAAGAGGGGACAACTACTGCAGAAGTTATGATGGAGATGTTTAAGGCTGTTATTAATGGAAATACGCAGTTGCGTAAAGAGGTGTGTAAACTGGGAGAGGAAATAAAAGACGTCCAAGAAGCAAAGGATGTTGTGGAGTCTTATTGTGCGGGAGAGATTGGTCAGAAGATATTGGCTAAGGACGAGGTCCGAGAGCTGAAGCATGAGGCTTATGAGCTTAGAGGGGGGGGAGCTATGGAGGAAGGATCAGAAGATAGGTCGTATGTCTTATATATATAGGAGTACGCACTGGGATCATCAGCGCACGGTTACTCATTATCCTATTGAACCCGGAAGACGAGGTACACCATCAATAGGGATATGGTTGTTGCTCTTATGGAGGAGAAGTATGCAAATGCCATTAGGCAGGGATTAGTCTAGTATGGATGATATAATAAATATATAATAGTGTGTAACTTGTAAATATGTGAAACCCAACTTTTTTGTGTAAATAGTGGGTTATCTTATGTGTATCCCAACTTTTGAAATTAATTGCGGGATAGTATGTATATAGTTGAAGTTATATGATAGAAATGTATGTAGTATGAACTAGTGGAAGAAACATATTAATATAATATTAAATGTGCTTTGCGTTATGTGTTGCTGTTACTTAGTAAACAATGAACAAAAAGGAAGTAATGAACTTATAATAACCAAAACATTATTTATTTAAATAGAAAATGTCACTAAGAAGAAAATTAATAAACTAAGAAGCAGAATCTCATAATGAGAATGAACAAGAGGGTCATGTAGATCCGATGCAATAATTCGTAAACCTATTAAGGGAGGCCTTAAATAGAACTCCTACTGAAGTACTCGTAGATCCTGCAGTTGGATGTTCTACCAACTTCAAAGATTTTAATAGTGTAGGACCACCCGAATTTAAAGGGACTACAGATCCAATAGAGGTCCAGTCTTGGTTCAAGGAAATTAAAAAGGAATTCATAATTTCCAGGGTAAGAAAGAGCAAAAGACCTCTTTTGCTACCTACATGCTAAAGGGATAGGCTAATTTCTTGTGGAAGATGAATCAGAATAGAGTCGGAGAGGGAGTTATTTTATAAAAACCCAATGTACATGGATTATATAATATAAGTACATATATAATCCTTAACATTTCATTCTGTAGTAACATTAGTACATTAAAATCACATAAGGGAACCAAAAGGTTACTAAACTAAGCACATTGGAACCAGATGCTGAGATTTAAAAGGCTTATCCCAAATTCAGTGACCCTAAATGTGATACACTTTCCATTATGTGAAATGCAAAGCTTAGAACAGTGGCTAGCTAGGAGGTTATCATGGCTATGGAAATGGCTAAGGGAGAGTGGTTGGCCAAATCTTCCTTAACCATTGACTTCTTCTTCTACCTCATGGATAAAAACCTTAATGTAAAGTTAATAACTGGTCACTTAATCCTCTATAAATAACAACCCTCTTCTTTATTTTTCTTGTTGCTGTGATTGTCTAATAAATTCTAAGTTGAGAGGGTGAGTTTCTTTGTTGAATAAAAAGGAGTCTGGAGTTGCACATAGTAGGAATTAAGCTTTTTAGAAGGTAAATTTCATGCTTTATTGTAAGACCCCGAATTTTATGAAATAAAAGTATTCAATTTTTCTTATAGTTACTATTCAGTAAATGGTTAAATTGATAAAAGTTAAAGTTAAGGGTGATATATGATTTTTTTTCAAAAATACGCAAGTGGTTATAAAATAATCATTGTTGTCGGGGAATATTCGTTGGTCGTGGAATATTCTTTCTGTCGGGGAATATTCGTACGACGGCACAACCATTTGTGGGCCCCATAACAGAATAACTGTCGGATGAAGAAAACGACAAATTTGAGTTTTTATAAATAACGGCGTAGTTGTTACCGTTAACACTGTTGGAATACCCGGTGGTTAAAATACAGTAATATGCGTTATTGCACAGTAGCACACGGTATTGCACAGTATTTTTGAAATTATTGATTCTTACGTGAGAAGACACTACTCAATAATTGTTACAGTAGTTATTGTTCAATATTTTATTTTATTGATATTTTATATTATTGTTGTTTCAATAATTGTTGCTGCACAGTATTTCCCATTATCAGATCAATAATTCATATTATTTGAATAATATTATTAGATAACATTATTGGCAATGTCTAGAAAGTTCTGTCTAAGGAGAGGTTTGGTCACCTAATTGCGCGCTAGTAAGGAGAAATCCTTATTGGAAAGCCCCATCTTTCCTGAGAACGGCCTGGTTGTCATAAATGTGATTCTGTAATATTATCTGTGAATAATTAATTATTGATTCATATGATAAGGAAATATTTATTTTATGTGGATATAAATGAGGGATATATTTTTGTGGTTAAAAATGAAGGAGTTAATGTTGAGGTATTTTATCTGTATTTTTGTCGGAACGGAGGTATTGAAAATCAAATTAGGGTTTTTGAGATATTTTACGGGGGTTATAATTTTTAATCCGACCGTTGGATCGTTGTGATTTTTGGATATGTTATACATATATAAGTTGAGTATATGTCCACAAATTTTAAACCGTTAAAAATGAACGTATGATTTGTTATGAATTTTATGAGATGACTGGTTTAGAAATTGTTGAATTTTCGGAGTTAATCATTTTGGTGGAAAATTCTAGAATTGGTGGGCCCCACTCTTGGTTGGTGAAGAAATGTACTGAGATTTTTATTCAAATGTGATGGGTGGGAATAGTAGTAGGTAAAGCCATCAGGTTGCAGGTTAAGTCTGCTTCGGCGTGCTAACATTTTCCTATAAATAGAGGGTTAAGTTAGAATTGAAAATCACACCAGAAACATAAGCTTTCTCTCTTTCTCTCTCTATATTATGAAGCATATTTTATGAGTATTTAGATACTTTGAGAGTTGCTATTTAGTGCAAGTTTCCTTCGGCTTTGCATTCCAGTCAGAAATACTACACTTTTGAAGTAAGGGATAGTAAGTGATTTTAAGGGTTGTTATATTTTCCAGTTTCGTAATTTTTCTGACCTTCAAAAATTTTGAAAATTTTTGAAATGATATTTTGATGAGTTTTCTTGATTGTGTCCAAAAATGGTGATTTTTTGATGTATAGATTGAGAGTTATGAATTTTATGAGAAAAGACTATTTTAAAAGTAATCACTTATAATTCCTTGTGGTTAACTCCAAAATTGATAAAATTTTTATTGGGAGTACATGAATATGATAGAAGTATACTCTATAAATTTTAAAATATTTGGACAAAAGTTCAATTTTTGATAAATGTCTAAATATTCGGCTGTTTTGGCCATATGAAAAATAGTAAATGACTTTTAAAAATTCTAAGAAAAATATATGTTCACTATGGGACTATATTATGCTAAATCCCAGAAAAGAAATATTTTTGGAACTAATTTGGTATTTTTCATGAAAATAGTCTAGTTATGAGTAAATGAATTAAATATGTTTTGTGAAGTAAGAAAATTAGAAAATAAGATTTTATGACTTGAGAATCCTATATGAGGTATATGCAGATTTTTGATGAGGGTTTTGGTTATTGGTGATGAAATCTGATGAGTTTGGCATTTTAGAATGATTAAATGTATTATTTAGTAAAGTGTAAACAATTAAAATAAATTGTTTATAAGCTTAAGAAATATTATTCTTTCAATATTATTATATCGAAATATTGGTATATATTTTATTATGGAATTTCTACCTTTTTGTGTCGAGTTACTATTCACGAGTTACTATTCATGAGTTACTATTCACGAGTTACTATTCACGAAAAAATTAGTTTCTTTTTCTGACCAAATTATCGTTGATTTATGAATATTACTCTTGAAATTAAATCCATGCTTTGATCATATTATTTTTATTATCATATATAACATTTTTATAACCCTAATGATGATATTTCTCTTTGACTTAAATGTAAAGATGGGTAGATTTTTGGTATGATCATGACTATGGGTTCCCTTTGGCCAGTAGTGCAAAGTTGAATTATTGACTGGTATGATCATGACCATTGAATTTTTATAATAGAATATCTTTAGCTTAAGTGTAAATGTGAAATGTTCAACATGGTTATAATATTTTGTTATATAAATTCTGAAATGATTATATATTCTTTGAGATAATAATATATTTGGCCTGTAGTGCAAATATGAACGGTTGATGAATATATTTGGCCTGTAGTGCAAATATGAACTGTTGATGAATATCTTTGGCCTGTAGTGCAAAGATGAATTGTTGATGAATATCTTTGGCCTGTAGTGCAAAGATGAATTGTTGATGAATATCTTTGGCCCGTAGTGCAAAGATGAACATGTGTTGAGATGAACATGACCAACTGGTGATACAAATGAATATCTTTGGCCGTAGTGCAAAGATGAAGTTATTAGTATGATTATGAACAAGAAATATGATTTGGTGTAACCATGATCTTTGATGTTTCAGGTAAAGATAGGTGATGAAAATTATCTTCGTCCTGGATGAGAAGAGAAATTTAGAACAATAATTATGATTATGAGTTATTCATATGATTGTGGCCCAGAATTGTTGATTGATGTTACAGGGATAAAACATTGTTGGTGGATTTTTAACATGGAGAAGATAATAGACTTTATAGTCTATTTGACTCTTTTAATGGATTGCTCGTTCCGCTGCAACTATGGTTAAAAATTTTATCATCTACCATATGTCTAAATCTCTGATTTATTATTGATGAAGGCTATTGATAATTTAATTATCTTTAGTCATGATATTCTTTACTGAGCTAGTTGTGCTCACCCTTTTGCTTCACAATTCCTTTCAGGTAATAAAAGTGTAGCTGGGTCGAACGGGGTAACAAGGGAATAGAACGGTGGTCTCTAGATGTGGAGTTCTCCCTAAACAGTATAGACAAGTGTGTTGTATACATCTTTTAGGAGTTATATTTGGTGCATCATATAGGGTGAGGCAAACGCAACGTTGGAAGAGTGTTTTGCCACTATCATACAAGATGTCTAATGACATACAACCTCGTGTCATCATAAGACAGGATTGTGCTCATCCACTTGCTGAGTATATTTACGAGCACTACCTATATAATCTTGGTGTTTGTTTGAAGTATAATTGTCAATTAGAGACAGTGGAGATAATGATAAGTCAAGAGAACACTCACCATTGGGAAGAATATGATAGTAATCTTCTCGATTTTCTTTGGGGTCTATTGGGTCAACCAAGGATAATTCTATGGTCATATGATATCTATCATAACCTAGAAGCATGGTCTCCCATGTACGAAGGTTTCCTTGAGCACTTTCCAAAGATTCTAATTTCTAAAATAATTTTTGACTATACCTTTATGTAAGGTGTAATTGTGAGGTGCTGTCCACGATTGGGACATGAGTCACATTTGGTATATATTTGTATCCAAACTCACAGCATATATGTTGTTGTATTTTGCACGACAATTGTTATAATAAAGTTGTAGTTATTTTCTGTACCATGTATTTGGCGACTCAGAATAGGTTGGATGGAATGGACCTATTTTGGGGTCGTTACATTTATGTTCTAAATTCTAAACATGGTAAATTGTAGAAATTCTCATAAATTCTTGTGAACTTGATTGGGAATTGTTATCAATGTGTTTATGAAGTTTATATGCCTGTATGGAACCTCTAAGAATAAGTTTAAGCATGTTTAGAATGAAGAAAATTAGAATTGGGTAGATTTACAGAGGCTCTTCTGGACTGTCCAGGGTAGGGTGCATTTGTGCGCTCCCTACAGTTCAGAACGGCGTAGCTGTGCAGGGCACCAGTCAGGAATTTTGGCTTCTATTAAAGAACTGATAAATCTTAACAAGTTAGTTTGACTTAGATATGCATAAATATATGTCTGCCCTAAAGTCTTAAGCCCCTTGATTTATATCCAACTTGTTTGGTGTTGAGATAGATGACTTTCTAAAAGAAATCTTGACCTACTTGAGCCTAATATTCATGAATGTCATGTGGAGTATATTCTGACTTTTTGGACTTGTAGATATGATCTAAGAACGTATGAGATGTGATTCTAAGAAGTTTTGGTATAACTTGAATGCATGGGTTATGTTTAAAATGAATTCTAAAGACTGACCCATACATTTTACAAACTATTACTATAGACATTGTCATGGTCAGATTTTGAACGTATAATATTGAATACTAATACCCTAATCATGACCTATATGTGCATCCATTTAGTATGACATAACATAAGATCATTTGGGCATGATTTTATACAAATTCTCAAAGAATGGACAAGACTAAATATGTGTATATGATGAAAACCTTTGTGAGCATACACACTAACTAATTTCATGACTACCTCATATATATACATAGTAAACATAGTAGCCCTTGTGATTTCATGCCCTTAATTGGCCTTAATTCATTAGAAATCCCAAACTAAAACTCTAACATACTAAGATGAACATGGGATCATTGTAAAAGCATGCAAGATCCTTTAACAGGCATATATTCTATGTGTCAATATCTATGCATGCTTAGAATGAGACTGATCCAAGAAGAGCAAAGCTCCACTCTGGTCTGGTCAGGGGACAGCGCAGCTGGGCCGTCCGTAAGCCTAACCAGGGTGTAGCTGCACCCTCCTACAGTTTGGTCTGATGGTTTGTTTATAACATGTAAACTTATAACTTGTATATTACACTGCTTTCAGTCATAATATATAATTTCCATGACGTTTAAAGAGTTCTAATACATACTGGCTATGCATAATCAAGAATCTAAAGATTTCTAGAAACCTTTGTATTACTTTTCTACAAACTTAGTAGATGATGATTATATAGCTACGCGGTGTGATAGCATACTAATGTGTCATTCCATTTACGTTACTAAGATAGGGATAAATGTATGTCATTGACTTATGTTATCAAACAAGTATGAGATTTCTAACTTATAGAGTTGACTAATTAATAAATATGTTGTATGCATAACTACATTACAATAGGATTTCAAAGTCTTGATAAGCTATAGAGTTGGTAAACTACGCTTAAGGCAAGTTCTCTAACTTCATTTGATTTTCATATTGAATGCAAGTTCTCTAACTTCATTTGATTTTCGTATTGAATTCAAGCTCCCTAACTCTTTACACTTTACATATTGTATAATCCAAATTTTTGCCATATCAACCATATTTACCTCGAGTAAATATCTATTACTATTCGGAAATTGATTGTGTGACGCCCCCAAAATACATATACATCACCCATTCTGAGTCGCCAAATACATGGTACAGAAACAAATACAACTTTATTAAAATACTTGTCGCGCAAAATATGACAACACAATACTGTGAGTTTAAATACAAATATTATCTTCTAGACAATATCCACACTCAAATAAGTCCTCATTACA
This sequence comes from Panax notoginseng, assembly GCA_016801055.1. Lineage (NCBI taxonomy): Eukaryota > Viridiplantae > Streptophyta > Magnoliopsida > Apiales > Araliaceae > Panax > Panax notoginseng. The sequence goes on from CM029017.1 coordinate 35,015,169, forward strand.
ATTATTGAAACACTATTTAATAAAATAGTGAGGACTGTTAAGACCACTGACTAGAAACATCACTCCACACCCCGACTAGTTCTCATTATATTCTCGCCTCCTGAAAAAAAATGGAACAAAAAGGAAAAGGGTGAGCTCAACTAGCCCAGTAAAGAATATTATGACTAAGATAATATACAACAACTTATCATTAGTCTTCAACAAGGAAAAATCTGATAAAATATAATAGACAACAAGTTTTAGATCAACAACTGCAGCGGAAACAACAAACCATTAGAAGAGTCAAGTAAAGAATGAGTTCTACTATCTTCTAAGATTTAAAAGCCCATCAACGATATTTTATCCCTGTAACATCAATCAATATACATCTTGAATCAAATATTCATCTTTACACTACAGGCCAAAGATATTCATTTGTATCACCAGTCGGTCATGTTCATCTCAACACCTGTTCATCTTTGCACTATGGGCCAAAGATATTCATCAGTTAATCATTCATCTTTGCACTACAGGTCAAAGATATTCAGTAATGTCATCATTTAGGACTGAGGATGATGAAAAATATTTTAAAGAAAACGAATCCAGTGAGACAGAAGGACAAATATTAGGGATTCGTATTACAGTTTATCCGAGTGCAATAATACTCCATAACAACCAATTGTGAAGTACCATTAAAAAATAAAGATCAAAACATGGATACAATCAAAGATAGTAGCCATAATAGACATCTTGGACAAAAAGGAAAATTTTTATTTTTCAGTGAATAGTATCGTATTCGTGAATAGTGCCGTATACGTGAATAGTAACCCCGACACAAAAAGTTCTAAATTTGATGAAAAGTTCAAACCAATATTTCGGCATAATGATATCGAAAGAAATAATATCATTTACGAAAAAAATAACATCCCTTACCTCAAGATAGCAGTACTTCTGTTCGGAATATCGGTATAAGGCTGAAGGAAACTTGTACTGATAAATAAAAACTCACAAAGTATCTAAATACTCACAAAATACGCTCGATAATATAGAGAGAGAAAGAGAGAAAACTTATGAATTCTGGTGTGATTTTCAATTCTAACTTAGCCCTCTATTTATAGGAAAATGTTAGCACGCCGAAGCAGACTTGACCTACAACCTGATGGCTTTACCTACTACTATTCCCACCCACCACATTTGAATAAAAATTCCAGCACATTTCTCACCAACCGAAAGTGGGGCCCACTCAATTCTAGAATTTTCCACCAAAATCATTTATAAACCTAATTTCCGAATCATTCACCTCTTAAAATTCATAACAAATTATACTTTCATTTTTAACGGTTCAAAATTTGTGGACATATACTCAACTTATATATGTATAACATATCCAAAAATCACAACGATCCAACGGTCAGATTAAAAATTATAACTCACGCAATATATCTCAAGAACAATGATTTAATTTTTAATACCTCCATTCCGACAAAAACACCTCAACATTAATTCCTTCACATAAAATAAATATATCCATCAATTATATCCATATAAAATAAATATTTCCTTATCATATAAATCAATAATTAATTATTCATAAATAATATTACAGAATCACAATTATGACAACCAGGCCGTTCACAGGAAAGAGGGGGCTTTCCAATAAGGATTTCTCCTTACTGGCGCGCAATTAGATGACCAAACCTCTCCTTAGACAGAACTTTCTAGATATTGTCAATAATGCTATCTAATAATATTATTCAAATAATATGAATTATTGATCTGATAATGGAAAATACTGTGCAACAACAATTATTGAAACAACAATAATATAAAATATCAACGCAGCAATTATTGAATTAATAAAATAAAATATTGAACAGTAACTACTGTAACAATTATTGAGTAGTGCCTTCTTACGTAAGAATCAATAATTAGTGCAATATCGTGTGCTACTGTATTTTAACCACCGGGTATTTCAACAGTATTAACGGCAACAACTACGCCGTTATTTATAAACAACTTATACTTATCATTTTCTTCATCCAATTGCTTTCCATTATGGGGCCCACACAAGGCTGCGCCGTCGTACGAATATTCCCCGACAGAAAGAATATTCCACGACCAAACGAATATTCCCCGATAACAAATGAATATTTTATAACCACTTGCTTATTTTGTAAAATTTGCACATTTCACCCATAACCAAAGCATTATATCAAATTAACACCTTATTATTCACAATAATATTTAGAGAAAATTTAATTTTATTCATTAATAAGTTGGGGTCTTACAACCTCCCCTCCTTATGAAATTTCGTCCTCGAAATTGACGTACGTACATGGTGTTTCGAAAAGGTGAGGATACCTCGCTTTCATTTCTGATTCCAACTCTCAGGTCATTTCTTCAATAACATGGTTTCTCCACAAAGCCTTAACTTGTGGTATAACCTTCGTTCGTAGAACATGCTCTTTCCTATCCAAGATCTTAATAGGTACCTCCTCGTACGTTAAATCTTCAGCTATCTCGTCTGGTTCTAACTCAATTATGTGGTTCGGGTCTTTCACATATTTACGAAGCACAGATACGTGAAAAACATTATGAACACGAGACATTCTTGGAGGTAATGCGAGTCGATATGCCACATTTCCTATTCGGTCAAGAATTTCAAATGGACCAACAAATCGTGGATTGAGCTTTCCTCTCTTCCCAAATCTTGTAACTCCTTTCCATGGTGCAACACGTAATAATACATGATCCCCAATACTAAATTCTACATCCTTTCGATGAAGATCCACATAACTCTTTTGTCGATCCTGTGCCATTTGTATACGTTGTCGAATCGTTTGGATCTTCTCTGTAGTTATGCGTACCAATTCTGGTCCCAACAATGTTGCTTCACCCACCTCGTCCTAACATACTTGAGAAGGACACTTTCGTCCATACAAGGCTTCAAATAGAGCCATACCTATACTTTCCTGATAACTGTTGTTGTAGGAGAATTCCACCAGTGGAAAGTACATATCCAAACTTCCTTTAAAATCTAGAACACAGAGTCTTAATAGATCTTCAAGGGTTTGAATAGTCCTCTCTGATTGCCCGTCCGTTTGAGGATGGTATGCTGAACTGAATCGTAAATCCGTGTCCGTAGCTTTCTGCAGGCTAACCCAAAATCGTGAAGTGAATCTTGGGTCACGATTCGAAACTATGGATACTTGCATGCCATGCAATCTCACAAACTCATTCACGTACATACTAGCAAGACATTCAAGGGAATAAGTCTCACGTATAGGTAAGAAATGAGCAGACTTGGTTAATCTATCAACAATGACCCAAATCGCATCTATGTCTTGAGAAACCTTGGGAAGACCCGTAACAAAATCCATAGTAATGTGTTCCCATGTGAAACCCCATATTTTATGAATAAAGATTTAATTTTTTTCAAAATATTTTTTTAAATATTATGGTGTGAATTTGAGATAATGTTATAGTTGTGGGTAGTATTTATAAATTTTACAAAGTATTCAAGTTGTTGTAATATATTCGATTGGTTGGGGAATATTATTTTTGTCGGGAAATATTCGTACGACGGCACAATTATTGGTAGACCCCACAACAGAATTATTTTCGGATTGAGAAAACGACAAAAATATTTTATGAAAATAACGGCGGAAGTTTTACTGTTAATACTATTGAACTACTCGGTAGTAAAAGTACAGTAATACGTGTAGTTGCATAGTAGCACACGGTATTAATTATTGAGGCTTACGTGATAAGTCACTCAGTTTTGTTTTATTAGTATTATTAACGTAATAAAACAGAAAAAATATTTATATAAAACAGAATACTTTTATAAAGTTATTCGTTTTATTAGGCTAATAGTAAAAAATTTTTATATAAAACAAAAAATACTTTTATAAAGTTATCTGTTTTATTAGACAATAATTAGAATATATTATATTTTATTATGCATAGTATTTGCATAGTGCCTGCACAGTGTTTGCATATTAAATCTTTTATAAAGTTATTCGTTTTATTAGATTATAAATAGAATATATTATATTTTATTTAAAAGATTTTGCTTTAAATATGGACCGTCAGATTAAAGTAAATCAATCTAGACCGTTCATGAGTTAGTTACTATGCAGTCTATTTTTCTATAAATAGAAGCTCATTCCTTCATTATTTTCTTACGAATTCACTGAAACTCTAGAGAGAGAAACTATAGAGAGAAAGAAGAAAAGTATTCTGCTACTTCACTACTCCGATATCAAGTTTCTTTTACGGTAAGGGATATTATTTGTTGTACTCGTAAAGGGTATTCTTTCTTTCTTATTCATGAAGAGAGCTTCTGTTATTCCATTCTTTATTATTCTGTTGGAATAACATGTATACGCGGGCTACCCTATACTTGGTGAAATTCTTTTGTTATTACATTATTTATTATTTTGTCGGAATATCCTGTCTGTGCTTTACGCCGGACCTGGTTCCATTATTTATTATTCTGTCGGAATATCCTATCTGTGCTTTACGCCGGACCTGGTTCCATTATTTATTATTTTGTTGGAATATTATGTCTGTGCGTTTACGCCGGACCTGGTTCCATTATTTATTATTCTGTCGGAATATCCTGTCGGTGCATTTACGCATGACCTGGTTCCACTATTTATTTTTCTATTAGAATAACCTGTCTGTGCGGTCTATCGCATGCTTGGTGAATTCTTTTGTTATTTCATTCTTTATTATACTCAGTTGGTTAAAGTTTTAGCTTTTATACTCCATGAAATTAGTGGAATAACTTTGATATTTGCGTTTCATCCAGTATCTTTTCATGAAAATATTCTTCTGAGCATTCTTGAATTTTACTCTATAAAGCAGTATCATGTTGACAATTTGGACGTTGTTGGTTCCTGGATAAATTAATTCTTGAACTTATTTTATTGAATTCTTATATCATTATCATCATCCTCATGTTTATATTCTGTTGAAAGTCATCTGTGGCCTGTAGTGCATAGATGGACTTTGTATGATTATGACCAGAGATTATTCGGTATAATCATGACCGTAATGTTACAAATGATGTGGTTAAAGTCCTCATTGGCCGTAGTGCATTGATGGACAGTGGTTGGCATGATCATGACCATTAATGAATACACAAATATTCTTAGCCCGTAGTGCATGGATAATTATGGTCGTGATACTAAAGAATATCCTTGGCCGTAGTGTAGGGGTGATTCGATGATGTGGATTATTTATTAAGCTGAGTCCCAGCGATAAAAGTCATGAAAAATCTTTTAAATCATAGAAGATAGTAGATTTTATTCTCTACTTGACTCTTCTAATGGGTTGCTTGTTCCGCTGCAGTTAAACTTGATGTTTGTTATATTGTATCAGTTTAACACTGTTTAAGGCTAATGATAATTTATTCTGCATTATCTTAGTCATAATATTTCTTACTAGGCTAGTTGAGCTCACCCTTTCTTTTACTGTTCTCTTCAGGAAATGAGAATATAGCTGGGACGAGTCGGGGAACGGAGTGATGGATCAGATGATAGTATTAGTAGTCCTCACTATTCTATTAAATAGTGTGGCAATAAATGTAATGAGGACTTATTCTGAGAGTGGATATTGTCTAGAAGACAGTATCTGTATTGAAACTCACAGCTCTCTTATGGTATATTAAAGATTGTATTTGTATTCTGTACCATGTATTTGGCGACTCAGAATAGGTGATGTATACCTATTTTGGGGGCGTCACAGTTAGTATCAAAGCTTAGGGATATGATCTCTGGCTGAGATGTGAGGCAAGAACTAGGAGGGGATAGACAGGGGAATTCTTTCGCTAGTATGACCTACCTAAGTTTATTTGGTATTTAATTGGTCGGTTAGAGTATAGGGATAATATGTGATATGTTAATTAACCTTTGTTTTGTTGCAGTATTTGAAAATGGCATCTGAAAATGTTGAGATAAGCAATGGAGCACAGGCGACCATTGAGTCTCCACAGATCAATAATCAGGACAATGTGCAACAGGAAGACAATAATCCTCATGTAAACAACAACACTGATTAATTGACGAACGACGGTACATTTAGGAGTTTTTTAGAATTTATGCAACATCAGGCGAAGGCGGCTCCTGTTCATAATTCAGGAGGAAACAATGGCAACCCACGGTTGGTCACCGCTAAGCAATTCAAGGAGCTGGGACCACCGGAGTTTTTGGGAAAGCCAGGACCACTTAAGGCGGAGACGTGAATAAAGCAGATCACCAAGATATTTGATGTCTTGGGATGCTCCGAGAAGCAAAAGGTTCCATTTGCCACCTTTATGTTGCGTAAAGAGGCAGATCACTGGTGGGAATCTGTAAAACGTACCCAGCCTGACGCACTTAAGATGTCTTGGGAGAAGTTCTAAGAGTTGTTCAATGACAAGTTCTTTCTCGAAAGCATTCGTCACATGAAGGAGGTGGAATTTATCAAGTTGGAGCAAAACAACATGACTGTGTCGCAGTACGAAGCCAAGTTTGCCGAGTTGTCCCGATTTGCGTCCCACTTGGTTGATAATGAAGAGAGAATGACACGGATGTTTTTAAGAGGTTTGAAGCCGGAGATACGTCAATGTCTTATTTCTCATAAACTGTGTTTGTATTCAGATATTGTAAATAGGACTCAGTTAGTGGAGCGCGATAACGAGTCAACGCAACCAAAAGAGAGCAGTCGACAAAATGATAATACCGGTGATAACAGTCATCAAAGCGGTGATAATAAACATGGAGGGAATCAACATGCCAGAAATGGTAACCACTTCGGTGGTAATCATGGTCAAAATAATAAGAATGAACATTTCAAGAAGAGGAGATTTAACAATGATGGAAAGACGTCAGCACCAACACCCATTGTTAAGGAAGGAGAACGACCACTAATCATATGCTTCAAATGCGGAGGGGGGACACATCAGTCCAAACTGCGCGATGCCGTCCAAAGCATGTTATAATTATGGAAGAGAAGGTCACTTAGCCCGATTTTGTCCTTCACCGAAGACAAGTTCAGCTAAGATGGAGGCACCAAAGGCCGTCCCAGAAAAGTCAAAGTCGGTAGTTTAAGAGAGAGCGTTTTTTTTTCGTGACAAGGAACCTGAATAAAATTATCACATGTATGTTAGTCATAAACTCTTGTGAAGTTTATACCGTGTTAGATACTGGTTCTATTCACTCTTTTATTTCACCTAGTTGTGTTCAATGTTTGAAGTTAACTCCGGAGAAGTTAGACTTCGATATATCTGTTTAAACTCAGTTGGGAGAAACCTTCGTTACCTCTACTATTTATAAATCTTGTTCAAATCAACACTTTCACGTTACCTGTCGATCTTATCTCTTTGAAAATACTTGTATTTGATGTGATTTTTGGAAACGATTGGTTAACTACTCATCATACTTTTCGTAAGGTTGTTAGCTTTCATACTCTTAACCAACCTGTTATGCGAATTCGAGCAATCAAACCACTAAAGTTAATCATTGTCATATCAAGCTATAAGTAAAGAGCCCGATCCTTTCGTTGTTGACTTCCTTGTGTGGAATGCACCGAAGCCAGACTTTCTATTGGCAACGTCGTGAATGACGATGGAAAGTTGATAGGTATCAATGTGACGTGCTATCCAAGTCTTGGATGAGGGTCACAGTTTTGAACGATATTTCTATTATTAAAAAAGTTCCTGACGTATTCTTGAAGACTTCTTAGCCTACCCCAGAGCGTGAAATCGAATTTTGTATTGACCCCAGTACAAAACTCATTTCTTAAACCCTCAAATATTTCTTCAACTAAAACGAACGTATTATGCGCCAAAGACGTTGGCTCGAGCTGTTGAAGATTACGATCGGACCATTCAATATCATCGTGGAAGTGCAAACGTGGTAGCTGACGCGTTGAGTAGAAGATCGTATGCGAGTGAGATGTTGTTAATACAAAGACCCATTTTCGTATAACTTATAAATGATGAAGATAAAGTTAAAGACTCTAGGGACCCATGTGAAGATAGCGAATATACGAGTAGAATCGACTATAATCGATAAAGTTAAAGCCGCTCAAGCTATATACTCAGAGCTGATGAATGTGAAGAAGAAGGTTCAAGAGGGCGTTATTCTAGAAGCAGGAATCGATGAAGGGAGGAAATCTCAACCCTCGATTTAATTGACCCATTTGAAATCCTCGATCGAGTAGGAACTGTGGCTTATAGACTCGTTTTACCCGCTAAGTATGTCGCGTGTTTATAACATTTTTAACGTATTGATGTTACATAAATATGTGGACGACCCGAACCATATTATCGATTTAGAACCGGGTGAGATAGCGGATAATTTAACGTATGAAGATGTACCTGTTAAAATCCTGGAATGTATTCAACACTCAAAGGTTATACCTCAAGAGTTAGAATCTGACGAAGTGTCCTCATCTGTTCGGCATACCAGGTACGTACGTAAATTTTGAGGGCGAAATTTCATAAGGAGGGAAGATTGTGAAACTCCAGATTTTATGAATAAAGATTTAATTTTTTTCAAAATATTTTTTTAATATTATAGTGTGAATTTGAGATAATGTTATAGTTGTGGGTAGTATTTATAAATTTTACAAAGTATGCAAGTTGTTGTATTATATTCGATTGGTTGGAGAATATTATTTTTGTCGGGGAATATTCGTACGACGGCACAATTATTGTGGACCCCACAACGGAATTATTTTCGGATTGAGAAAGCGACAAAAATATTTTATAAAAATAACGGCAGAAGTTTTACCGTTAATACTGTTGAACTACTCGGTAGTAAAAGTACAGTAATACGTGTGGTTACATAGTAGCACACGGTATTGATTATTGAGGCTTACATGATAAGTCACTCAGTTTTGTTTTATTAGTATTATTAACGTAATAAAACAGAAAAACTTTTTATATAAAACAGAATACTTTTATAAAGTTATTCATTTTATTAGGCTAATAGTAAAATCTTTTTATATAAAATAGAATACTTTATAAAGTTATCTGTTTCATTAGACAATAATTAGAATATATTATATTTTATTATGCATAGTATTTACATAGTGCCTGCATAGTATTTGCATAGTAAAATCTTTATAAAGTAATTCATTTTATTAGATTATAAATAGAATATATTATATTTTATTTAAAAGATTTTGCTTTAAATATGGACCGTCAGATTAAAGTAAATCAATCTAAACCGTTCATGAGTTAGTTACTATGCAGTCTATTTTTCTATAAATAGAAGCTCATTCCTTCATTATTTTCTTACGAATTCACTGAAACTCTAGAGAGAGAAACTATAGAGAGAAAGAAGAAAAGTATTCTGATACTTCACTACTCTGATATCAAGTTTCTTTACGGTAAGAGATATTATTTGTTGTACTCGTAAAGGGTATTCTTTCTTTCTTATTCATGAAGAGAACTTCTGTTATTCCATTTTTTATTATTCTATTGGAATAACCTGTATACGCGGGCTACCCTATACTTGGTGAAATTCTTCTGTTATTACATTATTTATTATTCTGTCGGAATATCCTGTCTGTGCTTTACGCCGGACCTGGTTCCATTATTTATTATTTTGTTGAATATCCTGTCTGTGCGTTTACGCCGGACCTGGTTCCATTATTTATTATTCTGTCTGAATATCCTGTCGGTGCATTTACGCATAACCTGGTTCCACTATTTATTTTTTTGTTGGAATAACTTGTCTGTGTGGTCTATCGCATGCTTGGTGAATTCTTTTGTTATTTCATTCTTTATTATACTCAGTTGGATAAAGTTTTAGCTTTTATACTCCATGAAATTAGTGGAATATCTTTGATATTTACGCTTCATCCAGTATCTTTTCATGAAAATATTCTTTTGAGCATTCTTGAATTTTACTCTACAAAGCAGTATCATGTTGACAATTTGGACGTTGTTGGTTCCAGGATAAATTAATTCTTGAACTTGTTTTATTGAATTTTTATATCATTGTCATCATCCTCATGTTTATATTCTATTGAAAGTCATCTGTGGCCTGTAGTGCATAGATGGACTTGGTATGATTATGACCAGGGATTATTCGGTATAATCATGACCGTAATGTTACAAATGATGTGGTAAAAGTCTTATTGCCGTAGTGCATTAATGGACAGTGGTTGGCATGATCATGACCATTATAATATACACAAATATTCTTGGCCCGTAGTGCATGGATAATTGTGGTCGTGATACTAAAGAATATCCTTGGTCGTAGTGCAGGGTTGATTCGAAGATGTGGATTATTTTTATTAAGCTGAGTCCCAGCGATAAAAGTCATGAAAAACCTTTTAAATCATAGAAGATAGTAGATTTTATTCTCTACTTGACTCTTTCTAATGGGTTGCTTGTTCCTGCTGCAGTTAAACTTGATGTTTGTTATATTGTATCAGTTTAACACTGTTTTAAGGCTAATGATAATTAATTCTGCATTATCTTAGTCATAATATTTCTTACTGGGCTAGTTGAGCTCACCCTTTCTTTCACTGTTCTCATCAGAAAATGAGAATATAAGCTGGGACGAGTCGGGGAACGGAGTGATGGATCAGATGAAGTATTAGTAAGTCCTCACTATTCTGTTAAACAGTGTGACAATAAATAAAATGAGGACTTATTCTGAGAGTGGATATTGTCTAAAGACAATATTTGTATTGAAACTCACAACTCTATTGTGTAATAAAGATTGTATTTGTATTCTATACCATGTATTGGCGACTCAGATTAGGTGATGTATACCTATTTGGGGCATCACATCCCACTTCCATTTCAGAATCTCAAGTGGTTGCAATGGACCCTTTGTACTTGATGCTCCGCTTTTAACACGTTGACAAGTTAAACATCCCGAGATAAACTCCGCGATCTCTCTTTTCATATTGCTCCACCAAAATGTATGTCGAAGATCGTGATACATTTTGGATACTCCCAGGATGGATTGCAAACGGTGTGTTGTGTGCCTCCATCATGATTATATGCTTCAAGTCAGAATCGTTAGGAACGTAAAGTCTGGAGTTGACTCAAAGTATTCCTTCTTCATCGATTCTTGCTTCTGGAATAGCACCTTCTTGCACTTTCTTCTTCAATA